>NW_024121410.1:951574-1027800 GCF_016745375.1 Pimephales promelas
TGCACGCGATGACACTTCAGTGAGGGGCGTGGCTTCAGTGTTAGTCCAAGTTCAATGCATTCAGGTGACTGTTGAAAGAAACCCAATGTGTGGTTTAGGGTTTGGCCACGTCGAATGTTGAGTCGAACAGCGACCCCTTTGGTGTAAGCAGGTACTACAGTGTCCTGTTCACTGATCAAGGTGCAGACCTCTGGGATGGTCTGGCCTGACATGAGGTTGTCAGTGTGTGTGGGAACAACAGCTGGCTGTAAGTCAATGGGGCCCACAATACTCGTTTGATAATGTCCACATGTGCTTGGAAGGGCGAATCAGGATGTCCGCCCATGTAGAGCACAATGTCTGTTGTGGGTATACCATTCAGCTGCAGGTCAGTGTTGACGCTTGGGGGCAGAAGGGCTCAGAGTCTTTGGTGAGTTGGAAAGTGCAGAGGAGTGAACTTGAATCTCGCTCCAGTGTTGAGTCTGTGTCTCGGTGGCTGTCGGCGAAAGTTCCCGTGACCTTGGTGACCTGACAGTCTGGCTCAGTTGACCTGGGTGGCTGACAGGGGAGAGGTTCTCGCACTTGAGCCCAAATTTTCAGTTGTTTGAAGTCCATTAAGGGCTCAAAGCGATCTAAAAGATCTTTGCCGACGAGGAGAGGATATGTGTCCATAGGTGAAATGTACACAGGATGGATGAGACTCATGGGACCGATGGTCAGATGGATGGGAGCTATCTGTTCAAGCCGGATGTTAGTTTGGCTGTAAGACTGCACATTCAACCCACAGTTCTGAGAATTTAAAGTTCTGTTTTGCTTGTTAGCTTCAAATCTGAGTCTTTCAAAGAGTTCAGCTGAAATCAGAGTGAGGTCCGATCCCATGTCGACCAGGGCTTCAAGCTTCACTTTATTTTCCAGCGTGATGGAGAGATACAGCTTGCGTGCTAGTCCTTTTTCGATCAGGTTCCCCAGGAGTTTTGGCGATGGGGTTTGTGTGGTGATCGATAAACAGTTAGGGTCAGTGTCTTGTGATTCGCTGTGGAGACACACACCAAAAAAGCACTTTCAGGTATCTCAGAGGTTTGTTCGCTGGTGTGAGGGTTGCGTTGTCCACTTCGGGATGTGTGGTGGGCAACAGCAAGGAGTGTGTGTCGCTGTCACTTGGTGTTATGACAGCTGGTTCAGCGGTCTGTGTCAGGAGAGCAGTGTTCGGGGAGCTTATTCAATAGGAGGGCTGTCAGACAAGGTTTTTAGTCCTCACCCTTAGTCACGAAGAATCTGGCTTATCCTCTTTGTCAGTTTTCTTGTGAAGAAGCTCTTTCAGAACTTTCAGGATCTCTGCGGTCTCTGACGTAGACTTACTGTTTGTCTTTTGTGGCAGGCTCGGATTTGGACTTGGACTTGCTTGGGGCCTGCCGTGGAGTTTTCTGTTGCCGCTGCTCTGGGCTAGGCGTTCTTGCTGCTGGAGCTCGCTGGTTCTTGACTGTTGGCTGGCTTCCCAGGTGGCTCCCCCCTTTGGTTGTGGGGAGGCCGTGGGTTGCCAAAGGACTCAGGGCGTCGGCTTTGCTGCTTGGGGCGTGCACCCTCACGGTTGCATTGCCCTCTGCTGGCCTGAAACGTTCTGGAGTCGTTGTTAAACAGTCTGTTAGTGTGGTGCTGTTGGGCGCCCTCTAGTGCCAGCTCTGAGTGGTGATCAGTGATGGGGCAGATAGAGGGAGTTCTAACAGTCTTTTCAGAAACCATTTTCTGTTTGACAAAAGCTTTGTGGGCCAAATCTCGCAGTTGTTGGGTTGTCATGGTTTGAGGGCATGCCAGGACCCCTAAGTGATGGCTCACAGTGGGATGCAGATTTCGGAGGAACAAAGTTCGGAAGTTAAAGTCCTCTTCCATTCCAGGCTCGTTCCGTGCACCGAAGTAGGCTTGCCTGAGGCGAGCATAATAGGCCTGCGGAGTTTCCAGTCGTCCCTGCTTGAGGTTCATCGCGGTGATTAGTCCTTGATCAGTTTCTGGATCAGAGAATTCCCGGATGAAAGCTTGTCGCAGTTGCTGGTAATCCGTTTTGACAGCATCTGGTTGACGATCCAGGAAGCTGCGTACGTCCCGACTGGACGTAATTCTGACCAGATACAACCTGTCCCACGGGGTGACATGGGGAACAGTGTTCAAATGAAAGTCAATGTCCTTCAGGTAGGCATGAACATCGTGGCCTCCTGCAGGGTTTGGTGTGAAGGTAGGAATGTTTCTTGCCAACTTGTCAAGTTCTTTGAAGCCCATGCCGTGGTGAGTGTCAGGGACTGACGGTGAGGCCCCCCTTTCCAGAGGGCGGGGACCCTGGCAGGCTGTCCGCAGATGTCTGAGACGGTGGACGTCCGTCCTCCATCACAGTTCTGGAGTCTTGACTGAAGTGTGCGGGTCGACTGGTCAGGGAAAACTTTGTAGTGTGCGTTTCCCTGACTCGGTCACTCTGCAGTTTATAGGAGTGTTTTAGTTCTTGGTGGACAGCGTCAAGCTCGTCTTTATAGAGATCTAGTTGTTGGGAAAGTTAATCAATTTCAGCTTGAGCTGTTTTCAAGTGTTTTTCACAGGCCTTAGCTTTAGCGTCTCTGTCTTTCAATTCAGCCTTGGCTCTGGTAAGGAGAGCGTCACCACGTTCCAGTTTTTCGGTGAGCGTCTCTCTGGCTTTCCTTTCATTTAAGTCCTTTTGGTCGGTGTCCAGACGGAGGTGTTCCAGGGCCTCTTGAAGTCTTTGCACTTCATTTTGCAGGTCTGGGTCCTTTTCCTCCTCGTCGCGTAGTAGCTGGTCTAGACGACTCTGGGTTTCTGCTTGGTCGCGCCGGGCCTCCTCCGCTTGGAGCCGTAGAGTTGCCGTCTCCTGTTCCAGGTCGGTGGCAGTTCTCTCGTGAAGGCGGGCTTGTGCGACTAGCGTATGGGCCAGCTTTCCCACGATTCGGGCCCATTCTTTGTGGCTGTAGCTCTGCGTCGGGTCCTGCCTCATCAGCGTGTCCAATTCGGCGTCCAGCTGTTCCTGGCTCCGGGGCTCAGCGTCGCTGTCCTCCTTGGGCAGGAACGTGGCGGTCATGGCGGTCAGCCATGTCTCGAGGCTGTCCCAGTGGGCTGCCGGGTGGGGAGACTGGGACATACTGGCTTACTGTAGGCGAGAGGAGCACAACACACACAAAGACCAAATGAAAGTTTGTTCACAATTTAGGCGCTATCCCTTTGGTACGGACGATGCCGTTTACGGGAATTTTGGCTAACTGATGGAGACAGTTAGACGGTGAGAGAGACAAATTGTTTAGGTCAGCGCAGGGCCTAAATAAAGATTTGACAGGGCCGGAGCCAGTGGGTCACTGCTGCCACTGACGGCTCGGCTGTCAGTCTGTTATTTAGCTTTCCTGGGGTGTCTCTGTAGGCTGTGTCTCTGGGTGACCTGAAAGGCACAGTTCACACAGAACAGAGAGCAGAAGAAAAAACAAACAAGGTAAGAGAAAACTTAAATGGGGTTAGGCACTGGGACTAACGGGTCTGTGGATACAGAGAAGGATTACAGTTGAGAAAGTGTTACGGGGACTAAGAAGGCTTGTGCCGGCTATGTGTGTTTTCCGAGGCACGGATGGGTAGCACTTAGATGACAAGGGAGAATATCTAATATTCTTGTGGCCTATGCTAAGTGAATGATCTGTATTTCTTTACCTTAATTCAGCTTGCCTGGGGTGACCCGAAATCACTCCTGAATGGAACCAATGGTGTGAGGAAATTCCCCCCGTCGCTCCAGACACTCAACTGAGGTGTCCGCGGGCCTTTCCGACTTTTTTCCGACAACTTCGACTTTTAACACGACCTGGCAATTCCGAGGATGTCACCTGCTTACGACACTGCAAAAAGGGTGTACTCCCAGAACCTCCCTTTCGGGGTGGCCCCTTTTTAGGCCCCGGTTTGTGAGAACGTTCCGAAATTGCCTTGTGTCGCAGCGTGAGTGACCCCTCTTTGTGGAATTTACCAGATTGCTGATGTCTTGTTGCGTGCCGCACCAATGGACAGAGACAGGAGGGTCCGAGACTCACCCACAGCTAGCGCTGGTTACGCCGGTAGGAAAAATCCGTCCACTGGAGACCAACCAGGGATGAAGATCAGATCACCACACACAAGAGAATGTTTCCTGTAAAATACTGAAATGTGGCAGAAAAAGGGCTCTAAAATTAATTAAAGTTGACCTTGTTTAAACCAAATTGAGTATTTGTGGGGTATAAAATACAAAATCTTACTACCTAGGGGCAGAGAAGAAAACACAAAAAGGGAAGTATGACAATTTTGTTAACTATCAGAATACCCTAGAGAGAGAGAGAGAGAGTCAGAGAGTGGGCCAGGAGACACAGGAGTACACAGGCGCAGTGGCGGGTTTGGGCCACCAGAGGGCGTGTTCTCTGTGGTCAGCCTGGTAGAAAAGACACACTTAATTGAAATTGCAATTCAAAGGTTTTAAATTAAATTCAAATAAGCGTGTGCAGAGATGTTACGTAATCCCTAAGGCAATGTGATAGGGTATCACAGGCTGAAGGGAAGAAAAGAAAAAAAAAGAAATCAAATAAATGAAAGTAAAAATTAATTAATTTAAAAAAAAAAAAAAATAATTAATCAAAAAATTATTAAAGAAAATTAATAAGCGTTATCAATTCACAAAACTAATAACAGTTATTGATCTATTGAAAACAAATCAACAAAAGTTATCACTTCCTTGAGACGAATTAACAAACCAATCAATTTATCAGAAAGGAGAAAAGTAAATTATTAATAAGACTTATTGATCTACCCGAGGGAGAAATCAATAACCTTATTTGGAGGGAAACGAAAATTAAGTGGAAATGCCCATAACACAATCCATGAGATTAAATGAGAATTTAATTCAGGTGCATCTTCTTACGTTTTCTCAAAACCAAATCTGAATGAGATTATGAAAATTAACGGATGGATATCACTCTCAATGCCAATCAGCTTGTTGTAAATTGACACAGAATGAGTCCAACTGAAAATAGACTGAAATCTCAAACAGAACGCGAGGAGAGGCGAGCGTCGCTGCGATCGCTTCAATTATGAGAGTTAACAATGACTGGGAAGGGAAATTCAGGAAAACAAGACCTATTCAACAAATGTCCACGCGATGGCACTATTTTGCTCACGTCGATGAAAAGGGTCTGGTGGTAATTTGAAACTCTGAGGCGCTAGGCTGCGCTCTAGCGTTGAGGAGTAGAATTACAATCAGAACCACTTCATTGTCCCTTCTGGGGCGCGCAAAATTTGAATGCATGCAATAAAATCCAGGCGGATTATTCTCGTGCTATTTTCACGGGTGCGTGAGGCAGAAATGATTTTACTGCGCTTACACGTACACTTACCACAGGAATTTACGTCTGTGGGCTCCAAACACATTAACCATTTAGCACTTAATGATCGATATGTTCTGCTTTAACATCTGGTTAGCTAAATCAAAAGTTAAAACTCGGAGTGTTTCGTTAACCAAACGAATTTAAATCAGGCCTTGGCTATAGGAAGATTAAAGGAACATCGCTTTACTCTTTCCTCTTTCGTCCTGACAAAAGAATCTCGTTTTGAACAGGCGAGTCGAAAGAATATCTTTAACATGTACACGTCTGTACAGGTAAATATTACTTTCGTCACAAACTACAGTTTAACCTTAAACACTTAACAGTGAATATCAGTATTCTGAACTGCAATTTATTTTAACAATTACCACGACTAAAACGTTAAACACATTCAATCACGTAATTGCGGATTTGAGAGATACTGCAGATTCTCAATTTGCGGCGGCGCGCACTTGAGTCACGCGACGGCGCGCGGTCGTGTTTCTCAACCAAACAGCAAAGTATACAAAAATTGTCACTGCATTAATTTCACACACAACAAAGCTTAAAATATGCCTTTTGAATTTCTCCACCATTAATCTGTAAAGAATCTCGGCTTAAGGTTTATAGCTCAATTTGAATTCAGGGGAAGAATATTCCAAAATCAATGATCTGGATCAGCAACTTATAGAATATTCGTTAAACCGAGTTTCTCACATAAAATAAATCACCCAACGAGGGGTGTGTCACAACACACGTCTGCTTCAGGTATATATGACGAAATTAAACACAACGAATTATGATTAATTTGGAACATATATTTTCCACAGATCGGGGCTGTTCTTTAAAACAACAAGGATTACAGTTTTCTCAGTCAGCGCGCCAGCGTGCGGATCTGTAAAACTATTAATCACTTGATCTGTTTAGCTTAATATTCTGACAATGTTTTGTGCACTCAACAAAATCAGATTGTAGCGCTAGGATCTAATATTAAAGAGGCTTTGTTATGTGATTAATACAAACAATGGCAAAGAATGTATAAATGAGTTTAATAAAAGCACACGACTAAGTTACACTACAAAAATCACACGATATAGTTATATACACAAAATGAAAGTGAAACTAAAAAGGAAACAAGGGAAAATGGAAATACAAAGAAAAGTACAGTTACTAGCACAGCTTTAAACCTTCAGAGACAACCACAGGATTATATCTTGAGTTTCAAATTTGATGGAACAAATTGCTTTTCAGACCTTTGTATGCTGGAAGCGTGCGGTTGTCCGTGAGGCTGGAGACAGGTTCCTTTGTTCTCCGTGGGTGTGCGTCGCGGGAGTTCAAAACGAGTTCGTGCTGGATGGTGTCTTCTTGAAAAAACACACGTACGAACTTTAACTGGCTATTCGCAAAAGTAAACGAAGTAAAAATAACGAAAACTGATAACTTTAAAAAGCTTCAGAAGACGCCGAGAGTGTCCAAGGAATTCCGGAAAGAGTTCAAGAGTCTAAGCTTAAGAGTAAGAACAAGAGCAATGAGCTCGAGACGAGGTAAGGGATAAGACAAGAGAATAAGGGACATAAGAGATTAAGAGCGTAATGATTCTGTGGCGAGAGTTTTTCAAGGGTGTTTCGGGACCCCTCCTAACCCTCGGATGACCAATGAGCGTCACACAACTGAAGGAGCGCGCGCCCACTTGATTAACATATCACGTTGTTAATCTTGGTTCTTAAGACAAAGGAAAAGTTCTGCTAACTTTGAAAACAAACTTATACATAATGGTACATTTCACAATATCGATATACAGTTTAAAAGACAGATTATGCTATGAGGATTACAAAGACATCAAACACATTGAACTATTTTGACAGCATTATTGAATTACATGTTTAAAGCATTGTATTACAGTTATCTAAACTTCTTTGACACGCGCGAGTCCATTCGAAGCTGAAATAGTGAATTACAGTTCTTTTACATGTATTTCGGCATACTAGATAATTTTGGTAACTCTTTTACAAGCTTTCAGAGATGTCCGTGTTTGTGTGCGTGCAGGGATGTTCAGGGTGCGGACGCGTTAATGTGTGTGTGTTGCATGTAGGTGTGGGTCAGCGGCCACACATATTGCGCTAGAACAAACAAAGTCTGGCTTGTATCCAGAGTTCCCTCGCTTTTGGAGGTGTCAAAGGATCAAAGAGGAGAGAGAGTTAATCTGATCGCGGTCAGATTAACTGGCGTTACGGGCGGGGGATGTTGCCCCGTGATGTCTCCGTGTTCGTCCTAAATCACACTTAGTCAGGTAACCCCAGACACTCGGGCGCCTGACTGCAGTAAAAGTCAAAGTTGAATTAAAACACATATGCGTAGGAATGTGTTAAAAGGGTCTCTGCCAACCACGCTCTGAGTAATTGCATGCAAACTGGTTAATGATGTCCGACCTAGAATCTCTACAACATTCTCTGTGATCGATTCACGCTTGGGTAGCATTTTGTTTTTGACGAGGCAGCACAAATCATCAGACTCTGCTATCGATTCATGCAATGGTAGCATTTTTCGACAAGGCAGCAGAAATTGTCAGAACAACAGCGAAAAGCAACAGCGAATCCCTGGGGATGTTTATTTCCGCGTCAGATGAAGAACTTTGGTGTGACATGGTAGCAAAACAGCAAGCCAAGATGCTGAAAAACTGACGAGGAACATTGGTTCTATTGGTTCTAAACTATCGCCCTATTTCAAAACTTTCTTTTTTATCTAAAATTCTAGAAAAATGTGTATTGATGCAACTACAGTCATTTTTGGAAGCACATGGCACTTTAGATATTTTTCAGTCAGGTTTTAAAGCATTTCATAGCACTGAGTCTGCATGTTGTATCGTAGATACCAAAGAAAAACTCAGAGAAAACAGGAACTTCAGGATGGTCTCTTTTTATTAGGACTCATCTCTTTAGCCAGCCACATACAAATACAAGTGCCCACATGCTCGTTCTTCTCTGCTTTTAACAGTGCACCAGCCCACAACACAGTGTGCCACCGCCCCCTACTGGACAAACCCAAGACCACCCTTAACATACAACATTTCCCCTCCACTTAACTCAGAGGCAAATCTTTCCCAAAACACATATTCTAGGACAATTTTACTATGATTTTTTTTTCACATAACACAATTAATAAATCAATAG
Organism: Pimephales promelas; assembly: GCF_016745375.1. The sequence goes on from NW_024121410.1 coordinate 960,081, forward strand.
TTTCTTCTTAATGACACTATTTCTTATGTCACAAAGTCTTTAAAATATGCTGGTGGTTTCCTCTCTCTTACTGAGCGTCGTAGACCTCCAGAGGCTGCACTCTCCGACTCATTTCTATTTGCAGTTTGAGTCAATTCAGGCATTCTTTGAGCACTGGGTGAATCTGGCAACTGATTTCTTTGACATCCAGATTTCAAACTTTCAGGCTCCCAGTTATCTGAAGATTCCAGTGTTGACGACGTACTGAGTGATTCAGGCCTTGTAATATCAGCATCCATTGACACCACCTCAGAATCATAAGGTTCCCCCAAGGCCTCTTGAAAGTCTTTAGTCAGGATCTCTTTTTGTTTGCGACTGAATAATTGATCCACATGACGTTGCACTATTTGGGCACTTCCTATTGCTACTTTATAGGATACAGGTCCTGTTATTTCCTGAATTACTCCCTGCACCCATTTTGGTCCATACCCAAAGTTCCTAGTGTACACTGTATCTCCTACTTCAAAATACCGAGATTTTACATGTTGATCATGTTGGTCTTTTTGAACTTGTTGTTTCAATTCAATTTTGCTGGTGAAGTCAGGGTGCATCGCAATTTTCTCCCCATCATCATTTCAGCAGGTGACAATCCCGTTGTAGACTGGGGTGTAATACGATAACTAAATAAAATAATGCTCTATGCAACTTGGTGTCCATAGTGTTCCCAGAACTTTTTTTCATGAGGTCCTTAAACGTGTGGACTGCCCGCTCAGCAAGGCCATTAGATGATGGATGATACAGGGCAGAAGTAACATGCGTTATGCCATTTCTAGACATAAATTCTTTGCTCATTTCACTTACAAAACACTGAGCATTATCAGACACCATCATTTCGGGAATGCCATGGGTACTGAAACTCTTTCTGAGACACTCAAGAGTATTTACTGTGGTTGCTGAATTTACGGGATATGCCTCAATCCACTTAGAATGGGCATCAACTAAGATTAAAAACATCTTCCCCAAGAATGGACCAGCATAGTCCATATGCACTCTTCTCCACGGCTGTCGTGGCCACTCCCACGGATGAAGTGGTGCACCTACAGGGCTTTTTCTCTGTTCTTGACACACAGTACAATCTTTTACTCGGGCCTCAATGTCGGCAACTAAATTTGGCCACCACAGATAACTCCTGGCCAGGCCTTTCATCCTTGACATACCTGGGTGAGACTGATGTAGCTGTTCCAGTAACCCCAAACATCCTTGCTCTGGAATGATGATGCGGGCTCCCCACAGCACACACCCGTCTTGAACACTGAGCTCTTGTTGCCTCTGTTTATAAGGTGCAAATTCATTTGTATTACTGTGATCAGGCCAACCTTTAAACACATACTCACGCACTCTAGAGAGGACAGGATCTCGAGTTGTCCATTGCTTGATTTGCTCTGATGTCGTCAAAGGACTTACAGCACTGTCTAACATCAAGACATAATCCTCTTTCAATTCTTTCTGTGGATTCTCTGGAACAGGAAGACGGCTGAGGGCATCTGCATTTCCATTGTCCTTGCCCGCTCTATAAGAAATTACATACTCATATGCCCCAACATCACTGCCCATCTCATAATTCTTTGCGAGACCATCTGTGGCACAGCTTTCAGTTCATTCAGTAAACTTAGTAAGGGTTTATGGTCTGTACAGATCACAAATTTACGGCCATACAGATATTTATGGAATTTCTTTACCCCGAACACTACAGCTAAACCCTCCTTCTCCAGTTGTGAGTAGTTTTTTTCTGCTACTGTAAGTGTTCGTGATACAAACCCAATGGGTCTCTCTGTTCCATCTGCCATACAATGTGCCAACACGGCTCCCAGACCGTATGCTGAAGCATCACAAGAAAGCACTGATTCTTTCTTCTCATCATAGTGAATTAACACACGGTTAGACTGCAGTAACTCTTTAGATTTTTTAAAAGCTACCTCTTGGTCCTCTTTCCAACACCAGGGAACTTCCTTCTTCAAAAGCCTATGCAAAGGAGCAAGCAGTGTTGAGAGATTTGGCAGAAACCTGTTATAAAAATTCAACAGTCCCAAATATGCTTTCAGCTCTGTTACTGACGTCGGTTTTGGTGCATCTTGAACTGCTTGAACTTTTTCAGGAACTGGATGAATACCAGTGGCATCCACTTTGTGTCCCAGGAAAATGATTTGCTTCTCCAAGAATTGACACTTTCCCCTTTTTAACCTCAAACCATACTCCTCCAACCGCTGCAACACTTGATCCAGGGTCCTCAAATGCTCCTGATCATCTTTTCCTGTTAGCAAGATATCGTCCAGATATACAGAGACCTTTGGAATATCTTTCAGGACCCCTTCGATGGTCCTCTGGAAGATCGCTGGACTGGAACTAACTCCGAAAGGTAATCTGGTATACGTGAACAATCCTTTGTGTGTATTTACCGTCACATATGGCCTTGACGTCTCATCTAACACAATCTGTTGATATGCATGACTCATATCTAACTTGCTGTATTTCTCACCTCCAGCTAAAACTGCAAACATGTCCTCCATTCGAGGAATGGCATACTGCTCCAGTGACGACTCTCCGTTAATGGTTACTCTGTAGTCTCCACACAGTCTTACTGACCCATCTGGCTTTAAAACAGAAAGGTGCTGCAGGTGCTGCAGCACAACAGGTGCTGCCCACTCAGAGAATTTCACAGGCTTTATAATATGGTCTTTAATCAGACGATCAAGTTCGGCTTCAACTTTCTCTCTCATAGCAAAAGGCAGTGATCTTGATTTGAAAAAATAAGGCTTTACATCACTTGGTAAATCTTAAAGATAAAAAGATAAAGATAAATCTTAGCCGTGGCTCCTTTTAATGTTCCAAGTTCCTCCTTGAAAACCGTTTCATGTTTCCTTAAGATGTCCTGCAACAACTCTGAGCTGTCTTTGATTTTACTCACACTTTCCCAGTTGAGTTCCAGGTCTACAAGCCATGATCGTCCTAGTAAATTAGGCCCTGCTCCTGCCACCACCACCGCGGTGAGTTCTTTGATAAGCCCTTTGTTTTTGACTTTAAGCTTGGTGGTACCTAGAACGTGCACTGGCTGTCCTGTGTATGTTTTTGGACTGAGAGAGCTTGTTTTGAGTTTAGGCACGTTCTTTTTAGCTTCCATTTTTTCATACTCCATCTGTGATAAGACAGTTACACTACATCCAGTGTCAATCTCAAACTTCACAGGGCATTCATTCACAAACAATGTCTGTGTAATAGGGGGTACATGGGACTGTGGTGTCTCTAAACTATACATGGTGAACACTTCTCCAGACTGATCTTCCTCCTCTTCTTGAAGATAATTGCCCTCTTTGATTGATTTCCTCTTCCCCATTTCCAAAATTTCCTGTCTTTATCCACACCAGTTTCTTGTGGCTTCATTCTACATACTCTTTTCACATGTCCAATTTTACCACAATTATAACACTTTTCGTTGGCAAATCTACAGTCTTTTGGTCCATGATTACTTCCACCACATCGATAGCACATTCCTGTAACACTCGATTTACTTTTTTCTCCTGTGTCCATTTTAAAAACATTAGTACCCGTTCGATTTCCTTTATCTTTATGCAAATCAGCCATGTCCTTATTAGCAGCTTCAATAGCTTGAGCTTTCCTTAAAGCCGTCTCAAACGTCAATCCATCCTCAGCCAGTAATCTCCGTTGTATGCTGTCATCATTAACACCACACACTAATCTGTCTCTCAGCATAACTTTAAGCGTGTCTCCAAAATTGCAATCTTGTGCCAGCTTCCTCAGTTCAGCCACATATTCTACTATGCTTTCATCCAAGTGTCTGTTACGTGAATTAAACTTCCACCTTTGAACTATCTCACTGGGCTTCGGATTAAAGTGATTTTTCAGCAAACTCACCAGATCCTCATAACTTTTTGATCCCGGTTTCTCAGGACTCAGTAAATTCCTCATTAGTGTGTATGTCTGAGTGTAACCGGTCCACTCGCTGACCGCTGTTACGCTTCTCAGTCTCTCTGCGTTGTGTATTATAGGACCAGGACACGTATTGTAGTTCACCAATATGGGAGTTTATTCAATCACGTTCAGCATGGATTTCGCAGCATCTGAAGTTCAACATCACAAAGATGACAAAAATCACATGAGGGCATCTCATAGCTTTCACCTCTCCCCAGCGAGTTCAATGCAAACTCATTTTGTTACAATTAAAGTTAATGAACATACAAATAATATTAAAGCATAACATATTAACACAATACAAGAATGTAAAATGCAATAAAAGTGGAATACCTGAAGTTCAACATCACAAAGATGACAAAAATCACATGAGGGCATCTCATAGCTTTCACCTGCATGATACAACACCAATCAGTTGACTCAAAACCGTGCTAATACACGCAAAACTCATGCAATATACGGCCCACGCGATTAATCTTCAGATTATTAATCCACTCATGCATGTAACATACAACAAAACACGCCATACAATTCCTGCATTGATTACAAACGGGTATTAAACCAATTTATACACTTTGCAAACTTATTTTGCTCATAATTTTAAGAGCTCTGCAAAACGCTTACCTCTCCCCAGCGAGTTCAATGCAAACTGGCAAGAGGCGCGCACACACTCTAAAATGGCACCAACGCGGCGGCAAGAAAAAATGTCAAAATAAAAGTCCCTTAAAGAGTGAATATAAAAATCGGCATATTTAGCAAAAAAAAAAAAAACAGTAACAAATAAATCAGTAATAAAATAAGGATTTTTGGGAAACAACAACAATACATTCAACTTAAATTGTACTTATTATAACTCGTTACATTCACCCCTTCCAAATTTCACAAAAATCCGTACTGGATCCACATCAAATAACAGCTGATACAGGTCTGTAATGAAACATTCATTAGTTCAACTTGTGAGTTACCCATTAATAGGTCAAGAAAAATCTCGGGGTGATCAAGCCTAAGATAATCTTGGAACAATACGGTGCCTTTTACACCATAATATGACCTGACCCTCGTTACACATTAGGGGTTAAAATGTCTCTCCACCTCATACAAAAACAAAACAGAATACTTTTTAGAACAGAGAAAGAAACGACCCAGTTCTCTTTTTCAGACTACTTCCCACATCTTGGAGGTAAAAGGGTTTCTGAACCATTGACTCAATTAGTCTGTTCACTTTCTTAACAACTCTACCTGCACGTGTCCTAACACCCTGAATGTCAGTAACAGGAAATTGGGTATCAGTGTCAGTTTGATTGTCAATCAGAACTTGTGTATGTGTATCTGTGTCACAGTCAATGTTAACGTCAAGAGATGATGGACTGGATTCAGCTCCGCTCTGAAGGTCTCTGTTATCATTCTCTTCGGTGTACAATTGGTCACTAGACTCTTTTTCCTTCGAACTGAATTGGTCTGTTCCCACAGCCTCCTCGACATCAGAGTCTTGAACTACAGGCTCTTCAGAATCTCTGTTCACCCATCTCCTTGTTCTTTCCTCCAGATCGGTTGGTTCGAAGTCATCCGCACAAGACTCACTTCTGACGCTACGCGACTCACACTCTGAATCCTCCGTAGAGAGCAGAATGCTTTCCTCTTCATCAGGCGAGTCAACAGGTAGAAAACTAATGTCCAACAACAAGTTCCTGTGCACTACCTTCACATTGCCTTTCTCATCCTCTAGCTTGTAAATATGCTTTTGCATATTCCGATCCACAACAGTGTACACCACAGGGTCCCACTTATCTGCTAGTTTTCTCTTTCCTCTTTCTCCTTTATTTGCCACCAGCACACGGTCCCCGATATTCAGACACGTCCCTCTGACTTTCTTGTTGTAAACTTTTGCTTGTTTCCTCTGCTCTTTTTCAGAATGTCGCTGCGCAATCTGCCTCATGGAGGTATGACATCAATGATTTCAGGTAAGTACCATGATCAACAACCACAGGGTCATGTAGCACCTGTCTGAACATTACATCCACCGGCAGTCTTGGTACACGACCAAACATTAGCTGGAATGGAGCGTAACCAGTTGTCTCGTGTACCGTAGCATTGTAAGCAAAAGTCAGTGTTTGTATTTGCTCTGGCCATTTGTGCTTCTCTTTCAGAGGCAGAGTTCGGAGCATGCTTCCTTAAGTCCGATTAAACCTCTCTACTCCTCCGTTTCCCATGGGGTGGTACGCGGTGGTGTGAGACTTTGCGACTCCAGATAGTTTCAATAACTCTGTTAGAAGAGCACTCTCGAAGTTGGCTCCCTGGTCAGTGTGGATGCGACTCGGGAATCCGTAAACACAGAATACACGATCCCACAGCTTCCTTGCCACTTGTTTTGCACACTGATTCGCACAAGGGAAGGCATGAGCCAACTTCGTGAAATGGTCTGTCACAACGAGTACATCTACAGATCGTTTCTTCGCATCCTCTGCAGACCAGAAATCCAGGCATACCAACTCCATGGGCATAGAGGTCTTGATACTTTCAAGAGGGGCCCGCGCAGATGGTTCGGGAGCCTTGGCTAGGATGCATCTTTGACAGCACTTGATGTATTCACACACATCGTTCCCCATTCCCGGCCAGAAGAAACGTTGACGGGCTAAATGAATGGTTCTTGCTTGCCCCTGATGACCCGCAAGATCATGTACACCCTTTAAAGCCTGCCCCTTGAGGCTAGAAGGTAAGACCAGCTGATACCGCTTCTGTTTACTGTGCGGATCTTGTGTGACTCTGTACAGTATTCCATCCTTGAGCTTTAATTTGTCCCACTGCCTAAAAAAAGAGTTAGAGTTTTGGAACTCATGTTGGCCTTCTCCCGTCTCGATGGTTGACGCTTCAAATTCACAAAGAACATCACTCTTGAAATGACTGAATCAACCTCTTGCATTTCACGAATTTCATCCACAGCGATCGTAGGAGGAGTGTCAATACCAGCGGGCATTAAATCTTGGTAGGACTGAATTAGCTGCACAGCTCTTGCTTGAGAAGTCTTTTCCCACTGATCATGTAAACTTAAACAAGCTTTGATTGTGACACTGTCAGAAGGTAAGTCAAGACAGGACTGTAGACAGATCTGTACGTTCTGAGCTCCATGACGAAAAGCATCTCGAACTCCATCTCCATCAACCACTTCGGCCTCCACAAGTAAATCATGATATTGCTCTTTCATCAGCCTACCGCTCATAGTCTTGACGAAAGGGTCTCTACTCAGAGCATCCACCACCACATTTTTCTTCCCCGCTATATGCTTCAGTTCAAAGGTGTAAGCCGCCAGTTTGGACACCCAACGTTGCTCACATGCAGCGAGTTTCGCCTTGGACATGACATACGTGATTGTTGTCTGTCCATACGGTGAATGTTTGACATTTCAACCAATGGCTAGACTTCTCGCACACGCTCCATTTGAGTGCCAGAAATTCGAGCTTATGAACTGGATAGTTCCTCTGTGATTTGCTCAGAGTCTTGCTTGCAAACGCAATAGGACGAGCTCGCTCTTCACCCGCAGGCACTTGGGATAATACAGCTCCGAGTCCGTCCAATGAGGCATCTATCGCCAGGACCAGAGGCTGAGTAAAGTCAGGGTGTGCTAAAACCACACTTTGAAGCAGACTCTCCTTGAGGCAACATAATGCGCCATCACATTCTGATGTCCAATCCGTGGGCTTGAGCTTCCTGTAAGTTCCAGCTTTAACGTCTCCCTTATTTCCTCTTTTCTTCCTCTGTCCAGCCGTAAGAGCAAAAAGCGGTTTGGCCAAAGTAGAACATCCAGGAATGAAATGTTGGTAATATAAGATCATACCAAGAACTGATTTGATCCTCTGCACTGATGGAGTACTTTTGTCATCTTCCATAAGATCTGCCTTAGACAGCTTTGAAATGACTTCAACTTTGGCAGGATCTACTGAAACTCCATCCTTATCAACGATGTGGCCCAGGAATTTTACAGAGGTTCTCAGTAGATGGCACTTCTTAGGGCTCAGCTTAAGATTGTACTGCCTCAGACGACTGAACACGACCTCCAGTCTTTCCAACGCTTCCTGCTCATTAGGAGCGAACACCAACAGGTCGTCAAGATAACACAACAAGCTGCTGAAATTCAAATCTCCAAAGATGCTAACCATTATCCGCATAAAGGACGCTGGACTGTTGCATAGCCCTTGCGGTATCCTATTATACTCGTGCAGCCCTACAGGAGTCGTGAATGCAGTGTATTTCTTGTCCTCTTCAGCCATGGGGATGTTATAAAACCCGGACGTCAGATCCATGGTGCTGAAGAGTGTGTTCCCGCCCAGAGCAGCTAAGCAGTCAGACTGGTGGGGAAGCGGGTGTGCATCCTTTATCGTTCTTGCATTTAACCATCTGAAGTCTGTGCATAGCCTCAGACTGCCATCCTTCTTCCACACTAGGACTAACGGGGAAGCATACTCACTTACAGACTTCCTTATTATCCCTTGTTCTTCCATCTGAGACAAGACCTGCCGTAACTTTTGATAGTGTGCAGGCGGCACTCTACGATAACGGAGTCTGAATGGACACTCATCCATTAGCCGAATGCGGTGAACAAAACCCTTTACTTCTCCACAGTCCAACGCATGCTTAGAAAACACATCGTTGTATCTCTCCAATAATTGTACTAACTTCTCCTTTGTCACATCACTGACAGAACCAGACTGAATGTCGAGATCAACGAGACCAACAGTTTCCAATCTCTGTTTGAAGTCAGCTGACAATTTAGAGGATTGCTGCTTCTCCTCCGCAACCACTTCAGCTCGACTCAGCCCTTGGAAAAGCTCGAAATCTTCCATGGCAACACATGGAAACACATCCGCTAACTTGCGATTCCTCTTAAGGGTGACTGGCTTATCTGAGAAGTTAGTGACTTTTACGGGAACCCAGCGATCACCCCATAATGGCGTGACAACTCGTCCAACCATAATGTCTCGTGACACAGACCTTGAATTTGTGGGTTCCACCACGACTGTGCTCCCTGGAGACATTGGGACATTTTTTTGGCAGCTTCCCCCAGACAAGATGTTCCTGCCTTGCTAAAAGAGTGACACACTGCTGCAGCTTGATGGTTCCCACCTTATCTGGCAGCTCTGAACCCTTCCACCGACACGTGTTGGCCATTACATCCAGGAACTGCTCACATCCTGCCATCGGCTCTGCTCTATGATCAGAAACAAGTCTCCAAAAGTCACTGCTGCCTTTCATCCGATGTGCTAGGAATTTGATGACATTTGTACCAATGATCAGATCATCCCGCTGGCCGGGTACAACGAGGATGGGCACTTGGCAGCTCTCTCCATAAACTTTCAACTGGACCTCATACATGCATTTTGGTCTTGTAACCTTGCCACCACATCCTACTAAGATGACTTCCTCCTGAAGTGGTGTGGGTGAAGGCAGCACATTCTCACTTAACATCCTCTTCTCTGCTTTGTCACTAAAAGTGCAAGCCATGGAGCCTGTATCAAGCATTCCCTTCATAGAAAACACATTATTAACGCTGACTGGCGCATAGAACAAATCGTCGAATGCCTCCACTGCTTGAACATTTTGTGCGATCACTTTAGTCCCAGTGGGAGCCTGTGCGCGTGCATTCTCATAAAACTGGTGAAGGTCAACACTCTCTAGGGGTTCTTCACTTGTGCTCACGCATCCCCCTTCCGAACGTGAGCCATCTAGTTTAAATCTGATGGACCCCAGAATGGTGTCGGGCCATGTCTGGACCTCTCACCTGTACAGTCTCTTTTACTGTGCCCAGGTTGCAAGCATGCAAAACACAGACGTTCTCGTCGACAATGTGTTACAGTGGAGTGATCATGAGACCGGCATACTCTACAGAGCTTGTTTTGGGGCTGGTGAGATGGCATTTGGACATTTTGAGACAGCGCACGGTCAAGGAGATTAATCAGAGTTCTCATACAGTTGTTGTCATCCTGTACAGGGTGTGCATTACCTTCTCTGCGGAACTGACCTGGCTCTATTGGAGAGACACTCTCCACTTCATCCTTATCGAAGGTCTGAACGTGGGCTGTGGCATGTCTTGTGGCAGCGTGACGCTTCGGCTTGGCTGACATCTGCTCTTTTAACTCGTATTGGTACCGGTCAAGCTGTTCTTGGATTTCCTTTGCGGTCCATTTTTCTGGAGCTTTGAGACGGAAAACTGCAGCAAGAGTGGAATCAGGGCAGTACTTTCAGTACAGTACAGGCAGTACAGGGCAGAACATCATTGCAGCTTCTTGACAAGGATCTTCCATTTGTCGCCCAAGTCTCTTTAACGCTTCCTCCGCTAGATCCACAGCTTTGTTCAACCGCACCCAGTACTCGACGGGATCCTCTCCTGCTAATGGAACAGTTCCATAGAAATCAGCCAATGGCATACATGAATAATTAACATCGCTAAAATGTTGTTTCAGGATGTCAATGATGATTTTTGGTTTCTCAACTGGGTTTAAGGCTGAATTACAGCGAAGAGTGACTTTGACAACGTCTTTAGCTTTACCCATCAATCTGCTTAAAATCTCTTGATGCTGCTCCGCTAACGGTATTCCTCTCTTTCTCAGATATGTGTCCATCAGCTCCTCCCACTCACGCACACCAAGCTTGTCTGATGCATCACCACGGTAGATTGGGGGCTCCTTTGCTTCACTTTGCATGACCAATCTCACTCCAGTCAAGTTAAGTGAAGGTATGTCTGAGAATGTCTTGCTGGTACCTAACCCTTGTGTTTGTGCACCCCTATTCTCTCCTCCACCACAACTACCCTCCTTTTGAGATGCTAACATGGTCTGCCCCACTTGTTGAGCAATGTGTGCTATCAAACCTTGCCAATTTGGGTCTGTTATGTCTGGAACAGCTAAGGGCACAGTATCATGATCAATTACACGTGTTGAGCATAATACAGGAGGTGTCCTGTTCACTTTACCCTCTCTCACAATAGGAGTACTTGGAATTTCACTAAAAAACTTTCCCCTGCCAAGACCTAATCCAGTCATTGTCTCATTAGCATCAAATTCATCTCCTTTTAAACTAAATGCCATGTTTTCAATTGAAAATTGTCAAAATGAAACAATTGAAAAATATCAGAAAATGTGAGAAAAATAATCACTTAAATGAGAAAATGTATAAATCAGTATTCAAAATTCCCAATGTCCATTTGTACTCTCACAGTTCTTTACTCAAAACTGAACCTCAATGCAGCGTCCCTCGGCGACCCAACTGACGTTGATCCTGAAGCAAATCTTCTGATCCGGGTCACGGCACCAATGTAACCGGTCCGCTCGCTGACCGCTGTTACGCTTCTCAGTCTCTCTGCGTTGTGTATTATAGAACCAGGACACGTATTGTAGTTCACCAATATGGGAGTTTATTCAATCACGTTCAGCATGGATTTCGCAGCATCTGAAGTTCAACATCACAAAGATGACAAAAATCACATGAGGGCATCTCATAGCTTTCACCTCTCCCCAGCGAGTTCAATGCAAACTCATTTTGTTACAATTAAAGTTAATGAACATACAAATAATATTAAATCATAACATATTAACACAATACAAGAATGTAAAATGCAATAAAAGTGGAATACCTGAAGTTCAACATCACAAAGATGACAAAAATCACATGAGGGCATCTCATAGCTTTCACCTGCATGATACAACACCAATCAGTTGACTCAAAACCGTGCTAATACACGCAAAACTCATGCAATATACGGCCCACGCGATTAATCTTCAGATTATTAATCCACTTATGCATGTAACATACAACAAAACACGCCATACAATTCCTGCATTGATTACAAAGGGGTATTAAACCAATTTATACACTTTGCAAACTTATTTTGCTCATAATTTTAAGAGCTCTACAAAACGCTTACCTCTCCCCAGCGAGTTCAATGCAAACTGGCAAGAGGCGCGCACACACTCTAAAATGGCACCAACGCGGCGGCAAGAAAAAATGTCAAAATAAAAGTCCCTTAAAGAGTGAATATAAAAATCGGCATATTTAGCAAAAAAAAAAAAAACAGTAACAAATAAATCAGTAATAAAATAAGGATTTTTGGGAAACAACAACAATACATTCAACTTAAATTGTACTTATTATAACTCGTTACATGAGCTCCCACATAGCTCAACAATATGGCTCGTTTTTTCTCTGGTTCTTCAACATCATTTGTCACGAAGAAATGATTCAATATTTCACAATACTCCTCCCATGATTGTGACTTATTATCAAATGGTGTCACGGATCCCAGCATGCCAGCCATAGTTCAGTTCAGTTCAGTCAGTCCTCCAGGTGATAGCTATTAATTTTCATCCGCTCACCCCGTTGGCGTTCTTCTTTTTATTTGCCCTCAGGAAACAGCTGCTCCAAAGTTTTGACTTTCATCCTCGTCGCCATATGTTGTATCGTAGATACCAAAGAAAAACTCAGAGAAAACAGGAACTTCAGGATGGTCTCTTTTTATTAGGACTCATCTCTGTAGCCAGCCACACACAGGCCGTTTCTCAATATGCCTTCTTGTCTGTACTTGTGTTCTTGTGGACTTGTGGAGTATTGAGATCTGAATGCGCGTGCGCGAGCGATCGGTTGTTTGTGTTTGTAGCTCCGGAGAATTTCTTCACAAATCCTTGATTTTCTTCTTTACCACTTATTTATAAACAAGCACTTTCTATTTTTATATTATGTGAACTTATCCTCGATAGTATTCCTTATAAAAAACAATTGGATTGCTTTGATATCGCTACTTATATCCAACCTTCCTAATCCTGGCTACTAGCCTTTAGCCCGCTAGCATTCCACGTGTGCCCTCTCGCCTATTGATCGTCTCATTTTACACCCGTTTCACTGAATCCTGGTTATTTCCGACATTTCAATCCTAAATTAGTAGTGATAGTTGTAGTATCACTACTAATTTACTGATCATCCGTTATAATGGCGAACATATCAGATGCGTGTCTAACATTACCTTTGAGTGCAGGTGAAGACACATTCGAGCTCTTCACGGTGAAACAGGAGCTGGAATACGTCGAGAAACAGATCCGCGGTCTGCTGGTGAAGCAAGCCGAGCTGTTGGATCGGCGCTCAACGCTTGAAGCATCACGCGCCGACGCTAACAAATCAAATCACTCTTTGACTCCGAGTTCATCTACTCCGTACGTTACTCTGCCGAGGAAGATGCGACCATCTCAGGCTTCATTCACTCCGGCACCGAAACAACATGGACCATGGATCACACAGTGGAAGACACGAGCCAGGACCAGAGCTGCCTCTCCGCCCCTCCCGATCTTCGAGATCTCCACCCGGAACCGCTTCTCCCCTCTTCGCGAGCCGGAACGCGATGACGCCGTGATCATCGGCACATCCATAGTCCGCCATGTCCGCGCTAATTCGGATAAAGGTAAGGTGCGCACTCACTGCTTTCCTGGTGCTCGTGTTCTTGATGTTGCTGCACAGGTTCCCGAGATCCTGAACGGGGACGAGCGTGTCGGAGCTGTTGTGCTGCACGCGGGAGCGAACGACATTAGGCTGCGGCAGACGGAGGTTCTGAAGAAGGACTACAGGAGCCTGATCGAGACGGTACGCAGCACAGCGCCTAAAGCAGCGATCATCGTGTCTGGACCGCTTCCCACGTACAGACAAGGACAGGAAAGGTTCAGTAGACTTTTTGCATTAAATGAATGGTTAATGTCATTGTGTAATGAACAGAGGCTGCACTTTGTAAATAACTGGCATCGGTTTTGGGAAAGACCGAGGCTGTACAGCACAGATGGTCTCCATCCCAGCCGAATCGGAGCGGCTGTGCTGTCGGACAACATTTCCAAGACATTACGCACCAGATGACTAATGAGTCAAAGTCCAAATTACAGCCTTTGCGGTCCAAACTTAACTAATAAGCATAGTATGGAACATTATATAGAAACTGTGTCTATTCCTCGTTTAGTGAAGCCAAACAATAAATCTAGTGTAGGATCTAGCAAAAATCTTATTGTAATTAAACCAGAAAATCTAAATATCAGTCAACAAAAACAATTTCTAAAGCTAGGTCTCCTAAACATTAGATCGCTCACACCTAAGGCGGTTATTGTAAATGAAATGGTCACAGACAATAACTTCGATGTTCTGTGCCTTACTGAAACCTGGCTTAAACCAAATGAGTATTTCGGTCTAAACGAATCTACTCCGCCAGGATACTGTTATAAACATGAGCCTCGTCTGATCGGTCGTGGCGGCGGTGTTGCAACAATCTATAAAGATATTTTTAATATTACTCAGAAAACAGGTCACAGGTTTAATTCATTTGAAGTACTTGTGCTAAATGTTACGCTCTTAGATGTAAGAAGGAAATCCATATTATCTCTAGCCCTGGCTACTGTATATAGACCCCCAGGGCCATATGCTGAATTCCTAAAAGAGTTCGCAGACTTTCTCTCGGATCTATTGGTAAATGTCGATAAAGCAATAATTGCTGGAGATTTTAACATACACGTAGATAATACAAATGATGCTTTAGGGGCTGCGTTTACAGATTTATTAAACTCCTTTGGGGTCAAACAAAACGTCAGTGGTCCCACTCTTTGTCTAAATCATACACTAGATTTAATTATATCATATGGAACCGATCCAACTGATATAGATATTATACCGCAAAGCGATGATGTCACTGATCATTACATGGTGACTTGCATAATACGTACTGCTGAAATATGTCATGTTGCGCCACGTTATAGACCAGGCAGAACAATCCTTCCAACCACTATAGATGGATTTTCAAATAGCTTACCTAATCTATCTAAGCTGCAAAGTGAACCCAAACAAACAGATGAATTAGAGGAAATGACTAGCAGTTTAAGCACCATTCTTACTAGTACATTAGATATTGTTGCGCCAATTAGATTAAAAAAGGTTCGAGAGAAAATTAAAGCACCATGGTACAACAGTGCTACGCATGCTATCAAGAGAGAAACTCGCAACTTAGAGCGTAAATGGAAACAAACTAATTTAGAGGTCTTTAGAATCGCGTGGAAAGACAGTATGTCACGTTATAAAAAGACACTAAAAACAGCCAGGGCTGAGCATCTCCGCAAACTAATCGAAAATAACCAAAATAATCCAAGGTTTTTATTTAACACCGTGGCTAGACTAACAAATAAACAGACATCACCAGAGCAAAATATACCGTTACAGTTTAGTAGTAATGATTTTATGAATTACTTCAATGCGAAAATAGAAAGCATCCGAAACAAAATTATAAATGTACAATCCGCTATGGTGTCTTATGATTCAGCTTCAATTATGGACCCTCTAGAACAACTAAACCGCTTTACAACGATAGGACAGGATGAGCTAAATAAACTTATCATTGCATCTAAACCAACAACTTGTTTATTAGATCCAATACCCACTAAACTACAGAAAGAACTATTACCTGTAGTGGAAGAGCCTCTCCTCAATATTATTAACTCGTCTTTATCTTTAGGTCATGTCCCAAAAATATACAAGCTGGCTGTAATAAAACCGCTCATTAAGAAACCGCAATTAGATCCAAATAACTTGGCAAATTACAGACCCATTTCAAATCTTCCATTTATGTCCAAAATACTTGAAAAAGTAGTGTCCGCTCAATTGTGCTCTTTTTTGCAAGAAAATGATATCTATGAAAAATTCCAGTCAGGATTCAGACCGCATCATAGTACAGAAAACTGCGCTAGTTAAAATTACAAATGATTTACTTTTAGCTTCTGACCAAGGCTGTATCTCAATACTAGTCCTACTTGATCTTAGCGCTGCGTTCGACACTATAGACGAATCCGGCGAAACTACCGGAAGTAAGCGGGCGCCATTACTGAGCTGTTGCTGGGTAGCGTTGCGCCATTGCCTCCTATTGTTTTAGTTGCAACTTGCGTCCACTGGAATAAACAGCCCGCGATTTACGACTGTCACTAACGTTACAACGTTAGCCCTTGTATAATGTCGAGTGGGTAAACAGTTTCCGTTATAAATTGTTTCAATGGTGGCAGTAAAATTTCAATTTTGAAGAGAAAACATTGTGAATACCCCGGGTCGACTGCCCCTGTCTGGTGCCGTACGGTTTACACAGATTTCGTGGGCGAGTACAAGACGCGGACATTCGCGTATAATAACAATTATTTAATGACATAAGTAAAAAAATATAATAAATGTGTGATATAGTGATCAGCAAAATCTCCTCTCTTGTTATTTTTTCTATTCAATATGGTCATTAAATGGCTTTCCTGAGCTGAATGTAACGTTATGTGACATAATTGTTCTCCTGCTGTTATATATTGACCTCTTTCCATGGTTTAAAAACAGTAACGTTAAATAGTCGATATTATGTATACTTTCTAGCTGTGACGTTACCCATGCCCGTTGCAATGTAAAAATGAAAAAAATAATGCACACAAAGGAAAAACATGAAATTGTTTATTTGATTTCATTTATTTATTTATTTATTGTTGCCAAATGGACAGATCTTTTTTTAGTTTCCTCGGTAGCAAACGTTAGCCTAGCTAGCTTGCCAAGCTATTTTCATAAATAATCTGTAAGATCGTTTGTACCTTCATCTGTGACTGGAGGCCAATGTCTAACATCATCAACCCAACAAGTCTGCCTGGCTCTAGCTGTCATCAAGGGTGCGTTATCACCTTATCTCCGAGGTTTGTTTACATACCGGTGCATATGTCTATGCCGGTGTAACAGCTCAGTAATGGCGTCGCCACAAGATGGCAGCCTACACAAGAACGCTCGTCGGATTCGTCTATAGATCATATAATACTCTTGGATCGACTACAAAACTTCACCGGTGTCCAGGGACAGGCATTAAGCTAGTTTAGATCGTACTTATCGGACCGTTCTCATTTTGTCTGTTTAAATGGGAAAAAATCAAAGATAACGTCAGTAGACTATGGAGTACCGCAAGGATCAGTTTTAGGCCCTCTGCTATTCTCAATATATATGCTGCCACTTGGTAATATTATAAGAAAACATGGAATTAATTTCCACTGTTACGCTGACGACACTCAATTATATATTTCATCACGACCAGATGAAAACACTAACTCATCTAAAATGACAGAGTGTCTCAAAGATATAAAATGCTGGATGACGCGTAATTTCCTGCTATTAAATTCAGATAAAACGGAGGTATTACTTATTGGTCCAAAAAACTACTCACAAAACCTCTCACAATACAACTTTAATATAGACGGATGTCCTGTTACTTTATCCACTACAGTAAAAGACCTGGGTGTTATACTAGACCGCAACTTGTCTTTCGAAAATCATATTTCATATGTTACAAGAACAGCCTTTTTCCACCTTAGAAACATTGCTAAGCTACGTAACATGCTATCTATTTCTGTTGCAGAAAAATTAGTTCACGCATTCATGACCTCGAGACTAGATTACTGTAATGCTTTATTAGCCGGTTGTCCTGCATCCTCAATAAACAAGCTACAGTTAGTACAAAATGCAGCTGCTAGAGTTCTTACTAGGTCAAGAAAATATGATCATATAACACCGATTTTATCATCTCTACACTGGTTACCTATTAAGTTCCGCATCAACTACAAAATACTACTACTGACCTATAAAGCCCTAAATGGTTTAGCACCTATGTACTTAACGGACCTTCTTTCGCCCTACAATCCACCGCGTTCCTTAAGATCACTAAATTCAAGGCTTCTGGTCATTCCTAGGATATCGAAGTCCAGTAAAGGAGCCTCTGACTCGCTGACACAGTTTAAAACTAGATTAAAGACGCATCTCTTTAGTCAAGCATTCACATAATGCTTACCTTCTAGTCCTCTGTTATGCCATACGGAACCGTTTGCCACTGAAACTGCTTAACGCACCAGTGGGGCTCGACAGCCTTTTAGACAAACGGGTCGGCGCGTATGGTCGGCGCGTATGGTTGGGTCGCGGAGAGTTCGGGTTACGGAGAGTTTGTGAGTTATAACGGAAATCATTATGAACATCAGCTATGCTAATTATTTCCCATCTGCCTTTCTGCTGTTATCTCGGGACGCTTGTCCCAAGAAAAATGGCGTTCGTCAGGTCCAGTTTTGTGTCCAGCCTCTCATGGGGATTTCGGATGCCCCAACGCCTGTGATGAGACGACTCAACGCCTGTGATGAGACGACTCAACGCCTGCGATATGTTATGGCGCCGTTTGATTCATAAACAATATTTATATTTAATATTTATATTTAAACAATATGAATGTAAGCCAGAGGAGAACTGGCCCCCGACTGAGCCTGGGTTCTCCCAAGGTTTTTTCTCCATCCAATCTGATGGAGTTTGGTTCCTTGCCACTGTCGCCTTGCTTTTGGCTTGCTTTGAGCTTGCTCAGTTGGGGTTATTTAGTGTTTAGCAATGTTGTTGATCTGTGTTGTGCTACTTTCATGTTATCACTGTGAAGCTGCTTTGATACAATCTGTATTGTGAAAAGCGCTATATAAATAAATGTGACTTGACTTGACTTAAAACGTCATCAGTCGCGGCCCAAGTACTGTCCCAATACACAAGTTTGCATTTTGGCAGGAACGGTTAAAAATCCCGGATGTGTTCTTGACACTCCCATTTTACCGAGGATGCATCGGTTGGTAACTTGTGTGAACTTGACGCAGAAATATCCCATAATTCATTTCGGTATTCGCGGAAGGAGCGGGAAGCAGAGAGAGGCAGGTCAATTTTAAGTTGTTACCTGAATATTACCGGCGTTTTTTCCCGCCGTTGGCTAGTGATGTACACAAACAAACAACAGAAGCAGAATTAAAATGAGACAGGTTTTGCTTTATTGTTATGAATATACATTACATTGTAGTGTATGTAGAGTAATCCTTTAGGCTTGGGCGATAGGCTGTTATCGTCAATAATTCTCGTTATGTTTGGGCACTGCAGACGGCGTCTGTGCGAAGGTAAAGTTACTATTGCGCAATACCAGCAAGAACACATCGTCTCAAAATGTCAGCAGCGTTCTGTGTGCTCGTCACCTCGTAAGTTCGTTCTTCCAAGAACAACTAGCAAGAGCTTTCTTCCCAAGAACACAAGTCTGTTCTTTGCATTCTTGGTTTTGAGAAACGGCCACATACAAGCGCCCACATGCGCGTTCTTCTCTGCTTTTAACAGTGCACCAGCCCACAACACAGTGTGCCACCGCCCCCTACTGGACAAACCCAAGACCACCCTTAACATACAACACTGCACTTTTAAAGGTTTTAAATCAGTGATTCCCATCCCAACCCCCGGTCCGCGGACCGGTGCCGGTCCATGAACACGTTAGTACCGGGCCTTGAAATATTCCCAGAATAATTTTTTTTTTCCATAATAATATTTGTCTTTTTAAGATGCATTTAAACGTCTCATGTTATTTAATCCAAAACACAAACAATAAATAAATACAAATAAGTGGAATATTAAAACGTGTTTCTTTGAGCGCCTTCCGATTGCTTAGCAACGCGTCATATCTAAACAGACTGAGCGCGGTGCGTGCATGGTGCGTGCAGCTGAAGTGACAGAAGTATGCGGAGAGATGAGCGGGCTCAGCACACTTTAATGGCTAATTTCATTGCGGACAGTTCCGGTAAAAGGAAAGGCGATGACCAACTTGAAATATAGAGAAAGAAAAAGAAAAAGTACATTAGGTATGGATTCACAACAACAGGCGATTCCGTGGCGTCAAATCCGTTGTGTGTAATTTGTGGTGAAAAACTCTCCACTCAAGCAATGAAGCCGTCAAAACTGCAGCGCACATCCAAATCACGGTGTGTTTGCTATTGTATTCTGAAACTGTTACTATATAGGCCTAGTAGGCTGTGTTATGTATCCTGGTTGACTTTATGATTAGTTTTGCACATGCATCGCCACAGAGTCAACTATTTCTGACAGTACCGGACAGCCTCTGTCTCGTTCACTTCACGTCTGTGGGTGTCAGTGTCCAATTTACCTTCAATGAAATCTAACCCTACCCAGACAGCAAACTGACATTGAATCAACGTGGAAACGACGTCTCTCATGACATTGAAACAACGTTGATTTTGCTCATCGAATTAACGTTGAACCAACGTCAGACGCGGCATTCTTCAAAGCTAAATGAAAATCGAAAATTGGTTTGCTTTCATAACGTTGAAACAACACGTTGATTTTCCGTTAGTTTTGAAAGAATGACGCGTCTGACGTTGGTTCAACGTTAATTCGATGAGCAAAACTATGTCAGATCAACGTTGTTTCTATGACATATTTCCACGTTGATTCAATGTCAGTTTGCTATCTGGGTAGTGTAATTGACCTTTCGCCGGCCCCTCCCACAAAATGGCCATTGTCCAATCACACATCATAGCAACCATTACTGTGTGAGCTGTTCCGTCAAACAGTAAGCGGTGCGCCCACGGCGTTTGTAAATCGGACACATGATACCCCGAGAGATTGTCTGGAGAAGTTGTTTTTTTTCCCTTTCCAAAGCCCAAAACACAACGCGAGCGGTGCCTAAAGCCTAGTTCACACTACATGATTTGAAAATGTTGGGCTGAACTGTGCAGTTCACATTACATGACTTGCTCTCAGTGAAATCATGAGTGTTCAAGTTGTTTAGCTGTTCACACCACACAACACAACGTGATTGATCCACAACAGGAGGTAACTCACTACACGAGTTAACAACGCACTACATAGAGATACAACCACGATCGGATGAGAAGAGCATATCATTTGTGACCCAATGAGAGCTGTTTCAGTACTATAGTATGGTCTAAATCCTGAAAATAATCAAACAAATAACGAGTTGACAACAACACGATTCTATCTGGTCTAGAAACCATGTTTTGTAACGAAAAACCACGCAATAAAACGAACCAGAAATGACGCGAAACTACAGAGAAGAACATAACACGCGAATATGGACGTCAGACAGAAACTAGTGCTGCACACTGTTTGCTCGACGATCTGCTCTGAGAAAAAAAATGCAAAAAAGAAAAAGTAAGATTTACCTGGTGTCCTCAACCCATGCGTTGCTATGATTGGCTGTACTCATGACATCACTGAGATTGAGTCGCGCAACTGCTCGAGATATCTAGCATGCTAGATATTTTTCTGAGCTCGGTGACCTGTCTGCGAGGTGTCTGCGAGCTGTCTTTGATGCGTTGTTGGCTCTTTCACACTAACGGATTGGCGAGCGTTAATCGTCCGCTAATCGCCCGCGATTTGCACGCGATAACACCCTGACTTGTCGGCGACTCAACGATTTGCAAATCGGGCTTAAATCGGGCTTAAAATCACGTAGTGTGAACTAGGCTTAAGATGTATTAAACAGTGTGGACGCCCCAATTCCAGTTAAATGTGTCGAACATGGTTAACTCGTCTCGCGTGCAGCGTGTGTGCGACTGAGATTAGTCAAAGAAGCACGGAGAAAGCAGATCAAGAGGATCCACAAAGGACTTAAGCCTAGTTCACACTACATGATTTTAAAATGTCGGGCTGAACTGTGCGGTTCACACTACATGACTTGCTCTCAGTGAAATCATGAGTGTTCAAGTTGTTTAGCTGTTCACACCACACAACACAACGTGATTGATCCACAACAGGAGGTAACTCACTATACGAGTTCACAACGCACTGCATAGAGATACAACCACGATCGGATGATAAGAGCATATCATTTGTGACTCAATGAGAGCTGTTTCAGTACTATAATACGGTCTAAATCCTGAAAATAATCAAACAAATAACGAGTTGACAACAACACGATTCTATCTGGTCTAGAAACCATGTTTTGTAACGAAAAACCACGCAATAAAACGAACCAGAAATGACGCGAAACTGCAGAGAAGAACACAACACGCGAATATGGACGTCAGACAGAAACTAGTGCTGCACACTGTTTGCTCGACGATATGCTCTGAGAAAAAAAAATGCAAAAAAGAAAAAGTAAGATTTACCTGGTGTCCTCAACCCATGCGTTGCTATGATTGGCTGTACTCATGACATCACTGAGATTGAGTCGCGCGACTGCGCGAGATATCTAGCATGCTAGATATTTTTCTGAGCTCGGTGACCTGTCTGCGAGCTGTCTGCGAGCTGTCTTTGATGCGTTGTTGGCTCTTTCACACTAACTGATTGGCGAGCGTTAATCGTCCGCTAATCGCCCGCGATTTGCACGCGATAACACCCTGACTTGTCGGCGACTCAACGATTTGCAAATCGGGCTTAAATCGGGCTTAAAATCACGTAGTGTGAACTAGGCTTTACTGTACATTTTCTAAAGGGTTAACATACCATGATATTCTCTGGGAAAATGAGCAGCAGTCAGCTAAGTAAGCAGTGCAGCACCGTAGACTACAGTTTAGAGGACGTTCGCAACGGGGAAAGCATGAAGCTTACATGACAACATCAGTTCATATCAATATCGTAACGAATAGAAATAACCTTAAATAACGTATGGTTCTCTGCCTCTTTCCGTCTCTTATGCATAACGTTAGTTACTTTTCAAACACGAAAATCGCATTCAGCATGAGCATGACACGCAATCGGTTGCTGTGGTAATGAACAACCTGCTTGTTAAAGCGAACGTGTACTCCTGTATCCTGTATCGGAGGCAAAATGAATAAATATGCAGCGCAAGTTATATATTTCGAACTCCAAACAATTAGCCACTGAAGCAGTTTATAAAATCTTCAAGGCTGTGCTGGTTGCATTTGAGGTAACTTAGCATGGTCATGGGGTTTTTCTGATTTTTCTTGAGACTGGTAAGCATTAGCATCAATAGTAGTCGTGTCTCATTCATTTCTTAATTTTATATTTGGAATAAATCCCTCCACCGCATACCGTAACCCCTTTTGCTTCGATCTTGCTTGATATCACGGAGGTATTGCTCCAAAAAAGGTCACTGACACGCACGGGAATACCCTTTGCCGTCATGGCAATCTGTCGCGCTGCCCGTGTTTGACCATTTGTTTGACGGAGGTAGCAACAGTAACTAAGGGGGGCGAGGCTCGGCGAAAGGCTAATTGAGAGAATTACTAAAAAATATTTAGCTACCTAAAAGTTAAAGGTTTTTAATAAAACTCAAGAGATGTGTGAAATTTCAGGATTTATGAGTGATGTTAGTCTTAGAATTTTCTAAAAAATATTTTGCTACCTAAAAGTTAAAGATTTTTTGTGTCACGCATCCATGTCTATTTCCCTCATATTAAATATAAAAACGCATGTCGACTGATATGTTTCCTTTGTCTGAACTCCTTTATTAATGGAGTATATAAACAGCCTTTTCAATATATTACTATTAAAATGCATTTTCTGAGATTTTTTTTCTTTCTTTCTGAGAACAAGTTTTTACTGCACATGTCGAAATGTGCGCTCTTTGGTCCATCTGTGCTTGGGTCACCATATATCGGAAAACATTTGGAATGGGTCAGACATAATTCTGACCAATTATTAAGTTTTCTGCGTATCAAATGCACATAAAAACTAATTTTATGATAAATTGCATGATAATGCACATGATTTATGATAAATTGCATGATAATGTATAAATTGCATGATAATGCACACAATGCATGCTAATGCATAATCCTTTTTGAATTCTTATGTGAACTTAGGGGGCGGCTGGGGGTGGGGGTTCCAACGTCTATGCACCTGCTAGTGAGTGAGTGCTATGTGAGTTGCTTTTGAAGTAGACCTAATTGAACGGGAGAAAATAGAAACTTTTTGTGAACCGTTCTGAAAGTTTAAAAAGATTGGTGTGCAAGGAGCCTTTGTTGCCACCTAGTTCATTATATGCAAATAAATTATATCCTGTTACTGTTTTGCACAGTGATATGTTCCGAATCCAAACGATGCATCTTAAAATTGAGGTATTCAAATTGACAGCTGGTCCCTGGAATTTATTTATGAATATGCCAGTCCCTGGCACAAAAAAGGTTGGGAACCCCTGTTTTAAATGACCTGTTTTTTGTGACAAATTCTGGTGATTCAGCCATTTTAGAGCTTTTAGATCTCACTGCTGCTTTTGACACAGTTGATCATACAATTCTTTTATCTCGTATGGAAAGCTGTGTGGGAGTCAGGGGGACTGCCCTAAAATGTTTTCAGTCTTATTTTTCTGAGAGATGCTACTCTGTTAAAACGGGCGACTTTATCTCATCTAATATGCCTCTTAACTGTGGGGACCCTCAGGGATCAATTCTTGGTCCCATTCTATTTGCGATTTACCTTCTTCCACTGGGACTAATTTTTTTTTTAAAAAACATGGCCTCTCCTATCATCTTTATGCAGATGCCAAATTTACTTGCCAATCAGAAAGCATGAAAGCAGCTCCCTGACACCTCTACTTGACTGTTTAAAGGATGTCAAAGCGTGGTTTGCACAAAAAAATTTTAAATTAAATGAGAGTAAAACCGAGATCATGCTTTTTGGCCCCACAAACCCCATGATAGATTTTGGCAGCCTAAATGACTATGTGCATCCTGTTATTACTAATCTGGGGGTTAAAATTGACAGTGATTTTAAATTTGCTAAACAAATGAATGCAGTTGTGAAATCTTGTTTTTATCATCTTCGTCTTTTAGCTAAAGTTAAACTGTTTTTGTCTTTTAACAGTTTTGAACAAGCTATACATGCTTTTATTTCCTCTCGATTAGACTACTGTAATGCACTCTATACTGGTATAAATCAAAACGCACTTTCACGCTTACAGTTAGTCCAAAATTCTGCAGCACGACTTTTAACAGGAACCAAAAAGTGCACACACACAACTCCAATTCTCGCCTCATTGCACTGGCTTCCTGTTCGTTTTAGGATTGATTTTAAGATCTTATTGTTTGTTTTTAAAGCTGTAAATGGACTGGCCCCAACATATATTGCGGACCTCATTCAAATTTATGCGCCAGCTAGGTCACTGAGGTTGGAGAGCCAGTTCCAGCTCGCTGTTCCTAAGACAAGACTCAAAACTCGAGGGGACAGGACTTTCTCTGTGGTGGGACCAAAACTTTGGAACGCTTTGCCCCTCCATGTTCGAAATGCCTCAACGGTTGAGAGTTTTAAGTCTCGTCTAAAGACACATTTTTATTCCTTTGCTTTTAATCCCGTGTGAGTTGTGGTAGTGATGGCAGTGTGACGCTGAAGCTTCGATACGTGCTTCGAAACCCTGAACTGCAAACCTAGAGAACCACTGCTTCAAAGCTTGCTTTGGTGCGAAAAAAATCATGTGACATATGACGTCCGAAGCAGCAAGTGCTTCATTGCCTGAATGAATCATCTGACTGGTTTGCGGTCCAATCAGGTGATTCACTGGAACGGCGCGTCTCGCCAGCATCATCTATTCCTTGTGAGCGAGTGTTTTCCAAGTCTGGAGAAGTTGTGAGCAAAAAAAAGAAACCGACTCAGTCCAAAAACTGTTGAAAAAATAATGTACCTCAATAAAAATCTTTGAGTGTTCCCCATCCCAAAAATCACTCCCTGCCATAGTTACACAAGCACACCCAACCATATTTTCCCAGCACTCTCTCCTAAATAACACAAAACATACATTTATCAATTTTTATTTGTAAATAGAACATTATGCTCAGCATTAGCGTGCATCAAAGAGTTTTCAAAGGAAATATAGTTAAAAATCGAAGGGGTATCTTAGCAGAGATGCTTCAGAACTAAAGTAGTTTCTCCAATACTGCTCACTGATTAATTTGACTGCAGCCTTGCTTTTCGCCAGGAGAGGTCGCTGCAACTGAAGCTTCGAGTAATGAACCCGTTTTCGAACCAATTGGCTCAAGTCGTTCAGTGCTTCACAAAAGCTTCATTTGGCCATCACTATTGTGTGGTCCTTTGATGTCTGTTATTATTTTACTGTATTCTTGGACTGAGATGTTTTTACTTTGTTATTTGTTTTTATTGTATGTTAATTGATCTGGATGTATGAAACATCTGTGCAGCACTTTGGAAACTTCCTGTTTATAAAATGTGCTATAAAAAATATAGAAAGTTGGATTGGATTGGTGAGTCAAATGAGTATATAGTATATATATGAAGAGTTCAGATGCAAAAGCCTCTAAATGCCATTTGAAATTTTCTTCTTTAATGATGATTTTTATCAAACTTGTATGTTTAAGTTCAGTAATTTCACTTAAATAACAATTAATAGGTAATTATCATTGCCATTTAAGTGAAATCACTGAACTTAAATATACAAGCTTGATAAAAATGATCATTCTAGAAGAAAATTTCAAATGGCACTTAGAGGCTTTTGCATCTGAACTCTTCATATATAGGTCTCCAACTCAAGCTGATTGGATAGACATGTTGATTACTGATTGTCAACAGCTGGTTGAAATGATGTGATAATTGGATCAATTATTTGAACGTGCTCCTCCCGAAGTTTGTTTATAAAACATCATGTGCTCAAGCAGCAGAGTTTTGTACCATTTGAAGGCGATGACTTGCTTTGGTGGGTAGGCCGCTGTATAAGGAATTACAGTAGTGCAATCTAGAAGTTATGAAAGCATAAACAACAGTTTCAGTATCTCCAAAGTTAAGAGAAGGACGCATACGAACAATATTCCGCTGATAAAAGAAGCATGATTTAACAGTCTGACCGATGTGTGAATGAAAGCATAAAGTGGGGTCAAATAAAACTCCCAGGTTTTGCACAGTTTTTTGAAGGCCTAATCTGAACAACATCAATATCAATAAAAATGTCATGCCCAGGTAAACTCTGTGATTTGGGGACATTTAACAGGATTTCAGTTTTCCCAGCATTAAGCTGTGAGAAGTTATCAGACATCTATGTTTTTAAGTTCCTGAAGGCAGGAAATAACAGAAGTGGGTGGACAAGGAGAAGTGGGTTAATTGTGAAATAAATTTGAATATCATGAGCATAACTATGAAAGTTGAGACCCTGCTGTCTGATCTGGCCCAATGGCAGCAAATAAATGAGAACTAGAAGGGGGCAGAAGTACTTGGCCTTGAGGTACACCATGAGATATTGTATAGTGACAGTGCGGGATCGATTCTCACCTATCCTAATAAACTGCTGTCTATCAGATAGATATGAAGTCAACCACAGAAGAGCCGCACCAGTGATACCTATTGAAGACAGTCGTGAAAGAAGAGTGGAGTGGCACACAGTGTCAAATGCTGCACTGAGGTCAAGAAGAACCAGAATACTACCAATACAGAATACACCAAAAGACAGAAGGAGATCATTTAGCACTTTTAAAAGAGATGTTTCTGTGCTGTGAAATTGACGGAAACCAGATTGTAGTGGTTTAAGTAGATTATGTCTCTACTGTGACTGCAGTTGTGCCACAACTACCTTCTCAAGTAGCTTGCCAACGAAAGCGAGTTACGATATTGGTCTATAGTTGTTCTGAATGGCGTTGTCGAGGCTGGACTTCTTAAGAGTTGGAATAATGGCCGCTACTTTCAAATTAAGCAGGACAAAGGCAGTGGAAAGAGATCTGTTAATAATGTGAGTAATAGGATAAGTGAAGGCAGAAAAGTTTTTAGAAGATATGTACAGGAGATAGAATTAGATTTGCATCCGCAGATGTATTTGTAAGTAAAAAAGTGACTAGTGGACAATTTATCAAATAAGGAGTTGAATGGGGAGTGGCAGCAGAAGAAAAAGATTGATAAATGTTATCAATTTTTTGTAGGAAGAAAGACTGAAAACTTTCACAGAGATCAGTAGACCCAGAAATAGCTACAGAGGATGGTTTGACTTGTTTGTTTTTTTTTTTTTTCAGAGAAAAGAGTTTTAGGTTTGCACTCTGTTTTATTGATAACAGTAGAAAGATAGTTAGAGCGTGCAATGTTAAGTGCTTCTTTATTGCAGTTTAATTCACTTCCGTGTTGGCTTCAAGAGAGAGACTAGGGCTGCGTACCAGTCATGCCCTTCACTCGCTAACTTCCCTCCGTCTCTTTCACTCAGATGTACGTCATTGCTTACGTTGCACGAGTGCCCACTGGCTGAAACCGCAATGAGCTGAACTGGAACGTCCTAAGCCCTTGATCACTTTGAATCAGCTATGAGTTGATTTATTATTTACTTTTTGTCCCCATAAGAATTTGTTTAATTCAGCATCCACATGTATATAGGTGTGTTTGGGTTATTTTAAAATAAATAAATTATAATTAACATATCATAGAGTGTTTGCTGTGGTGGTGATTAGACAATCGTCTCATGATCCTGTTTATTTCTCTCACATTACGCTATTTCCTCATTTTCTCACACACTCCCTCGTTATCCTTCTCAGCTGTTACTTGTTCGGTATAGTTGGAGCTCGCCTCCTTTCACCTGAATCCTTTTTCTCTTGATTACTGTCTCTATTTCTCCCCTCTCTTCCGTCTTGTCTTTGCCTGAGTATTGCATTACCGTGTGTGTGTTACGAGCCTTCTAACATTATTGTCTTCTGTCTTGTCTCAGTCCTGTCGTGTCGGAGAGCTGAACATTGTAAAGAGCTTTTTATCTGAGCTCTGAGACTAGCCTTTAGCCCGCTAGCATTCCACGCGTGCCCTCTCGCCTATTGATCGTCTCATTTTACACCCGTTTCACTGAATCCTGGTTATTTCGGACATTTCAATCCTAAATTAGTGGTGATAGTTGTAGTATCACTACTAATTTACTGATCATCCGTTATAATGGCGAACATATCAGATGCGTGTCTAACATTACCTTTGAGTGCAGATGAAGACACATTCGAGCTCTTCACGGTGAAGCAGGAGCTGGAATACGTCGAGAAACAGATCCGCGGTCTGCTGGTGAAGCAAGCCGAGCTGCTGGATCGGCGCTCAACGCTTGAAGCATCACGCGCCGACGCTAACAAATCAAATCACTCTTTGACTCCGAGTTCATCTACGCCGTACGTTACTCTGCCGAGGAAGATGCGATCATCTAAGGCTTCATTCACTCCGGCACCGAAACAACATGGACCATGGATCACACAGCGGAAGACTCGAGCCAGAGCTGCCTCTCCGCCCCTCCCGGTCTTCGAGATCTCCACCCGGAACCGCTTCTCCCCTCTTCGCGAGCCGGAACGCGATGACGCCGTGATCATCGGCACATCCATAGTCCGCCATGTCCGCGCTAATTCGGATAAAGGTAAAGTGAGCACTCACTGCTTTCCTGGTGCTCGTGTTCTTGATGTTGCTGCACAGGTTCCCGAGATCCTGAACGGGGACGAGCGCGTCGGAGCTGTTGTGCTGCACGCGGGAGCGAACGACATTAGGCTGCGGCAGACGGAGGTTCTGAAGAAGGACTACAGGAGCCTGATCGAGACGGTACGCAGCACAGCGCCTAAAGCAGCGATCATCGTGTCTGGACCGCTTCCCACGTACAGACAAGGACAGGAAAGGTTCAGTAGACTTTTTGCATTAAATGAATGGTTAATGTCATTGTGTAATGAACAGGGGCTGCACTTTGTAAATAACTGGCATCTGTTTTGGGAAAGACCGAGGCTGTACAGCACAGATGGTCTCCATCCCAGCCGAATCGGAGCGGCTGTGCTGTCGGACAACATTTCCAAGACATTACGCACCAGATGACTAATGAGTCAAAGTCCAAATTACAGCCTTTGCGGTCCAAACTTAACCAATAAGCATAGTGTGGAACATTATATAGAAACTGTGTCTATTCCTCGTTTAGTGAAGCCAAACAATAAATCTAGTGTAGGATCTAGCAACAATCTTATTGTAATTAAACCAGAAAATCTAAATATCAGTCAACAAAAACAATTTCTAAAGCTAGGTCTCCTAAACATTAGATCGCTCACACCTAAGGCGGTTATCGTAAATGAAATGGTCACAGACAATAACTTCGATGTTCTGTGCCTTACTGAAACCTGGCTTAAACCAAATGAGTATTTCGGTCTAAACGAATCTACTCCGCCAGGATACTGTTATAAACATGAGCCTCGTCTGATCGGTCGTGGCGGCGGTGTTGCAACAATCTATAAAGATATTTTTAATATTACTCAGAAAACAGGTCACAGGTTTAATTCATTTGAAGTACTTGTGCTAAATGTTACGCTCTTAGATGTAAGAAGGAAATCTATATTATCTCTAGCCCTGGCTACTGTATATAGACCTCCAGGGCCATATGCTGAATTCCTAAAAGAGTTCGCAGACTTTCTCTCGGATCTATTGGTAAATGTCGATAAAGCAATAATTGCTGGAGATTTTAACATACACGTAGATAATACAAATGATGCGTTAGGGGCTGCGTTTACAGATTTATTAAACTCCTTTGGGGTCAAACAAAACGTCAGTGGTCCCACTCATCGTCTAAATCATACACTAGATTTAATTATATCATATGGAACCGATCCAACTGATATAGATATTATACCGCAAAGCGATGATGTCACTGATCATTACATGGTGACTTGCATAATACGTACTGCTGAAATATGTCATGTTGCGCCACGTTATAGACCAGGCAGAACAATCCTTCCAACCACTATAGATGGATTTTCAAATAGCTTACCTGATCTATCTAAGCTGCTAAGTGAACCCAAACAAACAGATGAATTAGAGGAAATGACTAGCAGTTTAAGCACCATTCTTACTAGTACATTAGATATTGTTGCGCCAATTAGATTAAAAAAGGTTCGAGAGAAAATTAAAGCACCGTGGTACAACAGTGCTACGCACGCTATCAAGAGAGAAACTCGCAACTTAGAGCGTAAATGGAAACAAACTAATTTAGAGGTCTTTAGAATCGCGTGGAAAGACAGTATGTCACGTTATAAAAAGACACTAAAAACAGCCAGGGCTGAGCATCTCCGCAAACTAATCGAAAATAACCAAAATAATCCAAGGTTTTTATTTAACACCGTGGCTAGACTAACAAATAAACAGACATCACCAGAGCAAAATATACCTTTACAGTTTAGTAGTAATGATTTTATGAATTATTTCAATGCGAAAATAGAAAGCATCCGAAACAAAATTATAAATGTACAATCCGCTATGGTGTCTTATGATTCAGCTTCAATTATGGACCCTCTAGAACAACTAAACCGCTTTACAACGATAGGACAGGAGGAGCTAAATAAACTTATCATTGCATCTAAACCAACAACTTGTTTATTAGATCCAATACCCACTAAACTACTGAAAGAACTATTACCTGTAGTGGAAGAGCCTCTCCTCAATATTATTAACTCGTCTTTATCTTTAGGTCATGTCCCAAAAATATACAAGCTGGCTGTAATAAAACCGCTCATTAAGAAACCGCAATTAGATCCAAATAACTTGGCAAATTACAGACCCATTTCAAATCTTCCATTTATGTCCAAAATACTTGAAAAAGTAGTGTCCGCTCAATTGTGCTCTTTTTTGCAAGAAAATGATATCTATGAAAAATTCCAGTCAGGATTCAGACCGCATCATAGTACAGAAACTGCGCTAGTTAAAATTACAAATGATTTACTTTTAGCTTCTGACCAAGGCTGTATCTCAATACTAGTCCTACTTGATCTTAGCGCTGCGTTCGACACTATAGATCATATAATACTCTTGGATCGACTACAAAACTTCACCGGTGTCCAGGGACAGGCATTAAGCTGGTTTAGATCGTACTTATCGGACCGTTCTCATTTTGTCTGTTTAAATGGGAAAAAATCAAAGATAACGTCAGTAGACTATGGAGTACCGCAAGGATCGGTTTTAGGCCCTCTGCTATTCTCAATATATATGCTGCCACTTGGTAATATTATAAGAAAACATGGAATTAATTTCCACTGTTACGCTGACGACACTCAATTATATATTTCATCACGACCAGATGAAAACACTAACTCATCTAAAATGACAGAGTGTCTCAAAGATATAAAATGCTGGATGACGCGTAATTTCCTGCTATTAAATTCAGATAAAACGGAGGTATTACTTATTGGTCCAAAAAACTACTCACAAAACCTCTCACAATACAACTTTAATATAGACGGATGTCCTGTTACTTTATCCACAACAGTAAAAGACCTGGGTGTTATACTAGACCGCAACTTGTCGTTCGAAAATCATATTTCATATGTTACAAGAACAGCCTTTTTCCACCTTAGAAACATTGCTAAGCTACGTAACATGCTATCTATTTCTGATGCAGAAAAATTAGTTCACGCATTCATGACCTCGAGACTAGATTACTGTAATGCTTTATTAGCTGGTTGTCCTGCATCCTCAATAAACAAGCTACAGTTAGTACAAAATGCAGCTGCTAGAGTTCTTACTAGGTCAAGAAAATATGATCATATAACACCGATTTTATCATCTCTACACTGGTTACCTATTAAGTTCCGCATCAACTACAAAATACTACTACTGACCTATAAAGCCCTAAATGGTTTAGCACCTATGTACTTAACGGACCTTCTTTCGCCCTACAATCCACCGCGTTCCTTAAGATCACTAAATTCAAGGCTTCTGGTCATTCCTAGGATATCGAAGTCCAGTAAAGGAGCCTCTGACTCGCTGACACAGTTTAAAACTAGATTAAAGACGCATCTCTTTAGTCAAGCATTCACATAATGCTTACCTTCTAGTCCTCTGTTATGCCATACGGAACCGTTTGCCACTGAAACTGCTTAACGCACCAGTGGGGCTCGACAGCCTCTTAGACAAACGGGTCGGCGCGTATGGTTGGGTTGCGGAGAGTTCGGGTTACGGAGAGTTTGTGAGTTATAACGGAAATTATTATGAACATCAGCTATGCTAATTATTTCCCATCTGCCTTTCTGCTGTTATCTCGGGACACTTGTCCCGAGAAAAATGGCGTTCGTCAGGTCCAGTTTTGTGTCCAGCCTCTCACGGGGATTTCGGATGCCCCAACGCCTGTGATGAGACGACTCAACGCCTGTGATGAGACGACTCAACGCCTGCGATATGTTATGGCGCCGTTTGATTCATAAACAATATTTATATTTAATATTTATATTTAAACAATATGAATGTAAGCCAGAGGAGAACTGGCCCCCGACTGAGCCTGGGTTCTCCCAAGGTTTTTTCTCCATCCAATCTGATGGAGTTTGGTTCCTTGCCACTGTCGCCTTGCTTTTGGCTTGCTTTGAGCTTGCTCAGTTGGGGTTATTTATTTAGTGTTTAGCAATGTTGTTGATCTGTGTTGTGCTACTTACATGTTATCACTGTGAAGCTGCTTTGATACAATCTGTATTGTGAAAAGCGCTATATAAATAAATGTGACTTGACTTGACTTGAGCCGGAGAATAGCCGCTTGCCTAGTCTCCCTCGAGCGCCTTCAGCCCCATTGCACACCTGACCGGGAAATCATCTATAATTATTGTCTACGAGGCTGTTTGCTGTCTAAGTTGTTTCCTCTAGCAGAGACTTTATTTGAATGTTATCCTTCTACAAGAAGCTCTAAGTTCTTATTGAGAATATTTGTGTTGTTTATCGATCTCCTGGCAAGTCAAGTCACATTTATTTATATAGCGCTTTTCACAGATTGTATCAAAGCAGCTTCACAGTTGAAGGGGTGGTCAAAATCCCTTGCCTCTTCAGTATATATATCATAATATCATTTTAAATGATTATGTATTTCTTTTATAAAATCAATAATTAAGTATATTCATTGTTACTTAATCATTTATTGACATAAATGTATTCTTTGTGCTTTTGCTTGTGAAATAATATTCTTAAATGCATGCTGATGTACATGCACGTCACCAGCTTCTTTTAGGTGCACAAGGCCATTTGTCTCTTTCTCTGGTCTCAGGAGGAAGGTTTATGGATCCTAAAGGCGTCGTGAACACATATGTCCAACACATATGATACTTCTCTGTACAGATGGTCAAGCTATATTGAGCATTGCTTTATTGAACTTTAATTGTTATATTAAACTGTATTCTTTCTATTATATTTGCTTTCTGAGAAGCAAATGTTATCTGTTTTTCTCCCAAACGAGTGAATGTTTTACCATTATGTTTTGGTACACTTAACTGATAATAAGACGCTCAGACTCTCCTCAGCCTTGATAGGAGCTCCTATTTGCTAGTGTCCTATGTGAATGCGGTAACAGTGAAAATAATAGGGAAATAGGGATTTTGGTTTATGTTTGAGTGTTAAAACATAAAGGGGTCATTGAAGCCAACAGTTTAAGGCACTATTTCTTTGTTAAAGTCTTACTCCAGTTAGACAAAGGTTTAGTGCTAGTCTTCTTAGTTGCAGGTTAAGGAACCACTGCCATTATTGGAGATTGAATGAGTTGTTGTTCTGGACACACTGGCGCCAGCAACCCAAATCTATGACCTGGAAGGTCATGACGTGCCTCATCGATGGAGATATGTTTCGTCTATCTGTATATGTGTGGAAAATTACTGTGTTTATCTATATCGTAGCCAATGAGAATCATTCAACGTGTAAGCAATGACGTAGCTTAGACCTTGGAAACAGTATAACTGCTGTGATCTTTGTAACTGTAAGGGGGTGGCCTACGAACTCCTGAGGGAGTCTTGAAGCTGACTTCTGCTGATGAAATGGCAAACTATGTTCAGTAAAACTTTCTTTAATTTTTATAATTCCGACTCCGGGTCTTCATTCTTCATATCTGGTTCTGGGTCCTTTAACTGTTAACCCCTAACACAGTGATAACATGAAAGTAGTACAAAACAGATCAATAATATTGTTAAATATTAAATATCCCCAACTAAGCAAGCCAAAAGCAAGGCAACAGTGGCAAGGAACCAGAACTCCATCAGATTGGATGGAGAAAAAAACCTTGGGAGAACCCAGGCTCAGTCAGGGGCCAGTTCTCCTCTGGCTAACATTCATATTGTTTATATATAAATATTAAATATAAATATTGTTTATATATAAAATGGCGCCATAACATATCACCGGCGTTGAGCCGTCTCTTCACAGGCGTTGGTCTTCTCATCACAGGCGTTGGGGCATCCGAAATCCCCTTGAGAGGCTGGATACAAAACTGGACAAGCGTCCCGAGATAACAGCAGAAAGGCAGATGGGAAATAATTAGCATAGCTGATGTTCATAATGATTTCCATTATACAGAAGTCGGTGTTAGAACACAAACCACTATCTCACAAACTCTCCGCAACCCAAACTTTCCGCAACCCAACCATACCCAGCCGCCGACCCGTTTGTCTAAAAGGCTGTCGAGCCCCACTGGTACGTTAAGCAGTTTCAGTGGCAAACGGTTCCGTATGGCATAACAGAGGACTAAAAGGTAAGCATTATGTGAAAGCTTGACTAAAGATATGTGTCTTTACTCTAGTTTTAAACTGTGTCAGCGAGTCAGAGCCTCGGACCGTATCGGGAAGGCTATTCCAGAGTTTTGGAGTTAAATGCGAGAACACCCTCCCTCCTTTAGTGGACTTAGATATCCTAGGAATGACCAGAAGCCTTGAATTTAGTAATCTTAAGGAACGCGGTGGATTGTAGGGCGAAAGAAGGTCCGTTAAGTACATAGGAGCTAAACCATTTAGGGCTTTATAGGTCAGTAGTAGTACTTTGTAGGTGATACGGAACTTAATAGGTAACCAGTGTAGAGATGATAAAATCGCTGTTATATGATCATATTTTCTTGACCTAGTAAGAACTCTAGCAGCTGCACTTTGTACTAACTAGAGCTTGTTTATTGAGGATGCAGGACAACCAGCTAATAAAGCATTACAGTAATCTAGTCTCGAGGTCATGAATGCATGAACTATTTTTTCTGCATCAGAAACAGATAGCATGTTACGTAGCTTAGCAATGTTTCTAAGGTGGAAAAAGGCTGTTCTTGTAACATATGAAATATGATTTTCGAAAGACAAGTTGCGGTCTAGTATAACACCCAGGTCTTTTACTGTAGTGGATAAAGTAACAGGACATCCGTCTATATTAAAGTTGTATTGTAAGAGGTTTTGTGAGTAGTTTTTTGGACTAATAAGTAATACCTCTGTTTTATCTGAATTTAATGGCAGAAAATTACACGTCATCCAGCATTTTATATCTTTGAGACACTCTGTCAATTTAGATGAGTTAGTGTTTTCGTCTGGTCGTGATGAAATATATAATTGAGTGTCGTCAGCGTAACAGTGGAAATTAATTCCATGTTTACTTATAATATTACCAAGTGGCAGCATATATATTGAGAATAGCAAAGGGGCAAGCTCTCTCTCAATTAAAATATACTATTTCTCCGCACCTGCTGTCTGGCTCTCTTACCTCATGACAAATCGTAATGCATTGTGGGACATATAGATGCCTGAAGTGTACATTTGAAGTAGACTCACTCCCTCTGTCTAAATCGAGGGAACGAGTGTCTGTCCATATAAATTTCCCTCGTTCACTTCACGAAGGGGAACGCACTTCAAAATGGCGGCAGGGATTCCCCCGAGGGGAAGTGCTTAGGGAAGTTCTCAAGTACGTGTCAAAAGCCGTGTTTCCACTGCAATTACCAGGAACTATTTGTCCCAGGAACTTTTTTCACAGGAACTTTTTTTTCCCCAGACCGCTTGCTTACTGCATTTACACCTTGTACTAAAAGTACCGGTGAGGGGCGGGAAGATTATGTAGTGACGTTGAACTGCGTGCGACTGATCTTCCTATCCTGCGCGTTTGTTTTGAGTTTTGTATGGAGGAGATTCAAGCTTTGCTTTTTTGTGTGCGATTGGTTTACAAGGTAATTAACAAAACGGCAGAAAAGAGACGAGCACCCAAAGCGTATTCAGAAAGCTCGTAATGCTAGATATAAAAGTAGACATTTGTTATCAGCTGACATTGATCGCGAGATGGATGGGACGAACGCGCGCCATCGGGCAGAAAGAATAGCGTGGTAAGAACCAATCAGCATGTTCAGTGCACAAGTCCCACCCTGAAAGTTCCTTAACTCTGAAAAAGTACCACCTCACCAGCAGGGACTTTCTGGGGGGGAAATTTTTTACCCGGAACTTCATTTAGACCTTGGTTCCTGCGGTGTAAACACACCGAGTACCACCCCAAAGTTCCTAGTTCCTGGGGAAAGTTCCTGCGGTGGAAACGCGGCTTAAAAGTGGACTGGAACGCAGCCAGGGAGGTTGCCGTTTCATAGCAACCAAGCGTTCCGCACATGCCCTGAAAATGAAGCCATCGCCCCCATGTGGTTGATCCCAGTGTCCCATGTGTTGTAAACCCTGTACTCTCCATGTAGTCTAATGGGACGTAAGACAAACTAAAAAATCAAATTAAACTTCAAATAAATTTTTTTTTTTCCAAAGATATTTTCTATCATATTCATACTTTGCATGTGATGTCACAAGTACTGGCTGGCGGGCAAGAACGCTGTTCTCCAGTAACGAAACCCAGTAAACTAGTCAAGGACCTTGCCAGAACGTTGCCAGTTTTTATACAAAAGTTGGTGTTTTGAGGTGTAAATGACACGCCAGATAGTTGTTGTGCGATTGGTTGCACTAACCAGATGAGATAAGCAACCTTCACACATCTGTACGTTACACATCTGTGCAGTGATCATTCCATCACTCCATCAAAGGTAATTTGTTTGAATACAATAGGTGTGTGATCATGTAATTAATCGTGTCTTTAAGTTAACCTGTAGTTTCGTAAATCAACGCCACCAGCTGGTTCAGCAAGTCAGCTGTTTGTGTTATTAGGCTAACTGTACGTTCACACAGCCGGCGCGAGAGTGGCAAAATTAATTGAAAAATGAATGACTTCTGGGCACTTTGCCAGAAGTCATATTGCCGGTTGGGGTGTAAACGCAGCTGTCATATTTTGCTAACAACAACAAAAGTGTGTGATAAGTTGTTTTGAGGTTTGTTATATCTATGGTTTTCAATGAGAACAGTACAGTAGAGCTAGATTATTTATGGAGGAATTATTACTGCTCGATTATCTAAAAAAAAAACCTTGTCTGCACAATTTAATTGCACTTTACACAATTTAACTGCCTTCACCTTGGAGTTAATCCTAGTCCATACTTATGCAGCTAGCTCGCTAAAAGGCTTGATAGCTACTAGAAAGACCTGGAACTACAGGACTCTACGTTGAAAATACCCGTTTGTTGCCCGCCAGGCATCAATCTATAAGCACATAACACAAGACAATTATCTTTAAGATATGAACAAGACTTTATTGATTAACACATAAAACTAATATCTAACACAATCACACACACACACATTCACACGAGTTGCAGAAAGAATGAGAGTAGGAAAGAATGAGTTTTAAGAGTCAGATGGTAAAAGTTTTTATATACACTTATAAGACTTGACCTGAATGAACCATCAATCATTATGTTAACCCTTCTATTGTTTCTAAGGCGGGTTATTCAATTTTATCTCAATGCACCAGTTCAGTTAAGAGTCTGGAGTGCTACTTGCTTGTCCTTGCGTTGCTTTGGGGATTCCCTTTTGTCGGCATAAAAGGGTGTTTCCCCCGTTCGTCATTTGGCGGTCTCGCCTCGTGCCTGGACAGATGTCTCTGGACGGCCAATCATGCATGGTGTGTTGGCGGATAGACGAAAGTCTTTTGAAGTTCAAAGTGATTTGCAGTCGAAACGTGTTACCGAAACTTTGCAGCAAAAATTAACTTGGAACCGAGACTCTCACGAAAAAGAAAAGAAAACTAAGAATATAAAGAAAAGTAGTTAGATGGCTTTTTAATGGAAGCCGTTTAACCCATTGATGTTCTCCTGATCTTGTTTGAGTTCTTTTGGTCTGCTGGTCTACATTGTTACTGGTCTGTCTGGTTACTTGTCATGGCTTCTCCATGACTTCAGTATACTCCCAAGATAACTCCCGCATTATCTCAGATAACTCTCAGATAACTCTAAGGCAACTTTCAGATAACTTTCAAGCAACTCCCAAGCTTTGTTCGGGTCTAAGATTTTTAACTCCAAAGTTTGTTCAGCCTCCTGGATGAGTTTGACCAATTAGACGCTGTGAGGTATTTCCTTCAGCTCTCATCGTAAATCATGCGTTATCTGGGATCCCCTTACTCTACAGCTTTAGCAGACAGAGTACATAGGATACAGTTTAGACATGAAACTATTATAAGAACACAAAATATTTTACAAAGATTTTACTCAAGCCATTTTCTGAATTAAGAACATATGATAGGAAACACAATACACTTTCATTCACACATCTAATAGTTATAACAATTACATGATTTATATGTGATCTAAGCATGATAGACACATAGAGAGGTTGTAGATACAATATAGGATTATGTAGTTGATTGATGTGTGATTATAAGTCTGTCAAGAATTGTTTTGGGATGATTTTATGTATTTTTATATGTAAAGTCTCGGTTTCTGTGATTTTAAGAGATTTCAACCCTGGGGTCGTTCAGGGGTCCTTAAAGGGTTAGTTCACCCAAAAATGAAAATTAAGTCATTAATTACTCACCCCCATGCTGTACCAACCCCGTAAGACCTTCGTTCGTCTTCGGAACCCAAATGAAGATATGTTTTATTAAATCTGAGAGCTGGATCACTGCTGCATAGGCTGCCTAAGGGATCGAAACTTCTTTTTTTTCGCACAAAAAGTATTCTCGTCGCTTGATAAACTTATACTTGAGCCACTGTTGTCACATGGAATATTTAAACATTTTCTTCATTGACTTTCTAGGCCATCAATTTTCAATCCCTTAGGCAGCCTATGCAGCAGAGATCCACCACTCAAATTGAATCAAAAATATCTTCATTTGTGTTCCGAAGACGAACAAAGGTCTTATGGGGTTGGTACAGCATGGGGGTGAGTAATTAATGACTTAATTTTCATTTTTGGGTAAACAAACTCTTTAAGAAGGAGGTGGTCTGTTTTAAATCTGTTGTCTTGGGATCAAACAGTCTCTGCTGTTATCTTGGTGGGTCCTGAGCTGTGTCATCACTGACCCAATCAGTCTTTTCCAAACTATCTAACTTTGACCAGTTCTTTGTCTATTTAGGCTCATCTCTTGGCAGCCATAAAGTTCTTTCTGGGGGGTTTGTTGGCTAGCGTAGACTAGCTGGAGCCAGGATCTTTATGGTTCTGGAATGTTGATTTTAGGTCTGGAGTGTTGAATCCTGTTTGAATGACTCACACGGAAGATTCATTTGTGTTTGGTTCACCCTCAAACCCTACACATAGTACTTTTTTACAGTGTGAAATGGCTTCTGCATATGTTTTTAATAACATATAACTCTCACACAGTAGTGGCAATTTTGGGTCACAAAAAACTCTTTCCCAGATAAGGGGCACTTCAGGTGCTTTAACTGCATGCTTTATTCTCAGGTGCTGTGTGTGCCCGCTTGTCTGGTAGGGCTGCTGTAGCCAGGAGTGATTTTAACATGGATGAAAAGACTGGAGGGAGACATGCTAGAGCCGTCTGCTTTCAGCAGATGCACATGTCTGTAACCTGCAGAACAAATGTTAAGTGTGGGTAGTCAAAAC
The DNA here is from genome assembly GCF_016745375.1 of Pimephales promelas. Next base: position 1,000,487 of record NW_024121410.1, read on the forward strand.
AGGACAGTTTGGTTCAGTAAAAAATTAATAAAAGTCATACCTGTCCGCATGCTTGTGAATGGAAGCGTAAACTGGCCCAGGAAATCATTACTGGTGGCGTAGTCATGGTCCTCGGCCATAAAACGTACTAATACCAGCTCTGGCACATGAAGCTGGAACTTGAAGGTGCAGTCCCACCTGGGGTTAAAGCCTGAGTAGGGTAAAACATGTTTTAATCACATCTGATAAGCCAAAACATTATGACCAATATTTTTAAGCGAATTTTGCTGATCATCTCCTAACAATGCCACATATTAAGATAGATTAGATGGTAAGCAAACAATTAGTTCTCGTAATCAATTTGTTGGATGCTGGAGAAATGGACAAGAATATAGATTTAGGTGACTTTGACAAGAGGCTAATTGTTATGGCAATGTGACTGGGTCATATTATCGCTGAAACACCAAGGCTTGTGGGTTGTTCATGGTCACCAGTGATGAGAATTTACCAACGGTGGTCCGAGGAGGGACCAACCACAACATGGTGAGAAAGTGTTGTGCCCCCAAGGCTCAGCCATACATGCAACGACGGCTATCCTGTAAGAGCCAATAGAAAGTCCACAGTGGCATCATTACTGTGGCTCTTTACGTTTTTAATGATGGTTATGGGAGGAATGTGCCACAACACACAGTGCATGACACTGCTGCATAGACGCAGACCAATCAGAGTGGCTATCATGACCCCTGTCTACCGGTGAAAGTGATGACAATGGGCATGCCAGCGTTGGATTTCTGAGCAGTGTAAGAAAGTCGCCTGTTCCGATAAGTCGCATTTTCTTTTAATTGACGTGGACGATGATGCCGTTTACCTGGTGAAGTGATGGCACGAGGATGCATTGTGGGATGACGACGAGCCGGTGGAGGGAGTATGTACCTAAACCTTGTTACAGACCAGGTACACCCTTTCATGACAAGGGTGTACCCTAGTGGAAGTGACCTCTTTCAGCAGGATAATGCACCTTGCCACACTGCACACATTGTTCAGGAAAACCCCTCTTGTGGTCTTCGGTCACTTTTCAAATTAAACTTGGTGACTTTTATGGCACTTGACACACAAAAATTTAGGGAATGATTTGAAAAGGCTATAAGTGGTCATAAGCATAAATTGTCACACTCGTGGTCTTCACGGTCAAAAATTAGCACTATATGAAATGAATGGGAAATGGGCAAAACATTTTTGTGCATACAATCTACAAATCACCCATGATGCAGAAAAAAAATTGCACAGCAATGAAGAGGTGAAACTCTAAAACATCTAGAGTGCAAAACAGACACACCCACTCACACACCGATACACCTATGAACTGATGTGACTAATAGAAAAAAAATACACTCACCTAAAGGATTACAAGGAACACTAATACTGTGTTTGACCCCCTTTCGCCTTCAGAACTGCCTTAATTCTAATTCTGGTGTTCCTAATAATCCTTTAGGTGAGTGTATATATAAACCTTGACAAAAAGTAGTATTTGCGAATTTGTAATCCACAACTTAAAAGTCATTTTGTCTTAAAGGGGTCATATAATGCCATTTTTGTACAATTTAATATGAATGTTTAGGGTCTAAATGAAAACTTTGTAATATACTTTTATTAAAAATTCACCAAAAACACCATTTTACCTGGTCAAAATCAGCTCTGTTTTCAGCAAGCCATTTCAGTGCATATATGCCTTTAAATAATAAACCCCGCCCCTCTGTTCTGTGGGCGTAGACACAGCGCACATGAAGAGGGATATTTTGGAGAGAGAATGGTAGTGGACTCGAGAAGGTCGGGTGACTAGCTGGCTGGGTGTGTCACAGCTGCTGGACTGGAGTTGTTTGTAGGAAGTTGGGGATGGATGAGTCTGAGTGTGGGTTTGGAGAGGAAGGTAGGCCAAAACGCAAGAAAAAGAAATTCAGTAATAATCCAGATGATGAGGATATGGATGTATCTGTAAGAAAGGAATCATACAATGTATTTATTTCCATAGTAAAGGAGGGAGCATCTTTCTCTGATTGGAGTCCCATCCAACTAACGAAATGTGTACATAAAGAGATCGGGGAAGTATTGAGTGCGAAAAAATTGAGGAATGGGTATCTGTTGGTAGAATGTATTGATGAGGAACAACAGAAGAAAGCAGTTAAGATAACAAAGATGAATGGACAGGTAGTGAAAGGAGTGATAGCTAGTGACAAGGAAATGATTAGAGGAGTTATAACTGGGATCCCAGTTAAAGATTCAATTGAAGAGCTGATTGGAAACATTAAAAATGTGAAAATAAAAGAAGCCAAGTATCTGAAAATGAAAAGAGATGGTGTGTTGAGTGATAGTTTGTCAATACTGCTAACGTTTGATGAAAACCGACTCCCTGAGAAAGTATTAATTGGATTCATGAGCTATAATGTCAGGGTATACATCCCTCCTCCACTGAGATGTTTCAAGTGCCAAAGGTATGGGCATGTGGCTGCTGTGTGCAAAGGGAAGATTAGGTGTAGTAAGTGCGGAGAAGAACATAAGTATGGTGAATGTGAAGAAGGGGTAACTCAAAAATTTTGCAATTGTGGTGGCGACCATAGTGCAGCATATGGAGGATGAGAGATTTACAAACGTATGAGAGAAGTTCAGAAGATGAAGGTAGAGCAAGGAATGTCCTATGCAGAAGCAGTGAGTCAAATCCCTAAACTAGTCCCTGAGGCAAAGAAAGATAAAAACAAAATGGAAGGAGAGTGTACAGTGTGTAAAAAAAATTCAAGAAGACACTCTGATTGTAAAGAAACTGGATTTTGTGCTTTTTTATGGCAGATGTTATTAATGGAGCAGCACAAACAAAAAGTAGAACAGATAGGATCAGGATCATAGTGAAATCAGCCAAAAAGTTTTTGAATGTGCAAGGGCTGGAATGGGGGAATGTAGTAGATTATCTTAATGAATCAGAAGATAATACCGTCGAGGAGGCATCTCAAGGTCAGTCATGTTATGGATAATTTTAATGGTTTTAAATATCATCCAATGGAAAGCAAGGAGTTTGATTTCTAATGGACAAGAATTTAAGAAATATGTTGAAGATCTTGAGGTAAAGCCAAATGTTATATGTATTCAAGAATCTTGGCTGATCTCAAAGTTAGATTTTGGTATAAAGGGACATCAGTAAGAAGAGACAGGGAACATTCATTCAAAGGGGGCTCCAGTTCAGGGAAATAAGGAAAGGAGATTATTTGGAGTATATTATTGTTGAAGTTTGGTCAAAAAAAGGTATAATATTGATTGTTAATATGTATAATCCATGTAGACAGTTGGAAATGAGACAACTTGAAGAAATTTGGAAGGATCTGTCTGGAAAAATAATTTGGTGTGGGGATTTTAATGCGCATAGTACACTGTGGGGTGATAGGGATGATGGTAATGGGATTGTCATAGAAGAGTTTATGGAGGAAGAGGGCTTGGTTTGTTTAAATAATGGATCGAACACTAGGGTAGACATTTCTAGAAGAACGGAGTCAGCAATAGATTTAACTATAGTGTCCAGGAATGTAGCTGATAAGTGTGAGTGGAGATTTCTTGAGGATAATACAATTGGGAGTGACCACTACCCCATTAGAGTTCAGGTAGGGGTAGAGTTGCAAAAAGACGGTGAAATGAGAGGAGGAAGATGGATATTAGAAAGGGCAGATTGGGAGAAATTTAGAGAATTCAGTGATGAGAGGTTGTCTATTGTTGAAGGAAGTATGAGTACTGAAGAGCTATGTAGAGAAATTAGCTCAAGTATAGTGGGTGCAGCAGGGGTAGCTATTCCAAAGTCAGAACCCAGGTCTATAAATAAAATAGTACATTGACTGTCAGGAAGCAGTGAAAGAAAGGAATAGAATGTTTAGGAAGTTTACCATAATTGTCAGTGCCTGATTGAATACAAGAGAACACAAGCTGTGGTGAGAAGAGCTGTCAGGAAGGCAAAAAAGGAATACTGGAGGAGATTTTGGGATTCTGTGGGGCGGACTACACCTTTAGAGAGGATTTGGGGAATGATCAAGAAAATGAAAGGTATAGATAGAAACTATGATTATCCTATGCTCATAGATGGAGAAAATATATTGTGACTAAGAGTAAAGATAAAGCAGAAGTGATTGCAAAAACATTAGCTAGGGTCCACAGTTCTGATAACCTAAGTCTGGAGGAAAAGAAAGGAAGAGAAGATACAATTTTAAGATATTCTAAGACAGATAAGAGTGTTAATGAGGAAGCAGGCAGGATTAATGATTTTTCACTAGAACAGAACTAAATATTGCCCTAAAGAAGTTAAGAAAATCTGCTCCAGGAAGGGATTCAATTTGTTATGATATGTTGAATAACTTGAGTGATATAGGTAAAGAAAAGCTGTTGCTGCTATTTAACAAGATATGGATGGAGGGAATGATTCCTAAAGAATGGAAAGAATCCATAATTGTTCCAATTAGGAAGCCTGGTAAAGATCCTCATAATCCAAGTAGCCATAGGCCAATAGCCTTAACTTCTCAGGTGGGAAAGACTATGGAAAAAATGGTAAATGATAGGTTGAATTACTGGGTGGAATCTAAGGGGCTTCTGAATAGTTATCAGAGTGGTTTTAGAAGAGGTAGAGGTACAATGGACCCTGTGGTATGTTTGGAAGATGTTATAAGGAGAGCTCAAGTAAATAGAGAATCGGAGTTGGCAATATTTGATATCGAAAAAGCGTATGATATGATGTGGACAGATGGCCTATTAATCAGGATGCAGCAAATGGGGATTGGGGGCAGAATGCTCCAGTGGATTAAAGCCTTTTTGTCTGAAAGAAGTTTTAGGGTTAAAATAAATGGGGAATTAAGTGCTGAATATATAACTGAGAATGGTACTCCCCAGGGGAGTATTGTTAGCCCCATATTTTTTGATATAATGATATATCAGATATTTAAAAATGTGCAGGGGCATGATGGAGTAGCTTTGTTTGCTGATGATGGAGCCATGTGGAAGAAATGGAGGAATTTGGATTTCATAGTAAAGAAAATGCAGATTGCAGTAAATGAAGTCCAGAAATGGGCAGTACAGTGGGGATTTAGGATTTCAGTAGAGAAAACGTCTCGGTTACGGATGTAACTCTCGTTCCCTGAGTAGGGAACGGAGACGTTACGTCAGAAGTGACGGAGATTGGGGGTTTCGCTTAGAAAGCCAATCCTCTTCGAGTATTTAAAAACGAGCCAATGGCATGCAATGCCTTGGGGCTGCGGAAATTTGCATAGCGTACTCCGCCCTACTCCGTGAGTATAAAAGGAGGAAGTGAACGCAACCGCAGTATGTCTTCACTGAGGAGCCAAGACTGAACTCGGCGTCTACCCAGCGATACAGCAGAAGTGGCAGGGAGACGTAACGTCTCCGTTTCCTACTCAGGGAACGAGGGTTACATCCGTAACCGAGACGTTCCCTTTCGTAGTCACTCCGAGTTACGTCAGAAGTGACGGAGATTGGGGGTCTGTGCCATCACGCCATCTTCAAGCTGTCTTCCAGTGCCCTGTGAAAGTCTGGACCCCTGAGCCTTACCTTCTCTTTTTTTTTTTTTACAGGGATCCCACTTTGACACAGGATTACCAAGGTACACTGGGAAACATATCCCGGGAGGGACATGCTACCAGATGCCTACCGAAGGGAGGACTTACAAATACGCATATGGCCGCATAGGAACGCATATGGAATCACTGGAGCACAAACCGTAGGTGGCTACTAAAATTTAACTCCAGGGGTGGCAGATGGCTTGCCAAGACACATGCTCAGAGGGCTTACAGTGGATAATACACATGAGACGGTTACCGTGGGGAACCGTGCACATGGAGGCACCTAGCCAGCATCCAGAGCAACAGCAGTGGTGCCCGCATCGTCGGTGCTGGAGGACTCAAGGCTTCAATGGAAGACTGAGGAGATATCGCACTTATCCAGTTCGAGGAGTGGAATGGCGAGCAAGCGAAGACACCTAAGCGGGTCCAGTACTGGCGGAAGCGAGTACGTGAGAGGACACCGGCTCAATTTGCAGATTATAGAATCTGGCGAAGGTGTTGGGTGTCGCCCAGCCTGCAGCTCTGCAGATGTCTGTTAGCGAGGCGCCGTGCGCTAGAGCCCAAGAGGAGGCCACACTCCGAGTGGAATGGGCCGTCACACCAAGGGGGCACGGACGGCCTTGCTGCTGGTAAGACAAAGCAATGGTGTCCACTATCCAGTGGGACAGCCGTTGCTTTGAGAGAGCCCTTCCCTTCTGGCTCCCCCCATGACAGACAAAGAGCTGGTCTGAGGTCCTGAAACACCGCGTTCTGTCGATGTAGGTGCGGAGCGCACGTACCGGACAGAGCAGTGCAAATGCTGGGTCTGCCTCCTCCAGGGGCAGCGCTTGCAGGTTCACCACCTGGTCCCGGAAGGGAGTGGTGGGAACCTTGGGCACATATCCAGGCCGGGGTCTCAGGATCACGTGAGAGTAAGCCGGCCCGAACTCCAGGCACGCTTCGTCAACGGAGAATGCGTGCAGGTCCCCCACCCTCTTGATGGAGGTCAATGCAAACAGGAGTGCTGTCTTCATGGACAGAAACTTTAACTCTACTGATTGCAAAGGCTCAAAGCGATGCCTCTGCAGAGCACTTAGAACTACCGAGAGGTCCCAAGAGGGTACGAGGGGAGGACGAGGCGGATGTAGCCTCCTCGCTCCCCTCAGGAACCTGATGACCAGGTCGTGCTTCCCTAAGGACTTACCTTCCACTGCTTCATGAGAAGCGGCAATGGCCGCGACGTAAACCTTAAGGATGGAGGGCGACAGCCTGCGCTCCAACCCTTCTTGCAGGAAGGAAAGCACGACCCCGATCGAACATCTCCAGGGGTCTTCTCCGCGAGAAGAGCACCAGTTGACGAAGAGGTTCCACTTCAACGCATAAAGGTGTCTCGTGGACGACGCTCTAGCGGAAGTGATGGTCGCCGCCACCACAGGTGCCCCGTCTCTGAGTGAGTAGATCTTGTCTCAGAGGAATAGGCCAAGGAGGTGCTGTCGCGAGGAGCATGAGTTCGGAGAACCACCTCTTGGTGGGCCAATAGGGGGCTACCAGCAAGACCTGCTCCTCGTCCTCCTTGATCTTGCACAACACCCGTGCAAGAAGGCTCACTGGGGGAAACGCATACTTGCGTGGGCCCCGCGGCCAGCTGTGCGCCAGTGCATCTGAGCCGAGCGTACCCTCGGTCAGGGAATAAAACTGGGCGCAGTGGGACGAGTCCCGGGAGGCGAACAGATCTATCTGTGCCTCCCCGAACTGGTCCCAAATCAGCTGGACCGTCTGGGGATGGAATCGCCATTCGCCGGAGATAGCTCCCGTGACCGCTCGTCGGCTGCCAAGGTTCCGGTCTCCTGGAATGTATACTGCACGAAGGGACCTCAGGTGCTTCTGACTCCATAACAAGAGGTGGCGGGCGAGCTGCGACAACCGGCGTGAGCGTAGACCCCCCTAGTGGTTGATGTACGCTACTGCCGTGGTGTTCTCTGAACGGACAAGCACATGTTGACCCCTGAGCAACGCTCGAAAGCGGTGCAGGGCCAGACGTACTGCCAGCAGCTCGAGGCAATTGATGTGCATGAGGCGCTGGGGTCCTGTCCAGGAACCCGCGGCTGCATGCCCATTGCACATGGCACCCCAACCCGTGGTAGATGCATCCGTGGAGACAACGAGATGCCTGGAAACCTGCTGAATAGGGACACCGGTCTGTAAAAAGCTGAGGTTCGACCACGGGAAGAAGGTTCGGCGGCACGCTGGAGTCACTGGAACTCGGAGCGAGCCGCGATGCCATGCCCACCTCGGGACTCGATCGCGAAGCCACAGCTAAAGCGGTCTCATATGAAGCAAACCGAGCGGCGTTGCCGCGGCCGCGGATGCCATATGCCCCAGGAGCCTTTGAAATAGTTTCAGTGGAACCGCACTCTTGCCCTCGAACTGTCGAAGACAAGTCAGCAGTGAGTGCGCACGCTCGTTCGTGAGCTGCGCGGACATGGCGACCGAGTCTATCACCATGCCGAGAAAAGAGATCCTCTGCACGGGGCAAAGTTTCCTCTTCTCCCGGTTGACCCGAAGGCCCAGACGGGCTAGGTGCCGGAGCACCAGGTCTCTGTGTTCGCAAACCTGTTCTCGAGAGAGAGCCAGTATCAGCCAGTCGTCGAGATAGTTCAGGATGCGAACCCCGTGTTCGCGAAGGGGAACAAGGGCTGCCTTGACGATCTTCGTGAAGACGCGAGGGGACAGAGCTAACCCGAATGGGAGAACCGTGTACTGATATGCCTGGCCCTCGAAAGCAAACCGAAGAAACGGTCTGTGTCGAGGCAAAATGGAGACATGAAAGTACGCGTCCTTCAGGTCGATCGCTGCAAACCAATCCTGAAGCCGAACGCATTTGAAAATGCGTTTGGCTGTGAGCATTTTGAACGGTAGTCGATGGAGAGAACGGTTCAAAATGCGCAGGTCCAGCACCGGTCTTCTTGGGGACAATGAAGTCAGGGGACAACCTCATCTCGGCTGGAGGGACCGTCTCGATTGCACCCTTCAGCAGGGTCGCAATCTCCGCTCTCATGACCGGGGCATTGCCACCGACCATCGTGGAGCGAACTCCCCTGAAACGGGGAGGAGACCGTGCGAACTGAATCGCGTAGCCGAATCTGATCGTTCTGACGACCCAGCGGGACAGCCCGGGAAGCTCTAGCCAAGCTTCCAGGAAGTGTACCAGCGGGGTCATCCGAACCACAGACGTCCCCCCGGAGGGGCAGCGAGGCGAGTCGACCGGCATGCGCGCAGGAGTTACCCCGCCTGGATGCACCGTCGAAGCCCGCTCCCCGACAGAAGAGACCAGGGAAGGCAGAGCGTTCCTCGGGGGTCTGTTCTGCCGGGGGTCTGGCGTCAGAGGGGGAGGGGAGTGGCGTAGTCGAGGGACGACACGCGCTCCCTTCCGCACCCTCAGAGACGGAGAGGAATGAGTGGGCTGACGCACTGGGACGTCGAGCACACTCATGCCCGTCTGTGTGCTCAGTGATGATGTCAAGTCTTTCTTTAACCAACTCAGGGTGCTGCCCACCCGTGGGTGAGCAGCGGGGAGCTGAGAACAAAAGATTCTCCCCCGGCCCTCCACCGGGGGAAGGAGGGGGCCTGCTACCGCCTCCTGGGAAAAACTCGACTTCATCACTGAGCAGCCCGTCTCAGGGACGTCGCTTTGCCTGGCGTTTAGCGGGGCGTGCGGCCTGAGGGGGCTGTGACGCCTGCCTGCGGCTCCTCCACGCCGCGGCCCGGATGAAGGCTGCTGCTGGGGCTGCGTGGGAGGGAGGGGAGCCGCAGGGGGACGTCCTCGGCGGCGAGCAGAGGGAGGCGTCTGTGCCGACGGCTGGGTGGAGGCAGCAGCTGGCCGTCGGGCAGAATATATTTAATCGCCTCTGTCTGCTTCTGAGCAGTCGAGAACTGCTGGGCAAAGTCCTCGACTGCACCGCCGAAAAGGCCAACCTGGGAGAGTGGGGCGTCGAGCAGACGAGTCCGCTCGGCATCCCGAGTGTCTGCCAGGTTGAGCCAGAGATGACGCTCCTGGACCACACTGGTGGCCATCACCTGACCAACGGAGCGAGCGGCCACCTTCGTCGCCCGGAGAGCAAGGTCAGTGGCGGCTCGCAAATCTTTAAATGCCGTTTGGTCAGTCCCGCCCTCGTGCATATCTCTGAGCAGCTTAGCTTGGAAAACCTGCAAGGTGCTTATCGCATGCAAAGCGGAGGCCGCCTGTCCCGCCGCTCTATAGGAACGCGCCGCCATAGCAGACGAGAACCTACAGGCTTTGGATGGGTGCTTAGGAGGACCACGGGAGGAGGCTCTCTGTGGACACAGTTGCATCGCAACAGAGCGCTCCACCGGGGGCAACCCAGTGTACCCACGGGCGGCCCCACCATCGAGGGGAGGAAAGGCGGGGGAGACTAGATCGCGCTTTCGAGAGGACAGGGGAGCCTTCCAAGAGCGCGTCAGCTCTGCATGCAGCTCGGGGAAGAAAGGCACTGGAGTCGGCCGTGGCCTTGCGGCGGCAGCTTTGTCCAGAAACCAATCATCCATCCGCGAGAGATCGGGGCAGGGCGGAGGGTTCCACTCTAACCCGATACTCCCAGCGGCTCGAGACAGCATGGACGTCAGCTCGGGATCAGACACGGGCAACGCTGGCACTCCCGAGGGAGGCAACGCAGCCGCATCCTCATCTCCCGAGGAATCAAGCCCGCCTTGTGATGCTGCGATCGACATCGCATCATCATCTGGAGCGCCGAACGAAACGGCCGGCACCTCCGAAGAGACAGCCGACTGAATCGAACTGGCGCTCGCTGGCTCCACCACTGAGGCGGGAGGTGTGGCCCGAGGAATCGTCGGGGCTTTATTCCACACCGTCACAGTCAGATCACCGGGTCCTCGAGTCGACGAGCTTCTCGTGGAAGAAGCTGATCGAGTAGCGGGGACCGGGACTCTCACTTTTGTCAGATCATTGAGTCTCGACCTCAGTGTAGAGATGGTCATGTTCCCACAGAAGGAACATGAGTCATCCACGAACGCTGCTGCTGCATGCTGAATGCCCAGACATACAGAGCAGCGATCGTGACCATCAGATGACGATATGAATCGACCGCACCCAGAAGAGCACGGGCGAGCCATCTTTAAAAAGACGTGCCACGTGCAGCTCTTTCAATGAGAGGAAATTCACTCTTTCAGCGCTGAGGCGACCAGGGAGAAGCGCAAAGTCTGGCAGACCACTGCTCAGATCGCAGGCGATGCAGAATCTCGCTGGGTACCGCCGTCACACCAACACTGAAGAGGACGCTCGTCTCGAAGAGTCTTGAAACAGTGAGAATGGCTTTCAGGAGTGAAGAGTTCTCTTGGTTCCGAAGCGAAAACATACTGCGGTTGCGTTCACTTCCTCCTTTTATACTCACGGAGTAGGGTGGAGTACTCTATGCAAATTTCCGCAGCCCCAAGGCATTGCATGCCATTGGCTCGTTTTTAAATACTCGAAGAGGATTGGCTTTCTAAGCGAAACCCCCAATCTCCGTCACTTCTGACGTAACTCGAAGTGACTACGAAAGGGAAAAAAAGTTATGTTCTTTTCTAGGGGGAACATAAGACCTGAATTTAAAATTCACCTGTCAGGAAGAGAGCTGGAAAGAGCAGAGGTTTTTAAGTATTTGGGTGTATGGTTTGATAGGACATTGACATGGGCATTTCATATATAGAAGATGGTGGAAAGGTGTAAGAAAATTCTAAATGTAATGAGATGCTTATGTGGGGTTGAGTGGGGTGCTTCTGGGTCCACATTGAGAGCAATTTACACTGGTCTAATGAGATCAGTGTTTGATTATGGATGTGTAGTGTATGGGTCAGCTTCCAAGTCATTATTATACAAACTTGATGTATTGCAAAACCAGGCCTTGAGAATATGTAGTGGAGCTGTCAAAACATCTCCAGTGGCAGCCATCCAAGTGGAGGTGGGGGAGATACCCTTGTATTTGAGAAGAGATCAGCTTGCCCTAGTGTACTGGGCTAATCTTATGGGACATTGTGATGGCCAACCACGTGGCCACACAGCAAGGCGGTAACTAACATGCAAAAGCACATCTTTTTCTTTTGTTTGCTTATGTTATTTTGGCTACCTATTAGTACATCACATTTAATGTTATGTTACAGATCACTTTATAAACCATTCATAATAATGACAGACACAGATTTGGTTCATTATATTCACTTTACTTATCATTTACACTTGTACCATTTATGGCTGGGTTGGGTGCACACTTTCTAGTAGTCAATGGTATATTGTGTTAATGGTTTTTTTCTTTGAGTTTAAGTTACCTGCATATGGAGAGTGGAGGTTTGGGGGCAGCCTGGGACGCAGAGCTCTGGTGGAGGTCCATTCCATTAAAGGACTGGATGGTGTCAGTGGCTGCCATTTTGTGCTGTTGGGTTAATCCATGTTGCCAATTAGCAGGGGGGGGGGGGTATGATTGATTACGTTAGTTTTGTTTATTCTATTTACAGATTACGTGTTTATTTTCTATTATAATTAATTGAGTAAGTTTATTTTTTGACCTTTATTGATAATTTGAGTTGATTACATTTTATTCATTGTAATTGTTAAGTGATGATTGAGTTGTCCCCTGTGTGTGTTTAATGGACTAGTCCTTTGTGTATATAAGTTCCCCATGTGTGTCATTAAGGAGGTCATGTTGGTTTGGTTGGTTTGATTTGATTTCTATTGAGTTGGGTTCTGTTCAGTTGACCCTTTTTTGTTATGGGCCCAGACCTGACTTTATTTTGTAACTTTATTTTTTTGTATTTAATAAATCATTTTTTTTTATTGGAAATCCTGTGTCCTTTCCCCTTGACTGCTTGGTCCCTCACATATGGTGTCAGAAGTGGGATTCCGCAGAGGACACAGGTTTCCTATTTTTTTTTTTTTCCTCCCTATTTTTATCCTCCCTGTGTTTTTTTTTAGCCATGAGTCGGCCTGGAAGAAGAGGGGCACAAAGAATGATGCCAAGGGAAATACAGGAAGGAGAGGTGGAGACAATAGAGAACGGTGAGGAGATTGTTCCAGAGGAGTCTGGAGGGCAGGAGCCAACGCTGGCAGATTTGACTAGTTTGTTCCGGGCCCACATGGCACAGATGGATGCTCGAGAGGCCGGGAGGGCCCAAGAACAAAAGGAACAAGAACGACGATTTAAGGCGTTGCAGCACCAGTTTGGCTTACTTCAGATGGAGGTACAAGCTCGCGTTCCTACTCCACCCACCCCTGGTTCACGTTCAATGAATCCAAGTCCAGAGGCAGGGCAGGATGGTGACCCTGATCCTGATCAACCCTTTTCTGGAAGGAGGGGAAGAGTACTTCACCACGTGGACCAAGACGGAGGTCAGTCCTGGATCAAAGAACCCAGGATGGAAAAGTTAAGTGATTCTGATGACATAGAACATTTTCTGATAACCTTTGAGAGGATTGCTGCAGCATGTGATTGGCCTAAGGCTGACTGGGCATTCCGACTGATTCCCCTACTCACCGGTAAGGCCCGAGCGGCATATGTGCTTATGGACATTGATGATTCGCTGGATTATGAGAAGGTTAAGTCGGCTATTCTGAGAAAGTATGACATTAATTCAGAAACTTATCGCCAAAGATTTCGTTCTCTTGAGGTTGAATCATCTGAGAGTCCTAATGAACTGTATGCCAGGCTGAAGGAGCTGTATGGGAAGTGGATTCGACCTAAAGGTAAAACTGTTGAGGAAATTGGAGAAATGATTATTCTTGAGCAGTATCTGCGAATGCTCTCTCCTGAGCTTCAGGTATGGATTCGGGAGCGGGGACCCAATACTGCTGCTGAGGCTGCATCCCTGACGAACATATTTGTTGCTGCACGAGGAAAGAACCAGCTATGGAGTTGGCGGGGTGGGAGAGATTCTCGAAAGCCCCATGTATTTCATCCACCTCAGCACTACCACTTGGGTAAGCCTCCTGAAGCAGGAAAACCTGAGGCGGTGTTCCTCAAATCACCTAAGAAAGTGCCTATTTGTTATTTGTGTGGCCAAGAGGGTCATACTAAACCTGTTTGCCCGAAGAACGTTGTTAAGCTTTCTCAAGTCTGTTATGTGCCCAGAAGCAATGCAGCTCCAGTGAAGCCTGGATTGTCCATAAAGATGACCACTGTGGAAGTGAACGGTAAAGAACTTCATGCTCTGGTAGACACTGGTAGCGACCAGACGTTAGTACACCGACAGTTTGTTTCACCTGCCTTGGTTAATTCTACTGACCAGAGACTGATATGCTGTGTCCATGGTGATGAGAAACTGTTACCTACCGCGGGTCTTTACATCAAAGTACAGGGACAGACTTATCTCATGGATGTGGGGGTTGCAGATAATTTGCCGTATCCTGTGATTCTGGGGCATGATCTACCAGTACTTTTGGATTTACTGCAGTCAGAACAGCTTTGTAACGTTGTGGTAACCAGGGCTAAAAAGAAACAGAAAGAAGAACCGACATACACACTCAGTACTTTGCCTTTCTTTGATGTGGATATTGATGTGGAACCTTCAAAGTCACGGAAGTCCCGTGGTGAAAAACGACGAGACAAACTTGCATATAATGTTTCCAAGACAACGACTAATCCCTCGTGTGACTCGTTTCAAAGTTTCCAGGTGCCTACTAATATGATCCAGCTACAGCAGGAAGACGTCAGTCTAGCGCCGTACCTCAAGAAAGGGGAACAGGAAGCTACAGCTAATGTGGGTGACACTGCCTCCGCCGAAAGGTATTTGTTCCTAAAAGGTATTCTGTATCGTCAGTTTGAGTCAATAAACCAACTTGTTGTGCCACAAGGTGTCCGAGAGGTAATCCTCCAGTTGGGTCATTCGATTCCCTGGGCTGGCCACCTAGGGAAACACAAGACCTTGGCCCGCATCAAGAGACACTTCTATTGGCCAGGATTAAGAAGGGATGTGACTCAATACTGTAAAAGTTGTCCTGAGTGTCAAAAAGTCTCCATGAGAAGTCCTTCCAGAGCTCCATTGCAACCTCTACCTGTTGTGGGTACACCATTTGAGAGACTGGGGATGGATATTGTGGGTCCTGTAGAAAGGAGTAGAGCTGGAAATAGATTTATGCTGGTTATCACTGACTATGCAACAAGATATCCTGAGGTGTTCCCGATGAAGTCCATTAAAGCCAAGTACGTAGCAACTTGCTTAATACAACTCTTTTCCCGAGTTGGATTCCCCAGTCAGATCCTTACTGATCAGGGCACTAACTTTATGTCAACTCTTTTAAAGCAGGTATATCAGCTTTTGGGTATCAAGAGTTTACGTTCCACTCCTTATCATCCGCAAACCGATGGTCTCACAGAGCGTTTCAATCAAACACTCAAGCAAATGCTTCGCAAGTTCGTCAGTGAGTCAGGCAAAGATTGGGACCAGTGGTTGCCATATCTCTTGTTTGCATACAGAGAAGTTCCCCAGGCCTCGACGGGGTTCTCTCCCTTTGAGCTATTATATGGACGTGAGGTGAGAGGCCCCTTGACCCTGCTTCGTGAGCTGTGGGAAGGAACACAAGGTAACGAGGATTCAGTAAACGTGATCTCTTATGTGATGCAGATGAGAGAACGGTTGGGAACGATGGCAAAGCTGGCTCAAAGTCACCTGGCTGAGGCACAGAGATCTCAGAAGTCATGGTATGATCGGTCTGCATGTGAACGAAGTTTTAGCCCTGGCCAGCAAGTGTTGGTGATGTTACCCAGTCAGGAAAGCAAATTATTGGCAAAATGGCAAGGTCCCTTTGAGATCCAACGGAAGCTGGGACGCACCACCTATGAAGTTTCCACACCTTGCTTGGGACAGCCTAGTAAAATCTTGCACATTAATTTGTTGAAAGAGTGGATCCCTCGTCCTGAAAGGGAGTCTCAGGTCTTGATGATTCAACAGGTGAGGGAGGAGGAGGAACTAGAGGAGCAATATTTGCCTCAACCAGTTACAGGATGTCTCGATCTGGAGCATTTGCCCAAGGATCGCCAATCCCAAGTGAGAGCAATTTGTCACTCTGATCTTTTTTCTGAGTACCCGGGAGCCACAACATTATTAGAACATGAGATTGTGTTGAAAAACGATGCTGTTGTCAAAATAATGAGTTATCGAATACCTGAGCGATTACAAGTCTCCTTGAGGGAAGAGATTGATTCGATGCTGAAGTTGGGAATCATCGAACCGTCTAAGAGTGAGTGGTGTCACCCGGTGGTTTTAGTCCCGAAAAAGGATGGAACCTTGCGCTTCTGCATTGATTTCCGGTACTTGAACTCTGTTTCCAAGTTTGATTCTTATCCAACACCCCGTATAAGCGACCTTATTGACCGTTTAGGTCGAAGTCAGTATCTGACCACCATCGACCTCGCCAAAGGATATTGGCAAATTCCTCTCACTCCTCAATCCCGAGAGTTGACTGCCTTTAGAACACCTTGGGGACTCTTCCATTTTAAGGTTCTTCCTTTTGGCCTGCATGGGGCTCCTGCCACTTTTCAGAGGCTAATGGACCAGATATTACATGGTTTGTCTTTTACGGCCGCTTATCTAGATGACATTGTAATCTATAGTGACACTTGGGAACAGCACTTACAACATCTACAAGAAGTTCTGCGGCGACTACAGCAAGCTGGTCTTACCATCAATCCACTCAAATGTGCTATCGCACGGACTGAAATTGAATATCTAGGTTATGTCATTGGTAGAGGGGTGGTCAGACCTCAGGTAAAGAAGATTCAAGTGATTCAACACTGTCCTCTGCCCCAAACACGGAAAGAATTGAGATCGTTCCTTGGTATGGCAGGGTTTTATAACCGATTCATTCCTAATTTCTCTGGCAGAGCAGCAGCCTTGACGGATATGGTGGGTTCCAGATGCCCCAGTCAACTTCAGTGGTCAGAGGAAGCAAAGATGGCTTTCCAAGACATCCAGACTGCCCTGGGTGAGGACCCTGTGTTGCATAATCCTGATTTTAATGAACCCTTTATCGTGCAAACAGATGCTTCCGAACGAGGCATTGGAGCGGTGCTACTGCAAGGGACAAGTGACGGACGACAATTGGTGGCTTGTATTAGCCGTAAACTTTTCCCACGAGAAGTCCGGTATTCTACCATCGAAAAGGAGTGCTTGGCTGTGAAATGGGCTCTGGATTCCCTGAAATATTATCTGCTGGGGAGAGAGTTTATTGTGGAAACTGACCATAAGGCTCTACAATGGTTGAAAAGGATGAAGGACACTAACAGCAGGATTACTCGGTGGTATTTGGCCATGCAGCCCTTCCGATTCATCGTCCAGTATGTTCCGGGAAAAGAAAACGTTACAGCTGACTTCCTCTCTCGCTGTGTTGGAGAAGTTTCTGAAGTGGGGGGGAGTGTGATGGCCGACCACGTGGCCACACAGCAAGGCGGTAACTAACATGCAAAAGCACATCTTTTTCTTTTGTTTGCTTATGTTATTTTGGCTACCTATTAGTACATCACATTTAATGTTATGTTACAGATCACTTTATAAACCATTCATAATAATGACAGACACAGATTTGGTTCATTATATTCACTTTACTTATCATTTACACTTGTACCATTTATGGCTGGGTTGGGTGCACACTTTCTAGTAGTCAATGGTATATTGTGTTAATGGTTTTTTTCTTTGAGTTTAAGTTACCTGCATATGGAGAGTGGAGGTTTGGGGGCAGCCTGGGACGCAGAGCTCTGGTGGAGGTCCATTCCATTAAAGGACTGGATGGTGTCAGTGGCTGCCATTTTGTGCTGTTGGGTTAATCCATGTTGCCAATTAGCAGGGGGGGGGGGGGTATGATTGATTACGTTAGTTTTGTTTATTCTATTTACAGATTACGTGTTTATTTTCTATTATAATTAATTGAGTAAGTTTATTTTTTGACCTTTATTGATAATTTGAGTTGATTACATTTTATTCATTGTAATTGTTAAGTGATGATTGAGTTGTCCCCTGTGTGTGTTTAATGGACTAGTCCTTTGTGTATATAAGTTCCCCATGTGTGTCATTAAGGAGGTCATGTTGGTTTGGTTGGTTTGATTTGATTTCTATTGAGTTGGGTTCTGTTCAGTTGACCCTTTTTTGTTATGGGCCCAGACCTGACTTTATTTTGTAACTTTATTTTTTTGTATTTAATAAATCATTTTTTTTGATTGGAAATCCTGTGTCCTTTCCCCTTGACTGCTTGGTCCCTCACAGACATGATCATATTGCATAGCCAGTATTGAGAAACTGTCAAGAGCGACTGAAAGAGGGATTTAAAAGCTTTGGATGGTCTATCAAACAAAAAGTTGAGAATATGGGGTTAAGTGAACTTAATATCTGTACTTCAGTACTATACTCTACAGTTCCCCCTTGGACATTTGACGAACTAAAAGTGGATCTAGGATTACTTGAAGAAAAGCAGGAGAAGGAAGTGGACAAATGCAGAGTTCATAGATGTATAGTAGAATATTACAGACAGGACATAATCATATTTACAGATGCTTCGAAAAGAACTGATAAAAGGGTGGGAGTGGCGTATGTGGTGCCTGAATTGGGGCTGGCTGTAGGTAAAAGGCTAAATGATGATTTGGCTGTATTTACGGCAGAGCTTGTAGCTATATGGTTCGCCCTGTTATGGGTAGAAAGTAATAGGGGTAATAGAAAAATAGTTATAGCATCTGACTCTAGTTATGCTCTTTTAAGTATCAAAAACTCACACTCAGGATCTAGGAAATACATTCTTTTAGAAATTTTACAGCTAGCAAGTGGATTGCAAAAGGTGGGATTAAAATTTTCCTTTTTATGGGTTCCAGCCCACATAGGGGTGGAGGGAATGAGTTGGCTGATATATATGCCAAGAAAGCAGCAGGGAAAGACAACATTGATATTGACATAAAATATAGTAAAGCAGAGTTTAAGAGTATTATTAAATCAAAAATTTATGAAAAATGGCAGTTCTGTTGGGATAATGAATCATATGGGAGACATCTTTTTAGGATACAGCCTAACGTCAAAAAGGTTGCAGGTTCAACTAGATCTAGACATGAGGAAGTGGTATTGTCCAGGTTGAGAATTGGGCATACCAGACTCAATAGTACATTATTTTTTAATGAAAAAACATGTTGATGGTAACTGTGGGCATTGTATAAGACCTACCCCTGAAACAGTGGAGCATGTTTTGATTCATTGTACTAAATATTATCAAGATAGGCAGAGGCTTATTGTTCAAGTAGAAGCCAATGAAATTATATTTGAATACAGTAAGATTTTACAAAGAAATGCTGAGAAGATTTTTATTTTTTTGTTTTTGTTTTTAAAAAGTACAGGGCTTTTAAAAGAATTTAATTATGTAGAAAATATATAGGCCTATCTCCTGCTATACACTCCAGTCCAGCGGTGGCGGTAATACAATTGATTGTTGTCAACCGCCATTTAAACTGAAGAAGAAGAAGAAGAAGAAGAGAATGGTAGTGGGATGTGATGAATGTGGTGTATCTGAAAATGTTTGTCATGTATTATTTAGTTGTAGTAAATATAATATTTTTTCGGGATGTGTTATTCAGTCATTTGAAGAATGGAGAGGAAAGAATGAAGAGTGAGGATATTCTAGGAAAAGGTTTAATGGATAGACAGATATATAGAGCATTATTTACATGCATATATGATTCAGGTTTGGGTTATAGATTATAATAAGTGTGTAATGTTGAACCTGCCATGGGGGATGAGTGTGGACGGAGGAGGAGCTGAACACGCAGCGCCGGATGAAGCCCAATGAAACCTCTATTGCAGGTATGATAATGAATGTTGATGTATGTGGGATGATATAGGTAGAAAGGTTGTTTTTTTTTTTGAATCCAGACTCATCACCCAAGGTTAATTTGCCATCTAGCAGCACAATAGGTGGCGATAATGCTCCTTAGGAGTTAATCGCCATTAAACAGGAAGAAGAAGAAGAAGAAGAATGGTAGTGGGATGCTGCGTCCCAATTCGCTTACTTATACTATGCCCTAAAAGTATGTACTCTTTTTGTGAGGAAAAAGTACATACTTTTGAGTATGTAGTAAAAGAGTAGGCAAGCTTTGGGACATACTATCACGTCATCTTTAACGGACAGCTCTGTCGCGTGCTGCGTGCATCCTGTCACCGTAAACTGCCCTGACAATCATCTTGTCACAGTTAAAATCCTCCATTCTATCTAATTTTATTTCCTACCGTTTCGGAGAGCACGTTCATCTGCCAGTTGTGGGTCATGCTCTCCTCGTGTTTGCAATTTGAATATAATGATGCATTTAAAACGTGCTAATGGCTAAACGTGTCTTTACAAAAGTTCACAATGCTGCTGCAAATGCAATATAATGTGGAGAACATTGAATAAATTCATTTTCGTCAGGTTAGATACTGATAATTAATCACTCAAAGCTCTTTATCTAAACCTCTCTACACAACCGCGGGGACTCGCGCGTCCTCCGTATCGACTACGTGTCTGTAGTTTTTTAACACTTTTTACTCGTGTTTGTAGTTCTAACCGAATCCTCGTCCAATGCGCAATGGTTTGTGGATATCAGCCGTTAGAAGGTGCGTTCCATTCGACCGTAAGTGGACTGCGAAGTGGACTTCACAGGGTATTTCGCCATCTTAAGTGAGATTCCAATTCGAAGGGAACGAACATGTTCAGTTCGAAGGGCACTGCAAACGGCATAGGGAATAAGGGAACATCGATACATCACTTCACAGGAAGTCAGTGAAGTCCAATTCAACTGATATACCGTGTTCAGGGAGTAGGGAGCAGTGATTCGACAGGGTCCCTGCGCAGTGTTCACTGCTCCCTACTCCCTGAACACGGTATATCAGTTGAATTGGACTTCACTGACTTCCTGTGAAGTGATATATCGATGTTCCCTTCCCAGACAGCAAACTGACATTGAATCAACGTGGAAACGACGTCTCTCATGACACTGAAACAACGTTGATTTTGCTCATCGAATTAACGTTGAACCAACGTCAGACGCGGCATTCTTCAAAGCTAATGAAAATCGAAAATTGATTTGCTTTCATAACATTGAAACAACGCGTTGATTTCAAGTTGATTTTCCGTTAGTTTTGAAAGAATGACGCGTCTAACGTTGGTTCAACGTTAATTCGATGAGCAAAACAATGTCAGATCAACGTTGTTTCGATGTCATATTTCCACGTTGATTCAATGTCAGTTTGCTATCTGGGTTATTCCCTATGCCGTTTGCAGTGCCCTTCGAACTGAACATGTTCGTTCCCTTCGAATTGGAATCTCACTTAAGATGGCGAAATACCCTGTGAAGTCCACTTCGCAGTCCACTTACGGTCGAATGGAACGCACCTCTAGTGTGCATCGATCTACACTTCAGATTCTGGCCGGAAAAAGTAGACCATCCGGGTATCTTTGAACAGAGCCGGCCTGAGCCTTTTGGGGGCCCTAAGCAGAATAACACTTAAAACTTACCATCACGACCGTCTCGGTTACGTATGTAACCCTCGTTCCCTGAGTAGGGAACGGAGACGTTACGTCAGAAGTGACGGAGATTGGGGGTTTCGCATAGAAAGCCAATCCTCTTCGAGTATTTAAACACGAGCCAATGGCATGCAATGCCTTGGGGCTGCGGAAATTTGCATAGCGTACTCCGCCCTACTCCGTGAGTATAAAAGGAGGAAGTGAACGCAACCGCAGTATGTCTTCGCTGAGGAGCCAAGACTGAACTCGGCATCTACCCAGCGATACAGCAGAAGTGGCAGGGAGACGTAACGTCTCCGTTCCCTACTCAGGGAACGAGGGTTACATACGTAACCGAGACGTTCCCTTTCGTAGTCACTTCGAGTTACGTCAGAAGTGACGGAGATTGGGGGTCTGTGCCATCACGCCAACTTCAGGCTGTCTTCCAGTGCCCTGCGAAAGTCTGAACCCCCGAGCCTTACCTGTTTTCCTTAGGGGATCCGACTTAGACACAGGATTACCAAGGTACACTGGGAAACATATCCCGAAGGGGACATGCTACCAGCTGCCTACCGAAGGGAGGACTTACGAATACACATATGGCCACATAGGAACACATATGGAATCACTGGAGCACCAACCGCAGGTGGCACTAATTTCAGCTCCAGGGGTGGCAGATGGCTTGCCAAGGGAAGACACATGCTCAGAGAGGCTTACAGTGGATAATACACATGAGACGGTTACCAAGGGGGAACCGTACGCATGGAGGCACCTAGCCAGCATCCAGAGCCAAAGCAGTGGTGCCCGCATCGTCGGTGCTGGAGGACTCAAGGCTTCAATGGAAGAACTGAGGAAATATCGCACTTATCCAGTCCGGGGAGTGGAGTGGCGAGCAAGCGAAGACACCTGAGCGGATCCAGAACTGGCCGAAACGAGTACGTGAGAGGATACCGGCTCAATTCGCAGATTATAGAATCTGGCGAAGGTGTTGGGTGTCGCCCAGCCTGCAGCTCTGCAGATGTCTGTTAGCGAGGCGCCGTGCGCTAAAGCCCAAGAGGAGGCCACACTCCGAGTGGAATGGGCCGTCACACCAAGGGGGCACGGAAGGCCTTGCTGCTGGTAAGACAAAGCAATGGCATCCACAATCCAGTGGGACAGCCGTTGCTTTGAGAGAGCCCTTCCCTTCTGGCTCCCTCCATGACAGACAAAGAGCTGGTCTGAGGTCCTGAAACACTGCGTTCTGTCGACATAGGTGCGGAGCGCACGTACCGGACAGAGCAGTGCCAAGGCTGGGTCTGCCTCCTCCGGGGGCAGCGCTTGCAGGTTCACCACCTGGTCCCGGAAGGGAGTGGTGGGAACCTTGGGCACATATCCAGGCCGGGGTCTCAGGATCACGTGAGAGTAAGCCGGCCCGAACCCCAGGCACGCTTCGTCAACGGAGAATGCGTGCAGGTCCCCCACCCTCTTGATGGAGGCCAATGCAACCAGGAGTGCTGTCTTCATGGACAGAAACTTTAACTCTACCGATTGCAAAGGCTCAACGGGATGCCTCTGCAGAGCACTTAAAACTACCGAGAGGTCCCAAGAGGGTACGAGGGGAGGACGAGGCGGATGCAGCCTCCTCGCTCCCCTCAGGAACCTGATGACCAGGTCGTGCTTCCCTAAGGACTTACCTTCCACTGCTTCATGAGAGCGGCAATGGCCGCGACGTAAACCTTAAGGGTGGAGGGCGACAGCCTGCGCTCCAACCCTTCTTGCAGGCAGGAAAGCACGACACTGATCGAACATCTCCGGGGGTCTTCTCCGCGAGAAGAGCACCAATTGACGAAGAGGTTCCACTTCAACGCATAAAGGTGTCTCGTGGACGACGCTCTTGCGGAAGTGATGGTTGCCGCCACCGCAGGTGGCAGCGAACTCAAACCTGCCTCGTGCCGTCCAGGAGCCACACGTGCAGCCTCCAAAGATCGGGACGAGGGTGCCACAGAGTGCCCCGTCTCTGAGAGAGTAGGTCTTGTCTCAGAGGAATAGGCCAAGGAGGTGCTGTCGCGAGGAGCAAGAGATCGGAGAACCACGTCTTGGTGGGCCAGTAGGGGGCACCAGCAAGACCTGCTCCTCGTCCTCCTTGATCTTGCACAACACCCGTGCAAGGAGGCTCACTGGGGGAAACGCATATTTGCGTGGGCCCCGTGGCCAGCTGTGCGCCAGCGCATCCGAGCCGAGAGTGCCGCGGGTCAGAGAATAAAACTGGGCGCAGTGGGACGAGTCCCGAGAGGCGAACAGGTCTACCTGTGCCTCCCCGAACTCGTCCCAAATCAGCTGGACCGACTGGGGATGGAGTCGCCATTCGCCGGAGATGGGGCGGACCCGGGACAGCTCGTCGGCTGCCCAGTTCCGGTCTCCAGGAATGTAAACTGCACGAAGGGACCTCAGGTGCTTCTGACTCCATATCAAGAGGTGGCGGGCGAGCTGCGACAACTGGCGTGAGCGTAGACCCCCCTAATGGTTGATGTACGCTACTTCCGTAGTGTTGTCTGAGCGGACAAGCACATGCTGGCCCTTGAGCAACGCTCGGAAGCGGTGTAGGGCGAGCCGTACTGCCAACAGCTCGAGGCAATTGATGTGCATGAGGCGCTGGGCTCCTGTCCAGGAACCGGCGGCTGCATGCCCATTGCACATGGCACCCCAACCCGTGGTAGATGCATCCGTGGAGACAACGAGATGCCTGGAAACTCGCTGAATAGGGACGCCGGTCCGTAAGAAGCTGAGGTTCGACCACGGGAAGAAGGTTCGGCGGCACGCTGGAGTCACTGGAACTCGGAGCGAGCCGCGATGCCATGCCCACCTCGGGACTCGATCGCGAAGCCACAGCTGAAGCGGTCTCATATGAAGCAAACCGAGCGGCGTTGCCGCGGCCGCGGATGCCATATGCCCCAGGAGCCTCTGAAATAGTTTCAGTGGAACCGCACTCTTGCCCTCGAACTGTCGAAGACAAGTCAGCAGTGAGTGCGCGCGCTCGTTCGTGAGCTGCGCGGACATGGCGACCGAGTCTATCTCCATGCCGAGAAAAGAGATCCTCTGCACGGGGCAAAGTTTGCTCTTTTCCCGGTTGACCCGAAGGCCCAAACGGGCTAGGTGCCGGAGCACCAAGTCTCTGTGTTCGCAAAGCTGAGCTCGAGAGTGTGCTAGTATCAGCCAGTCGTCGAGATAATTCAGGATGCGAACCCCGTGTTCGCGAAGGGGAACAAGGGCTGCCTCGACGATCTTCGTGAAGACGCGAGGGGACAGAGCTAACCCGAATGGGAGAACGGCGTACTGATATGCCTGGCCCTCGAAGGCAAACCGAAGAAACGGTCTGTGTCGAGGTAAGATGGACACATGGAAGTACGCGTCCTTCAGGTCGATCGCTGCAAACCAATCCTGATACCGAACACATTCGAAAATGCGTTTGGCCGTGAGCATTTTGAACGGTAGTCGATGGAGAGAACGGTTCAAAATGCGCAGGTCCAGGATCGGTCGTAACCCACCGGTCTTCTTGGGGACAATGAAGTAGGGGCTGTAAAACCCGGACTCCACCTCGGCTGGAGGGACCGTCTCGATTGCACCCTTCGCCAGCAGGGTCGCAATCTCCGCTCTCAGGAGTGGGGCATTGCCACCAACTATCGTGGAGCGAACTCCCCTGAAGCGGGGAGGAGACCGTGCGAACTGAATCGCGTAGCCGAATCTGATCGTTCTGATGACCCAGCGGGATATCCCGGGAAGCACTAGCCAGGCTTCCAGGAAGTGAGCCAACGGGGTCATGTGAACCACAGACGTCCCCCCGGAGGGGCAGCGTGGCGGGTCGACTGGCACGCGTGCAGGGATGACCCCTCGGATGCGTCGAAGCCCGCTCCCCGACGGAAGGGACCAGGGAAAGCGGAGCGTTCCACGGGGGTCCGTTCCGCCGGGGGTCTGGCGACAGAGGGGGAAGGGATTGGCGTAGCCCGGGGACGACACTCGCACCCTTCCGCACCCTCAGAGACAGAGAGGAATGTGTGGGCTGACGCACTGGAACGTCGAGCGCACTCATTCCAGTCTGTGGGCTCAGTGATGATGTCAAGTCTTTCTTAACCAACTCAGGGCGCTGCCCACCCGTGGGCGAGCAGCGGGAACTGAAAACGAAAGATTTTCCCCCCGGCCCTCCACCGGGGGCAGGAGGGGGCCTGCTCCCGCCTCCTGGGGAAAAACTCAACTCCATCACTGAGCAGCCCGTATCAGGATCATCGCTTACCTGGCGTTTAGCGGGGTGTGCGGCCTGAGGGGGCTGTGACGCCTGCCGGCGGCCTCCTCCACGCCGTGGCCCGGATGAAGGCTGCTGCTGGGGCGGGGCGGGAGGCAGGGGAGCGCGGGGGGGCGTCCTCGGCGGCGAGCAGCGGGAGGCATCTGTGCCGACGACTGGGTGGAGGCAGCAGCTGGTCGTCGGGGCAGAACATGTTGATTGCCTCCGTCTGCTCCTGGCAGTGGAGACTGCTGGGCAAGAGTTCTCGACTGCACCGCCAAAAAAGGCCAACCTGGGAGAGAAGGGCGTCGAGCAGACGAATCCGCTCAGCGCTCGAGTGTGTCTGCCAGGTTGACGCTCCTGGACCACACTAGTGGCCATCACCTGACCAACGGCGCGAGCGGCCACTTTCGTTGCCCTTTTGGAGAGCAAGGTCAGTGGCGGACCGCAAATCTTCGAATGCCGTTGGATCAGTCCCGCCCTCGGAGCATATCTCTGAGCATCTGCGCTTGCACAGTGCTCATCGCATGCAAAGCGGAGGCCGCCCGTCCCGCCGCTCTATAGGAACGCGCCGCCATGGCAGACGAGAACCTACAGGCTTTGGATGGGTGCCTAGAGGACCACGGAGGAGGCGCCTCTGTGGACACAGCTGTATCGCAACAGAACGCTCCAGCGGGGGCATCCCAGTGCACCCACGGGCGGCCCCCCCATCGAGGGGGGAAAGGCGGGGGAGAGATCGCGCTCTCGAGTGGACAGAGGAGTCCCCCAAGAGCGCGATAACTCCGCATGCAGCTCGGGGAAAAAAAGGCAATGGAGTTGGCCGTGGCCTCGCGGCGGCAGCTTTGTCCAAAAACCAATTATCCCCCGTGAGAGATCGGGGGAGAATGGAGGATGCCACTCTAACCCAATACTCCCAGCGGCTTGAGACAGCATGCCGTCAGCTCGGGATCCGACACGGGCAGCGCTGGCTCTCCCGAAGGGGGCAGTGCAGCCGCATCCTCATCTCCCGAGGACTGTAGCCCACCTAGTGATGCTGCGATCGACATCACATCATCATCTGGAGCGCTGCTCGAAGCAGCCGGTACCACTGAAGAGGCAGCCGACTGAATCGAACTAACGCTCGCTGGCTCACGCACTGAGGCGGGAGGTGTGGCCCGAGAAATCGTCGGGGCTTTATGCCACACCGTCACCGTTAATTCGCCGGGTCCCCGGTCGACGGGCCCCTTTCGTGAAGGAAGCCGATCGAGTAAGGGGGACCGGGGCTCTCACTCTAGTGAGATTTTTTTTTTTTTTTTTATATAAAAATATATATTCTATATATAAAATATAATTTTTTTTATATATATATAATATATATTTTTTTTTTTTTTTTTTTTTTTTTTTTTTTTAACCTCAGTGTGGAGATGGTCATGTCCCCATAGCAGGAACATGAGTCATCCACGAACGCTGCTGCTGCATGCTGAATGCCCAGGCATACAGAGCAGCGATCGCGACCATCAGATGACGACAGAAATCGACCGCATCCAGAAGAACACGGGCGAACCGTCTTTAAAAAGACGTGCCGCGTGTAGCTCTTTTACAGAGAGGAGGAAATTCACTCTTTCAGCGCTGAGGCGACCAGGGAGAAGCGCAAAGTCTGGCAGACCACTGCACAGATCGCAGGCAATGCAGAAACTCGCTGGGTACCGCCGTCACACCAACACTGAAGAGGACGCTCGTCTCGAAGAGTCTTGTAATAGCTTTCAGGAGTGAAGAGGTTCTCTTGGCTCCGAAGCGAAAACATACTGCGGTTGCGTTCACTTCCTCCTTTTATACTCACGGAGTAGGGCGGAGTACGCTATTGCAAATTTCCGCAGCCCCAAGGCATTGCATGCCATTGGCTCGTGTTTAAATACTCGAAGAGGATTGGCTTCTATGCGAAACCCCAATCTCCGTCACTTCTGACGTAACTCGAAGTGACTACGAAAGGGAACTATTGGTTTTCATT
>NW_024121410.1:1028300-1100584 GCF_016745375.1 Pimephales promelas
GCAATGATGTGCATGAGGCGCTGGGTCCTGTCCAGGAACCCGCGGCTGCATGCCCATTGCACATGGCACCCCAACCCGTGGTAGATGCATCCGTGGAGACAACGAGATGCCTGGAAACCTGCTGAATAGGGACACCGGTCTGTAAAAAGCTGAGGTTCGACCACGGGAAGAAGGTTCGGCGGCACGCTGGAGTCACTGGAACTCGAGCGAGCCGCGATGCCATGCCCACCTCGGGACTCGATCGCGAAGCCACAGCTAAAGCGGTCTCATATGAAGCAAACCGAGCGGCGTTGCCGCGGCCGCGATGCCATATGCCCCAGGAGCCTTTGAAATAGTTTCAGTGGAACCGCACTCTTGCCCTCGAACTGTCGAAGACAAGTCAGCAGTGAGTGCGCACGCTCGTTCGTGAGCTGCGCGACATGGCGACCGAGTCTATCACCATGCCGAGAAAAGAGATCCTCTGCACGGGGCAAAGTTTCCTCTTCTCCCGGTTGACCCGAAGGCCCAGACGGGCTAGGTGCCGGAGCACCAGGTCTCTGTGTTCGCAAACCTGTTCTCGAGAGAGAGCCAGTATCAGCCAGTCGTCGAGATAGTTCAGGATGCGAACCCCGTGTTCGCGAAGGGGAACAAGGGCTGCCTTGACGATCTTCGTGAAGACGCGAGGGGACAGAGCTAACCCGAATGGGAGAACCGTGTACTGATATGCCTGGCCCTAGAAAGCAAACCGAAGAAACGGTCTGTGTCGAGGCAAAATGGAGACATGAAAGTACGCGTCCTTCAGGTCGATCGCTGCAAACCAATCCTGAAGCCGAACGCATTTGAAAATGCGTTTGGCTGTGAGCATTTTGAACGGTAGTCGATGGAGAGAACGGTTCAAAATGCGCAGGTCCAGCACCGGTCTTCTTGGGGACAATGAAGTAGGGGCTGTAAAACCCGGACCTCATCTCGGCTGGAGGGACCGTCTCGATTGCACCCTTCAGCAGGGTCGCAATCTCCGCTCTCATGACCGGGGCATTGCCACCGACCATCGTGGAGCGAACTCCCCTGAAACGGGGAGGAGACCGTGCGAAATGAATCGCGTAGCTGAATCTGATCGTTCTGACGACCCAGCGGGACAGCCCGGGAAGCTCTAGCCAAGCTTCCAGGAAGTGTACCAGCGGGGTCATCCGAACCACAGACGTCCCCCCGGAGGGGCAGCGAGGCGAGTCGACCGGCATGCGCGCAGGAGTTACCCCGCCCGGATGCACCGTCGAAGCCCGCTCCCCGACAGAAGAGACCAGGGAAGGCAGAGCGTTCCTCGGGGGTCTGTTCTGCCGGGGGTCTGGCGTCAGAGGGGGAGGGGAGTGGCGTAGTCGAGGGACGACACGCGCTCCCTTCCGCACCCTCAGAGACGGAGAGGAATGAGTGGGCTGACGCACTGGGACGTCGAGCACACTCATGCCCGTCTGTGTGCTCAGTGATGATGTCAAGTCTTTCTTTAACCAACTCAGGGTGCTGCCCACCCGTGGGTGAGCAGCGGGGAGCTGAGAACAAAAGATTCTCCCCCGGCCCTCCACCGGGGGAAGGAGGGGGCCTGCTACCGCCTCCTGGGAAAAACTCGACTTCATCACTGAGCAGCCCGTCTCAGGGACGTCGCTTTGCCTGGCGTTTAGCGGGGCGTGCGGCCTGAGGGGGCTGTGACGCCTGCCTGCGGCTCCTCCACGCCGCGGCCCGGATGAAGGCTGCTGCTGGGGCTGCGTGGGAGGGAGGGGAGCCGCAGGGGGACGTCCTCGGCGGCGAGCAGAGGGAGGCGTCTGTGCCGACGGCTGGGTGGAGGCAGCAGCTGGCCGTCGGGGCAGAATATATTTAATCGCCTCTGTCTGCTTCTGGGCAGTCGAGAACTGCTGGGCAAAGTCCTCGACTGCACCGCCGAAAAGGCCAACCTGGGAGAGTGGGGCGTCGAGCAGACGAGTCCGCTCGGCATCCCGAGTGTCTGCCAGGTTGAGCCAGAGATGACGCTCCTGGACCACACTGGTGGCCATCACCTGACCAACGGAGCGAGCGGCCACCTTCGTCGCCCGGAGAGCAAGGTCAGTGGCGGCTCGCAAATCTTTAAATGCCGTTTGGTCAGTCCCGCCCTCGTGCATATCTCTGAGCAGCTTAGCTTGGAAAACCTGCAAGGTGCTTATCGCATGCAAAGCGGAGGCCGCCTGTCCCGCCGCTCTATAGGAACGCGCCGCCATAGCAGACGAGAACCTACAGGCTTTGGATGGGTGCTTAGGAGGACCACGGGAGGAGGCTCTCTGTGGACACAGTTGCATCGCAACAGAGCGCTCCACCGGGGGCAACCCAGTGTACCCACGGGCGGCCCCACCATCGAGGGGAGGAAAGGCGGGGGAGACTAGATCGCGCTTTCGAGAGGACAGGGGAGCCTTCCAAGAGCGCGTCAGCTCTGCATGCAGCTCGGGGAAGAAAGGCACTGGAGTCGGCCGTGGCCTTGCGGCGGCAGCTTTGTCCAGAAACCAATCATCCATCCGCGAGAGATCGGGGCAGGGCGGAGGGTTCCACTCTAACCCGATACTCCCAGCGGCTCGAGACAGCATGGCCGTCAGCTCGGGATCAGACACGGGCAACGCTGGCACTCCCGAGGGAGGCAACGCAGCCGCATCCTCATCTCCCGAGGAATCAAGCCCGCCTTGTGATGCTGCGATCGACATCGCATCATCATCTGGAGCGCCGAACGAAACGGCCGGCACCTCCGAAGAGACAGCCGACTGAATCGAACTGGCGCTCGCTGGCTCCACCACTGAGGCGGGAGGTGTGGCCCGAGGAATCGTCGGGGCTTTATTCCACACCGTCACAGTCAGATCACCGGGTCCCCGAGTCGACGAGCTTCTCGTGGAAGAAGCTGATCGAGTAGCGGGGACCGGGACTCTCACTTTTGTCAGATCATTGAGTCTCGACCTCAGTGTAGAGATGGTCATGTTCCCACAGAAGGAACATGAGTCATCCACGAACGCTGCTGCTGCATGCTGAATGCCCAGACATACAGAGCAGCGATCGTGACCATCAGATGACGATATGAATCGACCGCACCCAGAAGAGCACGGGCGAGCCATCTTTAAAAAGACGTGCCACGTGCAGCTCTTTCAATGAGAGGAAATTCACTCTTTCAGCGCTGAGGCGACCAGGGAGAAGCGCAAAGTCTGGCAGACCACTGCTCAGATCGCAGGCGATGCAGAATCTCGCTGGGTACCGCCGTCACACCAACACTGAAGAGGACGCTCGTCTCGAAGAGTCTTGAAACAGTGAGAATGGCTTTCAGGAGTGAAGAGTTCTCTTGGTTCCGAAGCGAAAACATACTGCGGTTGCGTTCACTTCCTCCTTTTATACTCACGGAGTAGGGTGGAGTACTCTATGCAAATTTCCGCAGCCCCAAGGCATTGCATGCCATTGGCTCGTTTTTAAATACTCGAAGAGGATTGGCTTTCTAAGCGAAACCCCCAATCTCCGTCACTTCTGACGTAACTCGAAGTGACTACGAAAGGGAACAAAAGTTATGTTCTTTTCTAGGGGGAACATAAGACCTGAATTTAAAATTCACCTGTCAGGAAGAGAGCTGGAAAGAGCAGAGGTTTTTAAGTATTCGGGTGTATGGTTTGATAGGACATTGACATGGGCATTTCATATATAGAAGATGGTGGAAAGGTGTAAGAAAATTCTAAATGTAATGAGATGCTTATGTGGGGTTGAGTGGGGTGCTTCTGGGTCCACATTGAGAGCAATTTACACTGGTCTAATGAGATCAGTGTTTGATTATGGATGTGTAGTGTATGGGTCAGCTTCCAAGTCATTATTATACAAACTTGATGTATTGCAAAACCAGGCCTTGAGAATATGTAGTGGAGCTGTCAAAACATCTCCAGTGGCAGCCATCCAAGTGGAGGTGGGGGAGATACCCTTGTATTTGAGAAGAGATCAGCTTGCCCTAGTGTACTGGGCTAATCTTATGGGACATGATCATATTGCATAGCCAGTATTGAGAAACTGTCAAGAGCGACTGAAAGAGGGATTTAAAAGCTTTGGATGGTCTATCAAACAAAAAGTTGAGAATATGGGGTTAAGTGAACTTAATATCTGTACTTCAGTACTATACTCTACAGTTCCCCCTTGGACATTTGACGAACTAAAAGTGGATCTAGGATTACTTGAAGAAAAGCAGGAGAAGGAAGTGGACAAATGCAGAGTTCATAGATGTATAGTAGAATATTACAGACAGGACATAATCATATTTACAGATGCTTCGAAAAGAACTGATAAAAGGGTGGGAGTGGCGTATGTGGTGCCTGAATTGGGGCTGGCTGTAGGTAAAAGGCTAAATGATGATTTGGCTGTATTTACGGCAGAGCTTGTAGCTATATGGTTCGCCCTGTTATGGGTAGAAAGTAATAGGGGTAATAGAAAAATAGTTATAGCATCTGACTCTAGTTATGCTCTTTTAAGTATCAAAAACTCACACTCAGGATCTAGGAAATACATTCTTTTAGAAATTTTACAGCTAGCAAGTGGATTGCAAAAGGTGGGATTAAAATTTTCCTTTTTATGGGTTCCAGCCCACATAGGGGTGGAGGGGAATGAGTTGGCTGATATATATGCCAAGAAAGCAGCAGGGAAAGACAACATTGATATTGACATAAAATATAGTAAAGCAGAGTTTAAGAGTATTATTAAATCAAAAATTTATGAAAAATGGCAGTTCTGTTGGGATAATGAATCATATGGGAGACATCTTTTTAGGATACAGCCTAACGTCAAAAAGGTTGCAGGTTCAACTAGATCTAGACATGAGGAAGTGGTATTGTCCAGGTTGAGAATTGGGCATACCAGACTCAATAGTACATTATTTTTAATGAAAAAACATGTTGATGGTAACTGTGGGCATTGTATAAGACCTACCCCTGAAACAGTGGAGCATGTTTTGATTCATTGTACTAAATATTATCAAGATAGGCAGAGGCTTATTGTTCAAGTAGAAGCCAATGAAATTATATTTGAATACAGTAAGATTTTACAAAGAAATGCTGAGAAGATTTTTATTTTTTTGTTTTTGTTTTTAAAAAGTACAGGGCTTTTAAAAAGAATTTAATTATGTAGAAAATATATAGGCCTATCTCCTGCTATACACTCCAGTCCAGCGGTGGCGGTAATACAATTGATTGTTGTCAACCGCCATTTAAACTGAAGAAGAAGAAGAAGAAGAAGAGAATGGTAGTGGGATGTGATGAATGTGGTGTATCTGAAAATGTTTGTCATGTATTATTTAGTTGTAGTAAATATAATATTTTTTCGGGATGTGTTATTCAGTCATTTGAAGAATGGAGAGGAAAGAATGAAGAGTGAGGATATTCTAGGAAAAGGTTTAATGGATAGACAGATATATAGAGCATTATTTACATGCATATATGATTCAGGTTTGGGTTATAGATTATAATAAGTGTGTAATGTTGAACCTGCCATGGGGGATGAGTGTGGACGGAGGAGGAGCTGAACACGCAGCGCCGGATGAAGCCCAATGAAACCTCTATTGCAGGTATGATAATGAATGTTGATGTATGTGGGATGATATAGGTAGAAAGGTTGTTTTTTTTTTTTGAATCCAGACTCATCACCCAAGGTTAATTTGCCATCTAGCAGCACAATAGGTGGCGATAATGCTCCATTAGGAGTTAATCGCCATTAAACAGGAAGAAGAAGAAGAATGGTAGTGGGATGCTGCGTGCCAATTCGCTTACTTATACTATGCCCTAAAAGTATGTACTCTTTTTGTGAGGAAAAAGTACATACTTTTGAGTATGTAGTAAAAGAGTAGGCAAGCTTTGGGACATACTATCACGTCATCTTTAACGGACAGCTCTGTCGCGTGCTGCGTGCATCCTGTCACCGTAAACTGCCCTGACAATCATCTTGTCACAGTTAAAATCCTCCATTCTATCTAATTTTATTTCCTACCGTTTCGGAGAGCACGTTCATCTGCCAGTTGTGGGTCATGCTCTCCTCGTGTTTGCAATTTGAATATAATGATGCATTTAAAACGTGCTAATGGCTAAACGTGTCTTTACAATAGTTCACAATGCTGCTGCAAATGCAATATAATGTGGAGAACATTGAATAAATTCATTTTCGTCAGGTTAGATACTGATAATTAATCACTCAAAGCTCTTTATCTAAACCTCTCTACACAACCGCGGGGACTCGCGCGTCCTCCGTATCGACTACGTGTCTGTAGTTTTTTAACACTTTTTACTCGTGTTTGTAGTTCTAACCGAATCCTCGTCCAATGCGCAATGGTTTGTGGATATCAGCCGTTAGAAGGTGCGTTCCATTCGACCGTAAGTGGACTGCGAAGTGGACTTCACAGGGTATTTCGCCATCTTAAGTGAGATTCCAATTCGAAGGGAACGAACAAGTTCAGTTCGAAGGGCACTGCAAACGGCATAGGGAATAAGGGAACATCGATACATCACTTCACAGGAAGTCAGTGAAGTCCAATTCAACTGATATACCGTGTTCAGGGAGTAGGGAGCAGTGAACACTGCGCAGGGACCCTGTCGAATCACTGCTCCCTACTCCCTGAACACGGTATATCAGTTGAATTGGACTTCACTGACTTCCTGTGAAGTGATATATCGATGTTCCCTTCCCAGACAGCAAACTGACATTGAATCAACGTGGAAACGACGTCTCTCATGACACTGAAACAACGTTGATTTTGCTCATCGAATTAACGTTGAACCAACGTCAGACGCGGCATTCTTCAAAGCTAATGAAAATCGAAAATTGATTTGCTTTCATAACATTGAAACAACGCGTTGATTTCAAGTTGATTTTCCGTTAGTTTTGAAAGAATGACGCGTCTAACGTTGGTTCAACGTTAATTCGATGAGCAAAACAATGTCAGATCAACGTTGTTTCGATGTCATATTTCCACGTTGATTCAATGTCAGTTTGCTATCTGGGTTATTCCCTATGCCGTTTGCAGTGCCCTTCGAACTGAACATGTTCGTTCCCTTCGAATTGGAATCTCACTTAAGATGGCGAAATACCCTGTGAAGTCCACTTCGCAGTCCACTTACGGTCGAATGGAACGCACCTCTAGTGTGCATCGATCTACACTTCAGATTCTGGCCGGAAAAAGTAGACCATCCGGGTATCTTTGAACAGAGCCGGCCCGAGCCTTTTGGGGGCCCTAAGCAGAATAACACTTAAAACTTACCATCACGACCTATTGGTTTTCATTAAACCGAGAAAAAAAGGAATTTTCTTTTATTGACAATCACTGAGAAATCAAATGGTCTATTATTTAAAATGCAAAAAAAAAAAAAAAAAAAATATTATTTTCAAAGTGAAAAGGATTCATTTGCCTGGATCCACGCCGAAGAAAACGTCTAAATGTCACTTTAATGAAGCAGCCTAAATAGTCGACTTTGGAAAATGTGTAGATGTCAGGTTTTCATTAAACCGAGAAAAATGGAATTTTGTTTTATTTACGATCACTGAGAAATGTTCTATTATTTAAAATGCAATATATATATATTTTTTATTTTCAAGGTGAAAAGGATTCATTTGCCTGGATCCACCCCGAAGAAAACGTTTAAATGTCACGTTTTTAATGAAGCAGCCTAATGAGTAAAATGTCTATTTTTCCGGCGTCCCCCAGCTCCTCGTTTAAGCAAAAGGTACGCTAAAACAACGTATTACATCGACGTTAAACCACGTTAACCGTGGTAACCATAACCTTTTAAATACTCGACCTAGTTCCATTGCTTAGCAACGGGAAGAAACTCCTGTAACTTCAGTACTAACCCGTATCACGACAAGACGTGAAATAATCACGTTGGTCCAATTTGGAAAACGTGTAGATGTCATTAGTTTAAACTCAGAACCATAAATGGGGCTATAGTACTGCCCTCTTGTGTCAAATTATATTTCTATATTTATTTTTCCAACAAATAAAACTGAACCCTCAATAGATGCAGTGGCTCAGTTGATAAAGCGTTGGGCTTTAATCAAGAAGATCTGAGTTCAATTCCCATACTTGCGTTAAATTGTTGTTATTATATCAAACAAAGTGGCCTAAACAATATTCAATCCGGTTTTTTACAGTCTGATCTAGACGCATGACTTAAACGCAGGCAGACACAGCAACAGTTGTAACTTGTAGGCAGGTATATTGATCATTGAATCAGAGTTTTGTTGTCTTGAATGATTCATTCAGTAATTTTCAGTCATTCATTGATTTATGTCACTTGTTTAAATAATCTAAAAAAAAAATAAAAATAAAAAATAACCCCGATTAGCGGCTGCTTAGTTCGCTTATGCCTCGGGCCGGCTCTGACTATACATGTCATACAGGGAGTAAAGGTATCCGACGTTGGTTCGTTCGTTATCAAGGCTGTTTAACACATATTAGGCTGTTCACACATATTTCTAAACAGGTCTCCCGTTCAAAATAGGTTCTAAACCCAGGGGCTTCTCCTGGTTAAAGGGTATAATATAATAAATAATTAGTAGTGTAATAGAAAATTTATTTTCTTTGTATATCTTGAAACATATATCTGCTTGAGTGGTTTGTGAAGTTGCAAGATGCATCATCATCTCCTTTGCAAATAGTTCAATAGTGTCTGCTTTGCAAAGAGGTCAATAGGACAGTACAAAAAGACAGAATGGTCTGTCTTTCTTAGCAATAGATAATTTTGAGTGCATCAAGAACAAGACATGTTTGGTTAGGTGTTGTTTTTTAAGTGACATATGTGCTGACTGTGGAGATGCATAGAACTCAGGGGCCTTAGTCCAAAGATAAGACGAGGAGGAGGTACACCTAGGAGGTTGATCTTTTGGGTATATAAACTCTGTAAAATGAGAAGACATTTGCCCTTCTCATATCAGACTCTGTCTGTGTGTGAACTGCCTTTCTTGCAAGAAATAAATACTAACACTTATAACTTTCGAGATCTTCATTTGTTCTTCAACTGTTGTTTAAGATGTTGATAAAAGAATTTCCACAACAGTAGCCTAAAAACTTCCTTCTAGTTGTCATGGATACGCAACACTCCACTCTGTAAAGCGACTGCTTGGGTGCAGTGACAAAATGTGAAACTTTTCACAATGCAGCAGCGCCTGGCTCCACCCAAATATGAGTGAAAACTGTGTTGGTTGACTTGACAATGAACAAACGAACATAGTTTTAGACAAATATATTTAGATAGCTAAGCTTTAGATAGCCGGTCCACTGATGTAGGATGTAAACAAGGGCAACCGCAACCGAAGTACCCAACATCCGCCCTCAAGGCGAAAGTTAGCATTTTTCTCGTGCACAGAGTCAATTATGTCACATAACGTTACATTTAGCTCAGGAAAGCCATTTAATGACCATATCATGTTAATTGAATAGAAAAAATAGCAAGAGAGGAGATTTTTGCTGATCACTATATCACATATTTATTATATTTTTTACTTATGTCATTAAATAATTGTTATACGTGAATGTCCGCGTCTTGTACTCGCCCAGGAAATCTGTGTAAACCGTACGGCACCAGACAGGGGCAGTCGACCTGGGGTATTCTCAATGTTTTCCCTTCAAAATTGAAATTTTACTGCCACCATTGAAACAATTTATAACGGAAACTGTTTACCCACTCGACATTATACAAGGGGTAACGTTGTAACGTTAGTGACAGTCGTAAATCGCGGGCTGTTTATTTCAGTGGACGCAAGTTGCAACTAAAACAATAGGAGGCAATGGCGCAACGCTACCCAGCAACAGCTCAGTAATGGCGCCCGCTTACTTCCGGTAGTTTCGCCGGATTCGTCTATAATGGAATACCACAGACAGACAGTCAGTATCCGTTATCCGCGCCCGCCCAACATGTAAGTTCAAATGGCAGTGTGTGATTGGACAATTGCCTGCAAGCTTGTTTTGAAAAGATTGGCTCTGATTGGTACAAATGAATGCAACTGGAAATACTAACTAACGGCCACAAAAAAAGAAACAACTCTGTTAATATAACCATGACATGCTTTATAAACAGGTTTTTTATTCATTTTGGCTAAACAAATGTAAGAGTCAAGCTT
Source organism: Pimephales promelas (assembly GCF_016745375.1). Next base: position 1,038,411 of record NW_024121410.1, read on the forward strand.
TAACACATTTATTTAGTTTTTCTAGTATGTACACCTGATCTTTTATGTTGATGTGTGCAAGTACTGGTATTCACTTGTTTTGTGGAAAAGACTATTTGATTAATTAATGCAGAAGTATAGAAGTGCATTACTTGTTAGTCAAATTTTATTGCTTTTCATAATTATAACAAATTAATTTAAAAAAAAGTTAAACCTAAAACACATAATATAAAGTGTGAAATACATATGCATTGAGTTAAGTGTTGGTAGTGTTACAAAAAGTGTGGTAGTTTTTGGTATATTTCTTAAAAGCTTAACTAAGCACATATTTATAATTAAAGTGCTACTTCTAGTCTTTGTAGAAATATATTACAATTAATTTCGATACATGTTTAATTGCCTTCATGTTAGGAAGGGAATTAAAGGGACTTGAATTTTTAAACGTTATATATATATATATGTCTCATTTGTTTTTCACAATATTTTTTTAAAGCAGGGCTGAAGCACATGCTAGTATAACATGCATATTAAAAATATATTGCTCTAGTCCCATACAAGGTAAAATATGTTATAAGGTTATAAATTGCTATACACAAAGTAAAAACAAAAAAAATACTTTAATTTAGTAACAAGTATGCATTCTGTAAATACACTAAAACTTCACTAAAACTATGTTTGTTTTTAGCATATTTCTAAAAGTGTAATTAATTGTATATATTTATTAGCATTGTGTTTCTAGTAAAACATTTTTAAATATAATTATAATGTTTGTATTAAGCATATTTCTTAAAAATGTAATTAAATACCAATGTACTTCTAGTACACTTTTTAGAAACATATTTAAAGCATGATTGTCATTAGCATATTTATTAAAAATATAATTAAGCATACATTTATTACCAATGTACTAATAATATACTTTTTTAGAAATACATTAAAAGTATGCTTTTCTATAGCGTATTTCTTAAAAGTGTATTTAAACATATATTTATTACCTATGTAGTTCTAATATACTTTTTAGAAATACATTTAAAGTATAATTATCATTAGCATATTTATTAAAAATATAATAAAGCATACATTTATTACCAATATATTACTAATATACTTTTTATAAATACATTAAAAGTATGCTTCTCTATAGTATATTTCTTAAAAGTGTAATTAAATATATATTTATTATCAATGTACTTCTAGTATACTTTTTAGAAATATACTAAAATGCAATAAAATAAATTTTTAGTACACTTTAAATAAGCATGATGTAAATACAAATGTATTATAAACACACTATTTGTATTTCAAATATATTTTAATACATTTAATACAACGTCTTTTTCACCTGGGTATTAAGGCAGTCAAATGAGTAATCGTGATTAATCGCATCCAAAATAAAATTTTTTGTTTACAGAATAAATGTGGGTGCACTGTGTATAACTATTTTATATATTTAAATACACACACATGCTTGTATATATTTAAGAATTTTTTTCATGTATATACTTGTATATATATTTATATATAATTTATATTATATATAAATATTAATATATAAATAATATGCATGTGTGTGTATTTATATATATACACAAAATAATTATACACAGTGCACCCACATATATTTTGTAAACACAAACTTTTATTTTGGATGTGATTAATCATTAATCATTTGACAGCCCTCATATATATATATATATATATATATATATATATATATATTCACATACATTATAAACTTATATAATTAAATGTTAGGCTGCACTGATTAGGTCAGCCCAAACTGGGAACACTTATTCCCTTAAATCCTGATGTACTCGTTACATCATAAGAAGAATGGCATTTACGCTAATTTGAGTGTCTTCATTTATCCCGAGGTTTTCCTGCAGCCTGCCGGATCCAGGCCGTATCCAGATCTGACGAGAAGCTTAGCCTGGACCCGATGACAATACAGTGCTGAAATGCCAACTAGCCTCTCCCTATGGAGGATCCCTTTCCCACTCTACAGATAAAGCGTTGTGAGTTTCGTTTCGCATATACCCTGAAGTGATCAAATAAAAAAAAATCTGTATCAAATTTATAGACAAGAGAAGTAATTTGTTCAGGCATGGTTTTGTATAGAAAGAAGTTGTAAAGAAAGACTACGCGCCTGTATATATTCAAATGTGCATACCTATAAACTGAACACATAATACGAATGTGCGCGCCGTCAGCATTTCCACAGGTTTCGCTTTTAACCCTCTGGGGTTTTGCTCGATTTGTTTCACATAGCAGCAAAATAGACTTAAAATACTCTGTCATTTTTGGTCAAGCAGACTTAAGAAATATGAAAAAAAAAATAAACTGTTAAATGTCTTCTTTTTTATGTGTCCACTTACAATCGAAATAAAACATTGTGCTTTTTTAAAATAAAGAAAATAAACAGGGTGTGCTAACTGTGCTTTCTGGCTCTACATTTACTTTTTTTGTCATTCATTTCGAGGAGCAACGAATCAAGCTGATGAAGTACGTTTTTTTTTTTTATTATAAAGTGCTTTTCTGTAATCATGATATAAAATTGCCTATGTAAACCGCAAAAATACTGTTTAAATATGAATCGCGTTTCATTGTGTGAATGAATGAACAGCTTTTAACAAACTATATTGCTATAGGCCTACTGAGATGAGGAAAACTCTACTGGAATATGTTGAAATAAAATGTATTTGTATAAGCAACGTATTAAAATGCAAATGAACATTTATATGCCATAATATCATAAAAACAACACAATCTCATGAAAGTCTGTATCTATGGCACAAATTTAATTTTCTCATACCAACCAATGCCAAAAATAGTTTTTGCTTGCAAATGATATGTTGTAAACCCCCTTGATTAGAGGGGTGTGGAGTGCGTGTGTATTACATGCCAAAAAGTGCGCAAACTGCGTATCATATGAACGCAAAATCTAATACGTATGATAAAATGTATACTTTAGTTTTTTTTACAAAGAAAGATGTTGAAATATTGAAATATTATTACAATTTTAATTGTTCTTATCATTGTAACGTTTTTGATAAATAATATACTTACAAGGTAGATGTAAACAAAATCTTAAAAGCTCAATATAAGCCTTATCTTTAAATTATTTTTGTGTTTTATTAGCGACAAATTTGGGGAGAGGATACATATCCAAAACTTTCAGAAAATACAGTATGTGAATAAACTGCAAAATAACTAGAAATGTTTACCTTGGATATTATTCAATTTGAAAGCAAAAGTACAAGTGGATACAGATACAGATTTTTTTCAAGATGTTTCCAACTGTGAACCAATTTTGTAGTGTGTGTGTGTAGATAGATAGATAGATAGATAGATAGATAGATAGATAGATAGATAGATAGATAGATAGATAGATAGATAGATACTCTCATCTAAAGGATTATTAGGAACACCTGTTCAATTTATCATGAATGGAATTATCTAATCAACCAATCACATGGCAGTTGCTTCAATGCATTTAGGGGTGTGTTCCTGGTCAAGACAATCTCCTGTTTTGAGTTTAGGCAATTTAAGCAATTTTGAGTGTGGCATGGTTGTTGGTGCCAGACGGGCCGGTCTGAGTATTTCACAATCTGCTCAGTTACTGGAATTTTCACGCACAAATGCACAACCATTTCTATGGTTTACAAAGAATGGTTTGAAAAGGGAAAAACATCCAGTATGCGGCAGTCCTGTGGGCGAAAATGCCTGAGTATTTTTTCTGACCATGTCCATCCCTTTATGGCCACCATGTACCCATTCTCTGATGGCTACATCCAGCAGGATAATGCATCATTTCACAAAGCTTGAATCATTTCAAATTGGTTTCTTGAACACCACAGTCACCAGATCTCAACCCAATAGAGCATCTTTGGCATGTGGTGGAACGGGAGCTTCGTCAACTGCAAGACACTATCAATATGGGCCATCATTTCTAAAGAATGCTTCCAGCACCTTGTTGAATCAATGCTACATATAATTAAGGAAGGTAAAAGGGGGTCAAACACAGTATTAGTATGGTGGCGTTGGTGTTCCTAATAATCCTTTAGGTGAGTGTATATATACATATATATTATTTCTCTACTATTTTTATATTTTATATATTTTAATATATATTTATATTTTTTTTGTCTGTATATTACAAGTATATTTGTACTGTATATTATATTTTGTCTGTACATTACTTATTTACATTTTTTCAGGGCTTGCACATTGGAAACTATTTCCGGGTTTGAGTTCTAACGCCGCCAGGCACTGTTGTCATGTGTCACTCAAAAAAACCCCAAAAAACTCTGCACTCAATTGGATAGACCAACAACCAATCAGAGCAACGCAGTAAGTGACATATGTCGAGCAACGCATAGTTGTCAACAGAGCTCAACTGCACACACTCTGAAACAAGTAGTGAAACAATGAGTGTTGCTTGTTTTACTTGGTCCTCCATGAGTGTGACCAAATGAGAAACCACAACGACCACAGGATTTGTATTGTGTGTGTCCCATTTTCTTAGTGACCATCGGAGCCAGCTGATAAATTAAACTTTTGCCGAATCCCGTAGGAAGGACGGCAAACACATCTTCGGCAAACGGCAAATACGGTCAACAAATGTCTTGATTTAAGTTCTCTGTTCGTCTTTTAAAATTAATGCGCTATCGATTTCTTTTACAACAGATGCGATAGCGGAATTTATACATCTCAATTCTCCATCTGCAGTCAACTTTGAGGGAAACCAGTTCAACCCAAGCGCTCTTTGATAACGTGATGATTATGTAACTACAGATCATCTGTCCATCGTTGTATAAAGCCCGCCCTGGCAATTTGATTGGCCCGACGATTTCTGAACCGATCATTATTACTCGTCAATGGATCGAGTCCAGACCGAACTTCCCGACCAAAAAATGTTGTGGGCGGGGTTCGGGATGGCATTCAGGCTAACTTTATTCTAGAGCTGCTGTAAAGTAAAAACAATCTCTGTTACTTTAATTTCCTATAATCACTAAAGCTTCTTTAATACAATCTATATTGTTAATAGCACTATTTAAATGAAGGTGACTTTTGTGCGCACGCAACGGTTATAAATGAGTAAAGCTGTAAAGCTGCTTTGAAAACGATCTATATTGTTCAAAGCACTATACAAATGAAGGTGACTTTTGTGCGTACGCAACAGTTATAAATGAGGCCCCAGGTGGGACTAATCTACCTTAAAATAAATTGTTTCAAACTAAGTCTTCTATATTAATCTGTAATACTGCATTAATTGAAAAATAATTGTAAATTAGAAAAATTAACCATAATTATTGCGTAAACATTCATTTGTACCATAAAATTCTCTTTAAAAGAGAAAATATTATTGAACATAAATATATTACATTGATATTACTGGGGGGGGGTTGTCAAGGTGTTGACCAGGGGATGTATTAAGGCTACTACCCCTGTTTCCCCCTCACACACACATAAGTGTGTAATTTACTCGAATGCCTTTCCTTTCATATATTTTAAATGACTTGCAGATTTATAACTGTATAACCTCATTATGACTGTAACAAAAGATGTGTGCCGCACAGTGTGCGGCTGATGCTCCTTTGGTTATGAACAGCTCGTGCAAACGTGCGTGTGTTTGTGTGTGTGTGTGTGTGTTCCTCCATTCCTCCACAGCTCTGGTTGCAGTTTCGCTTGTCGCCAGAGTTCTGTAAAAGTTCTGCAAAACTCAGATACTTGCGTTTTGCACCTTTAAATGCGCATTTATGGTGAGATTACTATATTCAATTTAATTAAACGCATTTATGGTGAAATTACTACATATTTCGTTTTATTGTTGCCTAAAATGTACATAGATAATAGGAGTAGCAGAGCGAGGTGAGTGGCGCATTCAAGAACGCGCTGTTCGATTAGCAGAATTACTGGACTCGCGTCCTCTGGAGTCATTGTGGCTGAGTCGGACTTTGCGTAGGCTACTTGGAATAGATGCCAAAGTTACGACGTCAGTTTGTTGTCCAAAAAACGGTAGTGAGTTAGCATTTTATCACTTCCGGTTCCCTTGCCCTAAAGTCTAAAAAAGTCTAAAAAGGTTTTTTGAATGTTTTTTTGCTAAATTGGCTGAAATAAGGTCTGTGGTAAACAAAGCTTCTAAATATTTTCACATTTTTATCTATGACATAAAACACACCAGTTATAACCTGCTTGTGGTGTTTTAACTTTATTGTGTCTGCTTGTGTTTTTTTTTTACTTTATATAGGCTTCAAAATGTATACATTTTGTATTAACTTGTAAAGATCATCTTGATAGACAAAACGTGTAAGGGTCACAACTCTTTGTTGAACACAGATCTTATTTTTTTGCGACTTTCCAAAAGTCTATGGGGAAAATGCTTTTCGATCGAGGGAACCCATGCGCCGCTAGCTTCCGAGTTGTCCTACAAAGTGATGTCATAACTTCGGCACTCTATTGAAAAATGCCTAATTCCAGCGCTTGTTTCTTGTGACAAGAAGCCGAGAAGCAAGAACAAGATTGTCACAGTGTCTGGATGTGTTCCCTTGTTTTTCCACTAGATGTCCTCCTTCCCCATTGTGTCTTTACTTCTGGAACTGCATTTCCCATCATCCTGTTCTGTCACTTACTGATCATTGCACTCAGCTCTTCCCCGTAATCATTGTTCCCAGCTGTTCTGTGTTAGTCTTGTTAGAGATGTGTATATATACCCAGTCTTGTTCAGTGTTTCACGGAGTCCTTGTATTTTGTGTCACACCACTTCTGATCTGTGTTCAGTTCCTAGTTCCTGTTTGTTTATTTGTATAATAACCCTGCATGTGTGACTACGAGTTTGGATTATCCTCTAAAATACTGCTTTTGGATTTACCCCTGTTTCCCGTGTGGATCGTGACAGAAGGACTCCGTCACACCCTAAATCCAGCGGTATGTTTTCAAACTTCTCTTCCCCAGCCACTGAGCGGGAGAGGAGAGATTATTTTCATGGAACCCGTCTAGTCATTTTTCGTGGGACCCGGGGAGGTCGCAGAGGAGGAGGTGGTCGAGAAGAAGTTCAACACCACTCTCCACCCTGGCCCCCCTTCGACCCTGGGCCAGTGAGGGACATCTCAGAGCCAACATCTTACTGTCACGGACGGAGAAGGGGGAGGAAATGCACGTCTGCCCAGCGAGAGACTGTTCACCTCCTGTCTGCCCAGCGAGAAACTCTTCACGTCCCATCTGCCAAGCGAGAGACTGTTCACGTCCCGTCTGCCCAGCGAGAGACTGTTCACGTCACGTCTGCTCAGCGAAAGACTGTTCACGTCCCGTCTGCCCAGCGAGAGACTGTTCACGTCCCGTCTGCCCAGCAAGAGAATGTTCACGCCCCGTCTGTCCAGCGAGAGACTGTTCACGTCCCATCTGTCCAGCGAGAGACTGTTCCTGTTCCTGAGCCGGTGGCTGCTATTTCAGAGCTGGAGGTAGAGCCAGTGCCTGTTACAGAGCCGGAGGCAGAGCCAATGCCTGTTCCAGAGCCGGAGACAGAGCCAGTGCCTGTTCCAGAGCCGAAGGCAGAGCCAGTGCCTGTTCCAGCTCCAGAACCAGTGTTTGTTCCTGTGTTTGTGTCTGTTTTTGCGGCTGTTGCAGTTCTGGGGCCTCATTTATAAACGTTGCGTACGCACAAAAGAAGGCGTACGCCACTCTCTACGCAATAGTTGGTATTTATAAAAAGTAAACTTGACTGTAAAATGTGCTTCACGCAAGCTCTGACCCAGGCGTACACACAAAAACGGGTGAAATGAGAAATGGTGACACTGTCGGCAGTTGGAAAAAACACGTGAAAGTGTGTGAAACTGTAGACGGTTGTGTAAAATAAATGGCAATGCTGCCTCACATAAATAACACAAAGACTTCACAAAGCAAGTCTTACAATTAACAGCCTAAATGAACACCCGTTTGATCGATCTGCAACAAAAATGCAAATTAACACATTGCCTATTTCCAAAAAGAAAGGTGAAATATGTTTTGCAATAATATTGGCATGTTAATTCATCCTCATAAATAAGACGGTAAACGAAATAATGTACAAAACTGATATTATTGCCAATATGTCAGTCTAACGGAGCAGATATAGATAGTCAGTCAGATAGATAGATAATAGGGAGATATTAGGCTGTAGATAGATCGATAAATAGATGTATTATTTGTTCACTGGGGAAAGTTGTTTTCACAGTAAAAATGTTTTCATCAGCCACGGAATCATGGTATTCATATGCCTTTAGTCTGTTTTATTTTTGATAAAATAACGTATGACGTACGTCTCAACCATTCAGAAAGCTGCAAGAAATTACATTTGCTCTGAACTATTTCCCATTTCCAAGTAGATTATAACCAACAGCCGTAGCTTGTCAGATGCAATGGATGGAAATAAAATGCCCCATCACAATGCGTAATGACGCACAATGGCTGATATTGCACTCAGAAGATGTGGCGATTAAATGGAAGGATTCAGAGTGAACGCATCATCTTCAAAACAAAAGGTATGGAATAAAATATATTATTTATTCAAGAATTCCCTCATTGTGCAGTTTATTTCAGTTAGGACAGTCTTGATTTCGCCCAACTTCTTGGCCACCTCTCTAATTGAATTAATGAGACGCTTTTTTGCCTCAACTTTTTTATTTCGGCCACAGTCCGAGGTTGTGAGCATTTACGGCGTCTGCAACCTTTTGCCACTCAAGTGCCTTTTTGGCATTAGTAATGCCCACACTGTGCCCTCCAAACAACATTTTCTCCTCTTTTTCACCTCGCCAACGATAACTTCTACTTCACATTGAGTGAAGTTACGGGTTTTTTTATTTCCTCTCTGTGTTTAACATGATTTCGCAATCGATGAATATTAACTTGTGGGCGTTTCACGGACTATTTATGGGCAACTATGGGCGTGACATGAAGCCGCAAAAGCTGCGCTACATTTAGAATTGATTGTGATTTATTAAGGGAAAAATGCGTAGGATGTGCGTGCGCACGGTTTTATAAATACGAATATTTCTGTGTGTACGCACGTCCTATGTTTCATCCGTACGCCACTTCTGACGCAAATCCTACGCAAAGTTTTATAAATGAGGCCCCTGGTGTCTGTTCCCGGGCCGGTGTCTGTTCCCGAGCCGGTGTCTATCCCGAGCCGGTGCCTACTCCTGAGAGAGCATCTCCGCCCTGCCACCCGAAGGGTCTTCACCGCCCTGGCCACCCGAAGGGTCTTCACCGCCCTGGCCAGCCGAAGGGTCTTCACTGCCCTGGCCGCCCGAAGGGTCTTAACCGCCCTGGCCCGCCCGAAAGGTCTTCACCGCCCTGGCCGCCCGAAGGGTCTTCACCGCCCTGGCCACCCAAAGGGTCTTCACCGCCCTGGCCGCCCGAAGGGTCTTCACCGCCCTGGCCGCCCGAAGGGTCTTCACCGCCCTGGCCACCCGAGGGGTCTTTACCGCCCTGGCCACCCGAGGGGTCTTCACCGCCCTGGGCACCCGAGGGGTCTTCACCTCCCTGGCCACCCGAAGGGTCTTCACCTTCCTGGCCACCCGAGTCTTCGCCGCCCGAGGGCTCTTCGCCCTGGCCGCCCGATGGACTCTGTGTCTCGCCCTGGCTACCCGATGCACTCTGTGTCTCGCCCTGGACGCCCGATGGACTCTGTGTCTCGCCCTGGTCCTCGGTTAAGCCCTCACCCCTTGTTTCTGTCTCCCTTCACGGACCTGGCCCACCATCCCTCCCCCTGATCCTCCACCATTCCACCTCCCTCCTGAACACTTAAGTCATCTTTTTTAATGTTGTCTTGGAGCGTCTGGTAGCCGCTCCGTAGAGGGGGGGTTATGTCACAGTGTCTGGATGTGTTCCCTTGTTTGTCCACTAGATGTCCTCCTTCCCCACTGTGTCATTCACTTCTGGAACTGCATTTCCCATCATCCTGTTCTGTCACTTACTGATCATTGCACTCAGCTGTTCCCCGTAATCATTGTTCCCAGCTGTTCTGTGTTAGTCTTGTTAGAGATGTGTATATATACCCAGTCTTGTTCAGTGTGTTTCACACTCACACTGTGAGTCCTTGTATTTTGTGTCACATCACTTCTGGTCTGTGTTCAGTTCCTAGTTCCTGTTTGTTTATTTGTTTTGATGGCTTCTTTTGTTTTAACCCTGCATGTGTGACTACGAGTTTGGATTATCCTCTAAATCAGTGTTTCCCAACCCTGTTCCTGGCGGCACACCAACACTGCGTGTATTCTTTGTCTCCCTTATCAACCACACCTGACTCAACCCATCAGCTCATAATCAGATGGGTTAATGAGCTGATGAGTTGAATCAGGTGTGTTTGATTAGGGAGACAAAGAAAACGCGCAGTGTTGGTGTGCCGCCAGGAACAGGGTTGGGAAACACTGCTCTAAATAAATACTGCTTTTGGATTTACCCCTGTTTCCCGTGTGTGGATCGTGACAAAGATCTGCTGTATGTCATCCATTGTTGTTTACGATGCCGCTGTCTTTGTGCAAAAATGACATCGATCGCTTCTTTCGGGCAAACACCACTACAGGAGTCACCACTCAAGTAAGGGTTCTGTTGGCGGTGGAAACGCAAGCCGGATCATGATTTGCCAACCTGACTCATACTGTACTGTACCGTACCGTACCGCTCAGTGGAAACGAGCCATTAGGCAGGTGGTCATAAAGTTTTAGCTCATCTGTGTATAATCAATAAATGTCAAAAAAATTCTGAAGTACCATTATTGTCAATGCGGTGCGTCTTCTTTGCGTTGTTGTCTATGGGAGCCCCAAAAGTCTGCACCCATACAAGAGGGTCCACGATGGAGCTGAGCTTGTCCTTGTCAGGTTTAGGCAGCTGCTGGGCTGAAATCACCTGAAAAACAAGACAAATATATGATTATGTTAAAAGGAAACCAGGAACCAAGAGAAAACCAGGAACATCCCTGCTTAAAAATCCAATATAGTGCTGGTCTAACTGGTGGACAGCATATTCTGTTCTCAAGCAAAACGGAGCTGCTGAAGTTGCTTCACCAGCATGGTCATGCAGAGTTGAGTATGAGAAGGCCAGCTGTCTGTATGCAAGCAGTGTTTTGGGGACAAACATTGTTTTTGCTTGCATATTTCTATATGTAACAACTAAGAAAAATCAGACACAATTATTTGTTATATTTAATAATAATATTATTATATATAATAATATATAATATTCTCTACTAGCAGAGGGCTCCAACGGCCATTATAAAAAGATTGGTAGCTCCGACGGCACTTTTAAGAGGACACGCTGTACATCAACAAGTGTAAAACGAAGTTCACATAAGGATCTAGAAAAACTGCCCACAGGTTATACTTTAAGCCCATATATAGTAATTTGAATTGTTTATAATGAATATTGAACATTTGAAATTTATCAAACTGAAAGGATTTTATAGGTGAATTTTATATACGTGTATTTTCAAACAGCTAGTCTTTTTTGTTCTGAATTCAAATACTGCAAATATTCAGTTTAAAAAATACAGATTCAAGTACCCTTTCGAAGGGAACTTCGAACTGCGTCAAGAGCTATGGGGAAACGCCTCAGCGTGACTGATGACTGAAACACTGTAGAATCACGACAATCCTATTGGCCGGCGTCAGCCATGACGTCATGCTCTAGCGCAACCAGGAAGTATAAGAGGAGCGCCTAGACAACATGTCATCCACTTTTTTCGTCTTCAGGGACTGTTTCACTGACACTGTGAGTAAAACGAAACTATGGCAAACAAGGGAAACGTGCCGACCCGTGTGAGAGGTTTCTCACACTTGGTGGCACTCGCTACCTTTGTGGCTTTGTCTGGGTGAAGAGCACGAGCGCTCTAAACTTGAGGGGATAGAGTACGCCGATCGTGAGCGTTTTCCTCAATGAGAGCGCTCCGTTCTTGTCTGTCTTTTTTCTCGAGGGAGGATTGACAGTTATCTTTCCTTGCGGTTCGGGTCCCACTCGTGCAAAGGCTGAGAGGAGACTAAGATCGCGGGGATCTTAGAGGGAGCTCGTTGACGAGTTTGAGAGAGGAGTGAATCTCTCAGAATCGTCGACGGGTGACGAGAACGGACTGTTGGGCGGGGATGCGCGCTCTGACGCATCCTCTCGTCCAACAGTCAGTGCTCTACTGACCGAGTCGGCCAGGCTGGAAAAAAAATGCCATGGCAGCGCGTCAGAGGGGAAGCGTTCAAGAAAAATAATAATAATAATCTTGATGAGTGCTTTCTCTCTGGTCAAACCAGACACCATTAACAGAGTATTTAGCACTATGTGCCTTCTTCAGTTAAATTGAACGTAGACAGGCTGTAATAATGGCCTCCGTTCCCCTCCTGGATAGGATGGGTTTCCCTTACGGTGTGGTCACAGTGAGATTACAATTGGGACTCTGTCGCTTCTTTTTCACTGAGATTTGGGTAGCTCAGCTCTAGGTCTCCTCTCATGCGAGAGTCATCATGCAGAGACCTCTGGCACTGGAGCCCCATGCAGGCAGCACGGTTGTTACAGGTAGAGGTAGACTAGGGATCACTCTCTTAAGTTGTCAAGAGAGGCTTTCCTGGACCTCCGCCTCTCGGGCTCTGATCTGGATTTATTTAATATAGTAATTTCTAAATACCAAAACTAGTTAGGACCACTTTGGTGTGAGTTTGGCAGGCCACCTCTTCTTAGAGTCTTTCTGCTAGGCCCCTGTTCCCCATAACCGTGGGGAGGCAGTATGCGTCTCTGTATTTGAGACATTGGTCAAATTGCTCCTCTAGAGTAGGATGATTTAGTACTCCCCTAGTTAACAGGATGTTTCTATAGAGTGCTTAGAAACGGGCTAGCTCTCCTAGCTATATGTATCAGGCCTCCTCTCCTTTTAGAGTCATCCTGCTGAGGTCTCCATATGTACATTAGACTGTTTTCTGTTTATAGCGTGTGCCAGGCCTCCTCTCCTTCGAAAGTCATCCTGCTGAGGCCTCCATGATAACAGCATTTCAGGTGGAGCTTGAGAAGTGGCCCCTCTCTCTGAGGAGGTGCTATCAGACCCTCCGCTCCCTGAGCTCTGATGATCGTCAAGTTAGCTCTCCAAAATACGTGTCAGGCTTCCTCTCCTTCGGGAGTCATCCTGCTGAGGCCTCCATATATACAGTTTGTTAGTGTGTGGAGGGAGAGCACCTAGGCCCCTCGCTCCCTGAGCAATGTAGCAGTACTCTAGCATGTGTCAGGCCTCCTCTCCTTCGAGAGTCATCCTGTTGAGGCTTCCATGCAAACAGCATTCTGAGTGGAGCTTGAGAAGTGGCCCCTCTCTCTATGAGGAGGTGCTTTAGGCCCTTCGTTCCCTGAGCTTGTGTGATTAAAGGAAAACTCCACCGTTTTTTTAAATATGGCTTATTCACATTCTTTCCTACATTTAGATATGTGTGCAAATTCATTTTTGTCTCAGTGCATGCATTGTTTTAGTTTGACAGGGTCGGCGCTAGCTTAGCTTAGCACAATGAATGGATTCCCTTGTTGCCAGCTAGCATGTCCTGAGTAAAAGTGGTTAAAAAAAATAAACAAACCCACGTAATTACTTCTTGTGGCCTGCGTATTCACAAGTACAAATAGCGACGCAGATTAACACTCGGCGATTTCCTAGGCAGATATTGACTTGGGACTATATTGGGGGAAGCACAGGCGAAGCACTGCTGCTAAGACGAATCACTGCTACTTGGGCGCAGAGACGTCACGCAACACATGAAATCGCACGACTTCCGTAAACATACCGGCTTGAATAGTAGCTACCTGACTATTTTCCTTACAGTACATGACTGGCGATGAACATGGCTGATTTTGTGAGAGACGAAGAGGGTGACTTCTCTGACAGTCAAGAGCCAGAGCCATAACGTTACCTATTTGAACCAGAGTTTTCAGAAGAGGAGCTGCGTGCTTTAGAAATAGACCGAAAGGAGGAGGATGTTGCGATCGCTCAACAGCCTGAGGACGAGAGCCAACACAAACTGGTGGTGTGAATGTGGGGGAATATGCCAACCTATGCCACCTGAAATAGAGTGTCTGTGCTGTGGCGAGTGGGGCCGATGGCCAGGCTCAATGCGTCAGATAAGATGAGCGTGCCCGCAGTTGTGTCACAGCTAACGTTACTGAGGATTTCACGGCACTGACCCTGATCCATCCTGCTGTACTCGTTTTTTTTCCGGTGCGATAAGGTGAACTGGAAAAAAAACGCGCCACACCGAATGGACCAAATGGATATAGGTAAGTTATAACGATAACAGGTTGTTCATGCTAAACAGGTAGAATTCAACATGACGTTCGTAGTCTAGATAAAGCTTCTCAGCATCGATCTTACAACAGAATAAAGACACCGATAAACATAAGGAAGAGAGTAATAAAAGAACTTACTTTGTTCAGCCTGCGCTTTGAAAATAGATGGGATGGCCGTATCTTTCAGACGTAGTAACTTTACCGTCTTTCTGGGCACATATTCCATTTTTTCAAGGGTAACGTTAGTCCTCTGGTGCAAAATGCTGTTCGCAAACAAAACTGTTTTATTTTGTCGAGTGGCGTTGATGTAGGCTACAGATCTCCAGAGCAGCTAGCCATTTATTTCTCAGTTTCTGTGAGGTAATTACCGTGTTTGCTGTAACTTCTCAAAATAAATACTCCTAAAGCGAAGACACTTGTTGCAGGTTGCGCCGCTATGTTCTTCTTCAGTTTTTTTTTTTTTTTTTTACGCGCTGAACACCGGTATGTTTACGGAAGTCGTGCGATTTCATGTGTTGCGTGACGTCTCTGCGCCCAAGTAGCAGTGATTCGTCTTAGCAGCAGTGCTTCGCCTGTGCTTCCCCCTAATATAGTCCCAAGTCAATATCTGCCTAGGAAATCGCCTAGTGTTAATCTGCGTCGCTATTTGTACTCGTGAATACGCAGGCCACAAGAAGTAATTACGTGGGTTTGTTTATTTTTTTTAACCACTTTTACTCAGGACATGCTAGCTGGCAACAAGGGAATCCATTCATTGTGCTAAACTAAGCTAGCGCCGACCCTGTCAAACTAAAACAATGCATGCACTGAGACAAAAATGAATTTGCACACATATCTAAATGTAGGAAAGAATGTAAATAAGCCATATTTCAAAAAACGGTGGAGTTTTCTTTTAAGTTAGCTCCTATATATATATGTCAGACCTCCTCTCACCCTGCGTAGGTATTTAAGTTAGACTATGCTATCTGTTCTCAGCATGTGTCAGGCCTCCTCTCCTTTGAGAGTCATCCTGCTGAGGCTTCCATTCACACAGCATTTCAGGTTGAGGATAAAGTGGCTCCTCTCTATCTGAAGAGGTGCTTTAGGCCCTTCGCTCTCTGAGCGCTGGTCATTGTCGAGCTAGCTCTCTTAAAATCTGTATATCTGTCCATCTACTGTAACATGTGTCAGGCCTCCTCTCTTTCGAGAGTTATCCTGCTGAGGCTTCCATGCGTACAGCATTTCAGGTAGAGCTTGAGAAGTGGTCCCTCTCTCTCTGAGGAGGTGATTTAGGCCCTTCGCTCCCTGAGCTCCGAGGATGGTCGAGCTAGCTCTCCTAAATATGTGTCAGGCTCAGGGCCTGAAATTAACACCCGACCACCTGCCAAATGCGGGTGAATTTTGCTATTGGCGGGTAACACTGTCAATCTACCTGCCACATTGGCAGGCAGCCAATGAGAATTGAGTGATTCATTAGGATTTTTACATTTCAACGAAGTCCGCTATTGCGGTGGACTTTAGCTAAAATGTGGCGGCACATTACTGGGGTAAAGAGGCCAGCTGAAACAAAACAAACAGCCAACAAAAAGATAAGGATGAGAAAAAGAAAAGTAAAGAAGACATTTTAATACAAAGTGAACAATCGGCGGCAATGGCAAGGTTCGTGAGCGGCTGATTTATGACAGCAACTGTTGTTTCGTAACGTTCATGCGATCAGAAAGAAGATGAGGCTCTTTTTCTGACTACGTGTGCGAGTATTAAACTGTTGATGAGATGGGATGAGATAATGTAATGCGTCGCTGTTGTAGGTTACAGTACAATGACAGTTGCACAGATGTGTGTGCGTGTGCAACTGTGCATGTTGGGAGTTGGGAACCGGTGAGAAAATGTCCGGTACCCGGTAATTTTATCAGTAATAACAGTATTTAGTTGATATTTAACCGTTCCTGAACGCTGTAACTAAAAGCTGTTAAGAGTAAGACCTGTACGTGACTAAATCCGCCATCAACACAGCCGCGTGTGATTTGTTTACGAGCTGCGGTAGGTCTATCTGTTGAGTATATACTATATATGTTGTGTGTGTGTGTGTGTGTGTGTCTGTCAAAATCAATGAATAAAAAGTTTTTTTTTTAAATGTATGTTATTAGAGTTATTATTACTTGACAGCACTTAAATGTGTGTTCTTACAAGTTAAAGAACAATATTGTGAAATTCCCGGGTTGTTTTTTTTTTTTTTTTTTACGTTTATGAGGCAAAAAAAAAAAAATGGCTGGTAAAAAGTCTTTGTGGCAGGTGAATTTTTAAATCCACCTGCCACAGTGGCCGGTGGCCGAAAAAATTAACTTCAGGCCCTGGTCAGGCTTCCTCTCCTTCGAGAGTCATCCTGCTAAGGCCTCCATATATGCAGACGTAGCAGGCAGTTTGGTGGAGCACGGAAGGAGTTCTTCCTCATTTCTTGAGTAGTTGTTAGACCCCTCGCTCCCTGAGCTCTGGTGGTAGTCGAGCTCTCTCTCAACTTCTATTACATGGAGAAGTTTTAGAAGTGGCCCCTTCGTCTCTGAGGAGGTGCTTTAGGCATTTTAGCTCCCTGAGCTCTAAAGATCGCCGAGCCACCTCTCCGAAATATATGCGTCAAGCTTCCTCTACAGGAGTCATCCTTTTGAGGCCTTCATATATATAGCTCGGTAGAGTGTGGAGGGAGAGCACCTAGGCTCCTCGCTCACTGAGCGCTGTAGTGGTACTCTAACACGTGTCAGGCCTCCTCTCCTTCGAGAGTCATCCTGCTGAGGCTTCCATGCAAACAGCATTCTGAGTGGAGCTTGAGAAGAGGTCCCTCTCTATCTGAGGAGGTGCTTTAGGCCCAGAGCTCCCTGAGCTCCGATGATCGTATAATTAGCTCTCCTAAAATGTGTCAGCCCTCCTCTCTTCCGAGAGTCATCCTGCTGAGGTCTCCATTCATATAGACGTTGCAGATGGAGCTTGAAGTGGGCCCTCTCTCTATGAGGAGTTGCTTTAGGCCGCTCCCTGAGCTCTGTGTTAAAGTTTTCAGAACAGTCCAATCAGTCTCTGGTATGAAGTCTAGCTAGCATGTGTCAGGTCTCCTCTCCTTCGAGAGTAATCCTGCTGAGGCCTCCATGCAAAAAGCTTTGTAGGTAGTAGTAAGGGGCCCTCTCACTAACAGAGAGTGTTAGTCCCTTACTACCTGGGTGCTGCATCATAGCTTTATTAAACCTATGAGGAAAAATCTCTAGACCACAGTGGTGAAAGTGTGGCAGGCCTCCTCTAACCTCAGAGTCATCCTGCTTAGGCCTCCGCTTCCCATAGCAACGTGAAGAGCTCTATCGTCTCTGGATAGACTCTAGTTGAGTAATGTAACCCAAGACAGGTCGTAGGCTTCAGCATTAAGCATGATAGCCTCCCTGGTGTGGGGGTTGACACTGTCCCCCCGGAAGTAGCAGGCTAGGGCCCATAGGCTCCGGGCTATACTCCTTTAAAGGGACCCCCCTCTGTAGATTGGGCTGTGGTTCCCATGCCTTCCTCTTATACTTCCTGGTTGCGCTAGAGCATGACATCATGGCTGACGCCGGCCAATAGGATTGTCGTGATTCTACAGTGTTTCAGTCATCAGTCACGCTGAGGTGTTTCCCCATAGCGCTTAACGCAGTATTTCGTTCCCTGTTCTCAGGGAACATAGGTTACAGTCGTAACCTGTGTAAGGATTTTGGCCAGGCGAATTTCTGAAACACACACGCACACACAAACCTTCCACTTCCCCCACACATCGGAATGTGTGGAATGTTTTTGAACAAAGAGAAGGTGTTTTTTCTTTTGGTGTTTAAAAACATTCAACAAAATGTTTTCAATGGTTTTTGTGTATATGTGTCTTCCCCATGTCACAGTGAAATAACTTTGTTTGGTCACAGTTTAAATAGGAATTAAAAATACCTTCGTCATGCATTTGAAACATAAGTGTATATTCCTTTGATATAACATAATGTTCCTTGATATCTCTAGAATGCTTATTGAATGAAACACTCGAATATGCATAGAGATGTAAAGTAAAGTGTATTTTTAATTCGTTTTACTGCCAATGAAGATCAAATTGTTATTATAGAACACACCCCCTTCCACGAGAAGCGCGCGCTGAGGAACAAAGGACCATAAAAGAAGGCTTCTCGCGTGTAATATCCACTCTCCGATTGGCTCAAGCCAACAGGAAGGGGATGGATTTCTCCAAGGTGATAAATGTGAGAACGCAGGTCCGCCCTCGCGCTCTTCTGAACTTTCCAGCGCTCAACATGTAAACCTCACGGGACTCTGATCCAAACAGGGATCTTTCCTTTTGTTCGTCTAAAAGTTTCATCTTTTCCTCAAGTGGACTACCAAGTTTGTCTTCCAGGAAAGGAAGTGGACGCACGTGACGCACGCGCGCCGGACCGGCGCACCTCTAGCCGACACGTGGCCCGAACGGGCCGAGCAACGAGCCCACGACTCACACAGACCAAATGTGCCCTGCAAGTATACCTTCTTTTAGAGCTTCTAAGAAGCATTAAGAAAATGTTTTTGTGGTGTTCAGAAAGGTTAACTGACTGTTTTGATGAACGTAACTCTCTCTCTCACAACTCACTCTCTCTCTCACTCTCTCTCTCTCTCTCCAACTCACCTAACTTGCGCGTATCCATTGTCTAAACGCTCTGCGTCGTCTTAGTTTGTGTTTTAATGTTTGTAAATACATGTATCATTGTAACGTAGTAAATGCTTAAGTAGTAACATTATTAAATACAAAATATGCTTACCTTGACTGATTGTCTTGCTCATAATACGGGTCAATGAAATGTCAATTTAAAGCTACACGCTTTACAGAACTATAAATACCTAAGAGGGTGTTTGGTTATAGAGCAGGGAAGGCAGATTCTAGTGGGCACAGAATTTGTTTTCACAAGCTATATAACTTAATTGAGCTAATTGATTTTGCCTGTCTTGTAAAACGTGGTCCTTGCAATCAATAACAATTAATTTGTGGTTGATTGCGGGGATGCACATGTATGCATATGGGTAAAAATTAATAAATTAACATGTAAGACCGGTCTGATCCAAATCTGTATGAATAATTATTAATTATCAATTATTAATTATGATATGCAAATCCCCCCCCCCTGATCAGAACCGACCCAGTGTCTTTACACCTGAGACGTTTTCAAGATGAAGAAATTCAGAACTTCAAATGCAGTTTTATAAAATTCAATGTCAAAAATTCAATGTCAAAAATTCAATGTCAAAAATTCAGGTCTTACAGAAAGTAGGTCACAGGTCATCCACAGGGAAGAGTAGATGATCTCAGAAAAGTCGAACAGAGCATTTTGGCCAATTAGGGACTGCAGTAGTTTTCCAGCTGAACGTGGTGGTGGTTCCAGAGGCTGCCACTCTCTAGCCATGTTTCCATCGACATATTTTTATCCGAATTAAGTGATATTGAATGAAAAATGCCTTATGGAAACAGTAAAATTCGTTGAAATTTCATGAAAATCGACTCCAATGAAATACGTTCGGTCTCATCGGATTTTATCTTGATCGATATACGGCTAATGCGATAAAAGCTGATGGAAACGTTATTTGCCGAATAAATAATGAATTGCGATTAAGTTTTACGCCCTTTTAATGGTTGCAACACGCCAGAAGACGAGTTCATTTCCGGCCAGTCTGTTTGCGCACACATGGCGGATGTCAACAAAGAGAGATGTAAGTGGACAAAGCAAAAAGATGCTTCAACGAAAGGGTTTCCATGAACCACGATCTCCCAGAACTGATGGAGCGCTGTCATTCCCACACCACAGTCACCTCCGCTGTCGGCGGGCATACATCGGCATCATCATAGCAGTGTTTATAGCGTCGTTGTTTTCTTAGGTTAGTTTTGCTTGTTTTTACGTGGCTTGGTTGAATTCTAATGTAGAATGTGGTCTGTTATTTCTTGTTAACAGACTGCGGCGCTGCTAGTATAACACACCGTTGCCATGGACGCAGTTCAGAGACGGAACAGACTATTTTCTTTAGCAGAAGCAATACTCGTTTTTAAATCAATAAAATCTTTTTTAAGTCAATATTTTGAGTCAAATTATTGATTTATTTATTTATTTGGTTGATTTATATGTAATAAGCAGGATAATATATAGCGAGGTAGATTGGGCGATCCGTTTTGTCTAACAAAACTTTGTTCGCAAAAGTTTGCTTGAATGTTGTTCGATTCAGTGCGAAAATGAATGGAAACACCTTAAAATGTCTCAAATCAATTCGATATACCAATTTGATCGCAAAACAGCATGTGACGTCATTACGTACAGGTTTTTATTCGCTTTAAAGCCGTTGGATGGAAACACACTTTCAGCAGCTTTATCCGCATGAGTTTTTTAACCAAACTTCAGATAATTCGATTGACAAGTGGATGGAAACATGGCTTCTGACTCTGATCATGAATCGCCCGGAGTGATTAAACATGGATGATTTTGTGTTTATACCTAGTTCCACATGACGTCACAACATACGGGCATTTGCCGACCTGGCGCCATTGCTGAGGGCAGAAAATAAGAACACGAGTCTAACGAAGTGAAATGAGTTTCGTGCTATAAAGTGAAAATGGTCATCTCCTGCTGGGCCAATGGGTGTTAAAATCATGCCGGAGGTTCAGTTAAATTGGAATTTTACAGTATACCCGTCATTAGACTCCATGAATGTGAGAAGACTAAGCTTTTGTCAGAACAACGATTGAGGTTATGGCTGGCGAGGATAAACAGGAAAAAAACTCACTCAAAACATGCAAGAATTTGTTTGACAAAAGCACAATGTTGTGTTTTATTGCGAGTGTAAACAAAAATATATTAAAAAAATATATATTTTACAACTGTGGGATTTGTACGTGAATTTTATAAAAAGATGTGTAGATTTTTGCTGTGTTGTGGATTTTGTAAGGTAAAGGAATTTCACATTGAAGGCTAAATTTAATGTACTGGTTTTATTGTTGAATAGATATTTCTAAAATTTTAGGTGTTTTTGTTGAGTTATTATTACACAATTCTTTTTCTGACCTTTTTGAATTTTGCCCCTGACCAAAACAACAAAAAAAGACTAAAACTAACACTAAAACTAATAAAACTAAACTAAAACTAAGCATTTTTAAAAAAATAGAAACTAAACCAAATTAGCAAACCCACTTTAAAACATAATTAAAACTAAACTCAATTTGAAAACAAAAATTTAAAATGAAATAAAAATAAAAACAAATGAAAAATGCAAAAGTATAATAACCTTGAACCACTTAATTTGTGGAAAAAGTCTCATAGAGAGTCCGTTTATGTGTGTGCGTGCGTGCATGCGTGTGTGTGTGTGTGTGTGTGTGTGTGTGTGTGTGTGTGGTGTACACAACGTTCGTTCTTGCCCGAAAGGGGGAAGGCTTTGTTTTAACTCAGTTCGCTATGAAAGTGTCAATGAACGGCATTACAAACAGACTCCCTGGCGCTTGCTGCTGAGATACTAGCGTGGAGGTCAAAGGTTAAAAGCCTGTGGATTTGAATGAGTCCAGATACCCTACAAAGCCTTGAAAAGGCAAAGGCCCGATTGTTTTCCTTAGGATTATTATTTTTTATTTATTATTATTAGGGCCCAAGCCTTGAAAAGGCGAAGGTCCTATTATTTTCCTTAGGATTATTATTTTGTTCTTTCTATTCTTCTTCTTATTATTATTATTATTACGACTCTTTTACTTTTAGCTCAACAGTGCCCCCTTGAACACGGTCCAAAAACTTGGTCCATAAATCAAACACTTACATGTAATAATATAAAACATCTCTGGTTACGTATGTAACCTTAGTTCCCTGAAGGGAACGAGACGCTGTGTGTAAATGTTGTGGGAACATGGCGTTGTGCATCATGAAGCACGTATGAAATCAGTCCAATGGAGAGACAGAACGTCATAGGTGGGTGACGTCACCGACCAGGAAACAATTAAGCACCCCGAAAACACAATATTGTAGATTGTATACTTTTATGCCGATGATACTCAGATCTATATACATTCAAATCCGGATGTCAATATGCCTGCGTCTTTTCTTTCTCAATGTTTTACTGAGATTAAGAAATGGATGTATGAAAATGTTCTCTGTCTAAACAGTAAAAAGACTGAAGTGATGCTTATTCGTTCACCTCATCAGTTGAGTAAAGCAGAGTCCATAATGTGGATGGCTCTGCTTTGAAATTGCAAACTAAACTAAAAAATGTGGGGGTGATATTTGACGCCAATTTAACATTTGACCATCATGTTCGTAACACAGTCAAAACATATTTTTTTCATCTCAGAAACTGCCCAATTACGCTCTTTGTTGACCTTCTCTGTGGCTGAAAAGTTAATCAACACTTTTTTTTTTCACAAATTGATTGTAACGCTTTGCTGGCTGGGGTTTCTAAAGA
Source organism: Pimephales promelas (assembly GCF_016745375.1). The sequence continues at coordinate 1,061,097 of NW_024121410.1, forward strand.
GGTGGGGTGGTGATGGCACAGTGGTTAAGAAACATGCCTTCTTGGTGCGCGAGCGATCGGTTGTTTGTGTTTGTAGCTCCGGAGAATTTCTTCACTAATCCTTGATTTTCTTCTTTACCACTTATTTATAAACAAGCACTTTCTATTTTTATATTATGTGAACTTATCCTCGATAGTATTCCTTATAAAAAACAATTGGATTGCTTTGATATCGCTACTTATATCCAACCTTCCTAATCCTGGCTACTAGCCTTTAGCCCGCTAGCATTCCACGCGTGCCCTCTCGCCTATTGATCGTCTCATTTTACACCCGTTTCACTGAATCCTGGTTATTTCCGACATTTCAATCCTAAATTAGTAGTGATAGTTGTAGTATCACTACTAATTTACTGATCATCCGTTATAATGGCGAACATATCAGATGCGTGTCTAACATTACCTTTGAGTGCAGGTGAAGACACATTCGAGCTCTTCACGGTGAAGCAGGAGCTGGAATATGTCGAGAAACAGATCCGCGGTCTGCTGGTGAAGCAAGCCGAGCTGTTGGATCGGCGCTCAACGCTTGAAGCATCACGCGCCGACGCTAACAAATCAAATCACTCTTTGACTCCGAGTTCGTCTACGTCGTACGTTACTCTGCCGAGGAAGATGCGATCATCTCAGGCTTCATTCACTCCGGCACCGAAACAACATGGACCATGGATCACACAGCGGAAGACACGAGCCAGGACCAGAGCTGCCTCTCCGCCCCTCCCGGTCTTCGAGATCTCCACCCGGAACCGCTTCTCCCCTCTTCGCGAGCCGGAACGCGATGACGCCGTGATCATCGGCACATCCATAGTCCGCCATGTCCGCGCTAATTCGGATAAAGGTAAGGTGCGCACTCACTGCTTTCCTGGTGCTCGTGTTCTTGATGTCGCTGCACAGGTTCCCGAGATCCTGAACGGGGACGAGCGCGTCGGAGCTGTTGTGCTGCACGCGGGAGCGAACGACATTAGGCTGCGGCAGACGGAGGTTCTGAAGAAGGACTACAGGAGCCTGATCGAGACGGTACGCAGCACAGCGCCTAAAGCAGCGATCATCGTGTCTGGACCGCTTCCCACGTACAGACAAGGACAGGAAAGGTTCAGTAGACTTTTTGCATTAAATGAATGGTTAATGTCATTGTGTAATGAACAGAGGCTGCACTTTGTAAATAACTGGCATCTGTTTTGGGAAAGACCGAGGCTGTACAGCACAGATGGACTCCATCCCAGCCGAATCGGAGCGGCTGTGCTGTCAGACAACATCTCCAAGACATTACGCACCAGATGACTAATGAGTCAAAGTCCAAATTACAGCCTTTGCGGTCCAAACTTAACTAATAAGCATAGTGTGGAACATTATATAGAAACTGTGTCTATTCCTCGTTTAGTGAAGCCAAACAATAAATCTAGTGTAGGATCTAGCAAAAATCTTATTGTAATTAAACCAGAAAATCTAAATATCAGTGAACAAAAACAATTTCTAAAGCTAGGTCTCCTAAACATTAGATCGCTCACACCTAAGGCGGTTATTGTAAATGAAATGGTCACAGACAATAACTTCGATGTTCTGTGCCTTACTGAAACCTGGCTTAAACCAAATGAGTATTTCGGTCTAAACGAATCTACTCCGCCAGGATACTGTTATAAACATGAGCCTCGTCTGATCGGTCGTGGCGGCGGTGTTGCAACAATCTATAAAGATATTTTTAATATTACTCAGAAAACAGGTCACGGGTTTAATTCATTTGAAGTACTTGTGCTAAATGTTACGCCCTTAGATGTAAGAAGTAAATCCATATTATCTCTAGCCCTGGCTACTGTATATAGACCTCCAGGGCCATATGCTGAATTCCTAAAAGAGTTTGCAGACTTTCTCTCGGATCTATTGGTAAATGTCGATAAAGCAATAATTGCTGGAGATTTTAACATACACGTAGATAATACAAATGATGCTTTAGGGGCTGCGTTTACAGACTTATTAAACTCCTTTGGGGTCAAACAAAACGTCAGTGGTCCCACTCATCGTCTAAATCATACACTAGATTTAATTATATCATATGGAACCGATCCAACTGATATAGATATTATACCGCAAAGCGATGATGTCACTGATCATTACATGGTGACTTGCATAATACGTACTGATGAAATATGTCATGTTGCACCACGTTATAGACCAGGCAGAACAATCCTTCCAACCACTATAGATGGATTTTCAAATAGCTTACCTGATCTATCTAAGCTGCAAAGTGAACCCAAACAAACAGATGAATTAGAGGAAATGACTAGCAGTTTAAGCACCATTCTTACTAGTACATTAGATATTGTTGCGCCAATTAGATTAAAAAAGGTTCGAGAGAAAATTAAAGCACCATGGTACAACAGTGCTACGCATGCTATCAAGAGAGAAACTCGCAACTTAGAGCGTAAATGGAAACAAACTAATTTAGAGGTCTTTAGAATCGCGTGGAAAGACAGTATGTCACGTTATAAAAAGACACTAAAAACAGCCAGGGCTGAGCATCTCCGCAAACTAATCGAAAATAACCAAAATAATCCAAGGTTTTTATTTAACACCGTGGCTAGACTAACAAATAAACAGACATCACCAGAGCAAAATATACCGTTACAGTTTAGTAGTAATGATTTTATGAATTACTTCAATGCGAAAATAGAAAGCATCCGAAACAAAATTATAAATGTACAATCCGCTATGGTGTCTTATGATTCAGCTTCAATTATGGACCCTCTAGAACAACTACACCGCTTTACAACGATAGGACAGGAGGAGCTAAATAAACTTATCATTGCATCTAAACCAACAACATGTTTACTACCCACTAAACTACTGAAAGAACTATTACCTGCAGTGGAAGAGCCTCTCCTCAATATTATTAACTCGTCTTTAACTTTAGGTCATGTCCCAAAAATATACAAGCTGGCTGTAATAAAACCGCTCATTAAGAAACCGCAATTAGATCCAAATAACTTGGCAAATTACAGACCCATTTCAAATCTTCCATTTATGTCCAAAATACTTGAAAAAGTAGTGTCCGCTCAATTGTGCTCTTTTTTGCAAGAAAATGATATCTATGCAAAATTCCAGTCAGGATTCAGACCGCATCATAGTACAGAAACTGCGCTAGTTAAAATTACAAATGATTTACTTTTAGCTTCTGACCAAGGCTGTATCTCAATACTAGTCCTACTTGATCTTAGCGCTGCGTTCGACACTATAGATCATATAATACTCTTGGATCGACTACAAAACTTCACCGGTGTCCAGGGACAGGCATTAAGCTGGTTTAGATCGTACTTATCGGACCGTTCTCATTTTGTCTGTTTAAATGGGAAAAAATCAAAGATAACGTCAGTAGACTATGGAGTACCGCAAGGATCGGTTTTAGGCCCTCTGCTATTCTCAATATATATGCTGCCACTTGGTAATATTATAAGAAAACATGTAATTAATTTCCACTGTTACGCTGACGACACTCAATTATATATTTCATCACGACCAGATGAAAACACCGTATAAGATGACGTACTGATATAGCCGGAGGCGCAAAACGTTCTGTTTACAAGCAGTACGTCATCTTATACGGTAGGGGGCGGTAAAACTCCTAAGCGGTGAGCAGCCGGTAACAAAAAGTAGTCGAAGAAGAACGGTCTCGTCTCAGTTCTCGCGCATGCGCCCATAAGGAAGTAATGGAAAGTCGAATAAAGTCGTTATTTACGTTTTTTTTTTCGCACAAAAAGTAGTCTCGTCGCTTGATAAAGTTATAGTTGAGCCACTGTAGGCACATGGAATATTTAAACCTTTTCTTTTAATGACTTTCTGGGCCGTCAAGAGGCAGTCCCTCAGGCTGTCTATGGAAGAGTGATCCAGCCCTCAGATTCAATCAAAAATATCTTTATTTGTGTTCCGAAGATGAACGAAGGTCTTACGGGGTTGGTACAGCATGGGGGTGAGTAATTAATGACTTAATTTTCATTTTTGGGTGAACTAACCCTTTAACGGACCTTCTTTCGCCCTACAATCCACCGCGTTCCTTAAGATCACTAAATTCAAGGCTTCTGGTCATTCCTAGGATATCGAAGTCCAGTAAAGGAGGGAGGGCGTTCTCGCATTTAGCTCCAAAACTCTGGAATGGCCTTCCCGATACGGTCCGAGCCTCTGACTCGCTGACACAGTTTAAAACTAGATTAAAGACGCTTCTCTTTAGTCAAGCATTCACATAATGCTTACCTTCTTGTCCTCTGTTATGCCATACGGAACCGTTTGCCACTGAAACTGCTTAACGCACCAGTGGGGCTCGACAGCCTTTTAGACAAACGGGTCGGCGCGTATGGTTGGGTTGCGGAGAGTTCAGGTTACGGAGAGTTTGTGAGTTATAACGGAAATCATTATGAACATCAGCTATGCTAATTATTTCCCATCTGCCTTTCTGCTGTTATCTCGGGACGCTTGTCCCGAGAAAAATGGCGTTCGTCAGGTCCAGTTTTGTGTCCAGCCTCTCACAGGGATTTCGGATGCCCCAACGCCTGTGATGAGACGACTCAACGCCTGTGAAGAGACGACTCAACGCCTGCGATATGTTATGGCGCCGTTTGATTCATAAACAATATTTATATTTAATATTTATATTTAAACAATATGAATGTAAGCCAGAGGAGAACTGGCCCCCTACTGAGCCTGGGTTCTCCCAAGGTTTTTTCTCCATCCAATCTGATGGAGTTTGGTTCCTTTGCCACTGTCGCCTTGCTTTTGGCTTGCTTTGAGCTTGCTCAGTTGGGGTTATTTAGTGTTTAGCAATGTTGTTGATCTGTGTTGTGCTACTTTCATGTTATCACTGTGAAGCTGCTTTGATACAATCTGTATTGTGAAAAGCGCTATATAAATAAATGTGACTTGACTTGACTTTTGTGTGAGAGACCCGGGTTCGAATCCACTGTGAGACACCAATGTGTTCCTGAGCAAGATACTTAACCCCTAGTTGCTCCAGAGGCGTGCGACCTCTGACATATATAGCAATTGTAAGTTGCTTTGGATAAAAGCATCAGCTAAATGAATAAATGTAAAGCTACCCTAAGTAAATTACAGTTGGTACAAAATTCGGCTGCTCTGGGTTCTGACTGGGACCAGTGCAAGGGAGCACATTACACCAATCCTGGAAGAATTGCACTGGCTTCCTGTTAGTTTTCGTATTGATTTTAAAATTCTCATGCTCACCTATTAGGCCTTGAATAACTTGGCCCCTCAATATTTGTGAGCTCTTAACCCCCTACACTCCTACACGTGCTTTACAATCTTCTGAAGCTGGTCTTTTAACTGTCCAAACAACACAGCTAAAAACTATGGGTGATCGGGCATTTTCTTCTTTAGGTCCTAAATTCCCTGACCACTGAGATTAGGAATCCACAATCCCTTAGACCCTATTTACACCTAGTATTAAAATGCGATCTGTATCCAGATAAGTTATCCGGATAATAAAAAAAACGCATGTTAATGCAAGGTGTAAATGTGTTGTGATCGGATTGTGATCAGATCTGCCTGACCACATCTGGAGGTAGTCTGGCTCGCATTGTGTTCGGATCTTTACTAGGTGTAAATGCAATCTTACGGAAGCGTTGTTGAAACCACATATGTATATTTTACTCCTCCCAAAAATGCTAAAAAATAAACGAGTGAGAGCGTGTTATATATATATATGTCATGTTTTAGTCAGATATGACGGCGCTACTGCGACACGCATCACCGCAGCTGAGCGTCTATTCATCAAGTCAACGTGCAAACATTGCAAATAAAAGTGAAAGTGAGTCACAGATGCTTAACACACAATCATCTTCAAGTAAAGAAACGAAATTATCTTACCAGGGCTGTTGCCACTCTCTCTTCTTGATGTCTTTGATTTTTAAGTTAGCAGATGATCAATAAAATGCAGCTCATATCTGTTGCTTTTGGGGGCGTGCAATCCATTAAATCTGTATATAACGTGGGAGTTGATGATCGGATTTATATCCGTTTTGCAAAAACACATTTATGTGGTCAGGTGTAAATGGAATCGGTAAGATCAGAACACTTATTATCCTGATAACTTACCTGGATAAAGATTGCATTTTAATACCAGGTGTAATGGGGTCTTAGAGTTTTTAAATCTTTTATGTGGCTTTTATGTGATTCGCGTGATTACTGTGATTGTTATTATATAGGCCTTCTATTTTCTTGCTTGTTTAGTTTTTACTGCCTAGACTGTTGTGTATCCTTCTGATTCCATTATTTTTATGTAAAGTGCTTTGAGATGCTACTTTTATAAAACACTATATAAAATAAAGTTTATTATTATTATTTTATTGTTAATTGCCAATAATTTACACCTGTTGCCTATTCCATTTGCACAACAGCATATGAAATTGATTGTGTCAATCAGTGTTGCTTCCTAGTGGACAGTTGGATTTCACAGAAGTGTGATTGACTTTAAGTTACATTGTGTTGTTTAAGTGTTCCCTTTATTTTTTTGAGCAGTGTATTTTTCGAATTTTCGACTTAATTAGGCAGTCGTTTAGTTCGCTTATGCCTCGGGCCGCCCCTTTTCTGGTCAGTGGCGGAATTGTTTTCTGAAACTGTAAAATAGTACTAGGGAATATTTGCTCCGAAACACGCCTTCTTTTTGCGCCAACCCACCCAGGGAGCGCAAGTTCATTTCCTAGTTTACCAACGTGTGTCTGTGGAGGGAAAAGCCCGCTTTGCGTGGGTGCAAAATAGGAATTATACATGCGTTAGTGTACAAAGTAATTTGCGCCGGGTGCAAGATAGGGCCCGTGGTGTCATTTTCTACTGTGGTGCTGATAACGGAGCTCTTTTAAATGTATTACAATTCACCTTTGGCTAAGCCATGCCCTAGCATGTAGATTGACCAATCACAGTGCAGCAAAGAACAAGCCTCCCACAGAGGTCGGAAACTTTTTCAAAGCGGTCCATTGACTTTCAACACAGACTTCTTATATTTTTGGTCTGGGCAGGCTATTACCGTCGTAGTTTTATCCAAAATATGGGTAAACTTTGTGCCTCGGCCATTTGTAACACAGACACGTGTTTCCCAGAGAGGTTGGAGAGCGTGTCCGTTTTTTCCCTTCCCAAAACCGAAGTCAAATCCTGACAAGTGTCGTCTTTGTAGACTTGAGGATTGTGTGGACGTCCTCAGTCAGCTAACGTTAAACCCCTCAAAGATCAACAAGAACATCTTTTTTACTTCTAACCTTACTGTGAGTGTGAAGTTATACTAGTTAGACCGTTTTATAATGTTTTAGGTTATGATTTCGGTTCTCATACCGGTTGTTGATACGCTAGCACACGCTGCTAATAAATACAACGTTATACTCGTGTAGTCGGTTTGCTTTGTAATAACGATTATAGAAGTGAATAGAGACCTACCCAGCTTTGCATGAACAGTGTTGCACTCCTGATATTGTTAGTCCCAGCCTCCATCTCGATTAGTAGGAAATGCGGTGGTTCATTTTTTGACTGTGACCGGTAACGTTATGCTTTTGCTTCTATTTTGGATGCCTTGTTGTTTCTTGCATTTCAGCTGTATGTCTTGAATATAGCTTTCGAACGCATATTCCAGCCCCTTTTGCCTACTTCTATCGGACACTTTATTTGCTGTTTTATAAAAGTTTGATAACATTTCAGCAGGAAGAGCTGCTACAGTATAAGCCATGCAGAGCCAGCTAATCAAAAGTGACCAATCCTGGGTTGCAAAGTCACTACATGTATTCTACCAGCACGGTTAGCCAACCGTGTCAAGAATGGGTCGAAAACGGTTTGTAACTGTGCCGTGCAGTACCAAGCACGTAGAAGTGGAAATACAACTGGAACTGGTCCTTATTGTTCTTAGAACCGTTCGGCCCGACGGTGGAATAGCGGCTTTTGGTTAAAGTGAATGATGATGTAATTGTATTGATACGCCAATTTTCGCCAAAGATATATGGAAGTCAAATATTGTGACATCATTGTCAACTCAAGTATTTTAATTTGTTTTCTAACAGGAAATAGATAGGAAAATTCTTCTCAACAGAAGTTTAGTTCCCTTTCGAAGGGAACTCAACAATAAATCGAAAGACGCAATGGGGAACGCCTCAGGCGTGACAGGTGTCTGAAATCAAATATCAACTCACAGTAATCAGGTTGACCGGCGACAGCCCGTGCATCATCAGCTTGAATGATGAGCGCGTCAATCTGGATGTATAAGAAGAGCGCCTTGAAACCGTGACAACATTCTTTCGTCTTCAGGGACTGTTTGTCTGTTTGAATATTCAACTTTACAAGATGAAGCGTACAGAGACTTTCCGCAAGTGTGCTGACCCGTGTCCCAGATATCTGACACCGGGAGATTCACACGATCTGTGTTCTGCCTGGGGGAAGAGCATGCGCGGGAAGCTCTCGAGGGAGCTTTCTGCGCGAACTGTGAGAGGTTTAATATCAAAAGCTCTCGTCTGTTCCTCTTCTCGAAGTAAGTGGGCGCGGCATCTGAGCCCCGCGGCTCCGGTCCCGCTCGGGCTGAGGCTCGACGGCAACTGAGCTCGTGGGGTTCTCAGATGGAGCTGGCAGATCAGCTAGAGAGGGGCGTTAACCTCTCGGATGATCTGCCAGCTGACGAGGGTGATGTTGAGGAGGTTTCTCTCTCTGATGGATCTGCAACTGGTTCTCTTCGGGCCGGGCAGGAGTTGGCTGAGGATGAGGTCAGTTTGGTTGAGACCGAACCATCTCAGACCTACTGCCCAGTGTACGCTGAGCTGGTGGATGTTATGGGGCGCGCCACGGATAGATTACAGCTGCAATGGAGGCGCGTCCGGGAGGAACCTGTTTGCAGTATTTTGGATGATCGCTTCCTCCCCACCCGTAAGCCACCAGCTCGGTTGAGCCTTCCATTTATTCTTCAGAATGCTCTCCATTCTGAGATCGAGAAGGCATGGAAGAACCCGTTCTCTGCGCGTCTCCATCTACATCAGCTGGCTTGTTTCGCTGATGTGGAGCGAGCCACAGAGCATGGGTATGTGTCGATGCCACCAGTAGACGAGACGTTGGCTAACTATCTCGCCTCTGGTCGGTCATCCTCATTAGGAGGCTCATAACCCTGCCATCCAAGCAGCTTAAAATGACTTTGCGCTTAACGGCAGAGCGTACACAGCAGCAGGTCCAGGCGCGTCCCACATATTGTGGTCGCCAGGTTACAGGCCTCACCAGGCCTTCCTGGTAATGAGCTCTCACACATTGTGGTTGCTAGGTTACAGGCCTCAAGGGGGTCTTCCCGGTTATGAGTTCCCACATACTGTGGTCATCAGGTGACAGGCCTTATCAGGCCTTTCTGGTTATGAGCTCCCACATACAGTGGTTGCCAGGTTGCAGGCCTCACCAGGCCTTCCTGGTTATGAGCTCCCACATACTGTGGTTGCTGGGTTACAGGCCTCACCAGGCCTTCCTGGTTATGAGCTCCCACATGCTGTGGTTGATGGGTTATAGTCCTCACCAGGTCTTCCTGGTTATGAGCTCCCGCATACTGTGGTCGCCAGTTTACAGGCCTCACCAGGCCTTCCTGGGTATGAGCTCCCACTCATTGTGGTTGCTAGGTTACAGGCCTCAAAGGGGCCTTCCTGGTTATGAGTTCCCACATACTGTGGTCATCAGGTTACAGGCCTTCCTGGTTATGAGCTCCCATATACTGTGGTCGCCGGGTTATAGGCCTCACCAGGCCTTCCTGGTCATGAGCTCCCACATACTGTGGTTGCCAAGTTACAGGCCTCTACAGGCCTTCCTGGTTACGAGATCCCACATATTGTGGCTGCTGGGTTACAGGCCTCACCAGGCCTTCCTGGTTATAAGCTCCCACATACTGTGGTTGCTGGGTTATAGGCCTCACCAGGCCTTCCTGGTTGTGAGCTCACACGTTCTGTTGAGCTCCCACATGCGGAGAGCAGGGGTACAGTGGTCGCAGGGGTATAGACCTTATCAGGCCTTCCTGGTTATGAGCTCCCACATACTGTGGTCGCCAGGTTACAGGCCCCACCAGGCCTTCCTGATTATGAGCTCCCACATACTGTGGTCACCAGGTTACAGGCCTTATCAGGCCTTCTTGGTGATGGGCTTCTACATGTCAGGTTACGGGCCTCACCCGGCTTTCCTGAATGTAAGCTCCCACATGCTGTGGTAACAAAAAAAGCAGATTACAGCTTCACCACCTTTCCTGAGCACTTTGCTCCCACTCTGTGGTCACCAGGCTTTAGGCTTCATTGGCCTTCCTGATTGTGAGTTGTCACATGTCAGGTTGAAGACTTTACCAGGCCTTCCTGAATGTTGAAACCCCCATTTATCGTGGTCGCTAAGGTGTAGTTGTGAGTTCACATGTCAGGTCGCAGGCCTTAGCGGCCTTGTGAGCTCCCCACGCATTGGGACTATCGGGTGTCAGGCCTCGTCAGGCCTTCCTGATTATGGGTTCCCACATGTTGTGGCTGCCAGGTTACAGGCCTCAAGTTCGGCCTTCCTGAATTCAGAGTGAGGTATACATACCCATACTTCACCTATTATTGTGGTAAGTCACACAACGAGATGTCTTGTGTACTTTCTAAAATCCATTTCTTATGGTAAGGGTCTCGCGCAGTAGGCTTCGGTCCCTTCTTATGTGGCTCAGACCCTGGTTTTTCCCCGGGTCCCACTGTCCCTTAAGTAGGCTACGAGGACGCCCTTCTCTGGCTAACTTCTGGAAGTAGGTTCCACTTGGTGAAGTAAGCTCCCACAGGTTGTGGTCAACAGGCTGGGTCTCACTGACCTTCCTGAGTACGAGCTCCCACCCGATGTGGTCGCCAGGTTACAGGCCTCACCAGGCCTTCCTGGTTATGAGCTCCCACTTTTTGTGGTCGCCAGGTTACAGGCCTCATCAGTCCTTCCTGGTTATGAGCTCCCACACATTGTGGTCGCCAGGTTACAGGCCTCAAATGGGCCTTCTTGGCTATGAGCTCACACATTCTGTTGAGCTCCCACATGCGGTATCCATCAGGTTACAGGCCTCTTCCGGCCTTCCTGATTATGAGCTCCCACATACTGTGGTCGCCGGGTTATAGGCCTCACTAGGCCTTCTGGTTATGAGCTCCCACATACTGTGGTCGCCGGGTTATAGGCCTCACCAGGCCTTCCTGGTTCCTGAATGGCTATGCACACACACTTTTCGTGCTTGCATTGTCCGTATTTATGGAAGGGGGTTGCGCTGTACGCTTCGTCCCCCCTTTTTTATGTGGCTCAGACTCCTGTTCTTCGCTCTCGGCCCCACTCTAGACGTGTCCTTTGTCGCAATACATTACGACAGGCACTTCCCTTGTTCAAGCTATCTCCCACAACTGGTGGTTTTAGGTCTCATTAGACCTTTTTCGAAGGTAGCCCCACATTGTGGGTCTGTCAGGTTATTGGCTTCTGGCCTTCCTGAAGGATGGGCTTCCACATGCTGTGGTCGTCGGGTTTCAGGCCGCACAATGTACGGCCTTCCTGGCATGAGCCCTCATGTTTCGGAGCTCCCCACACAGGGGGTCATCAGGTCTTAGGTCTCATTGACCTTCCTGTTTTTTGATCCCTCTCTTACTTCTTCAGTGCTCAACAGCGAGCACTGGATGGAAACTCATGGATTGAGAGAACGATTCCCGTTGTTTTGAGGTTGAGTCACACTCTCCGGAGGATCCCGTCTCTGTGATCTAAAACTTGATGGTTTCTGCCAGCTTCGCAGGCCTTCAGTTTTTGAATGCCTTTCCTAGGCAATTTCCTGAGGCTCTGTCTCGGACAGACAGGCTATGGCCAGACTGTGTGTCTTAGTACAGATCACCAGGCCAGCCTGGGGACATTTCAGGAGGAGTTTTCTCCTGAATAGTGACTGGCTGGGGGTCCCTTTGGCCCCCTAGCTACACTCCCTAGAAGGGACCCCTTCTATTTGGAAGTTGTGGTCCTAAAGCCTTTGAGCTGGCCCAGATTTACCCACGTTAGTACGTTCTGGTTGTTCTTGGTTCATTAGCTTGGGCTATGACCGATAGGGAGTGCTGTCACTGACAGCCCGATGTGACGTAGGGTGAGTGGTTTCAGTGTTCCTTGGAATTTCTGGTTCTGACAGTTGTCACTGCCTTTTCGGCATGCACTCCCCTCAGCATGGCGGAGTGGGTATTTCGTTCCCCATTGCGTCTTTCGACGTATTGTTGAGTTCCCTTCAAAAGGGAAACATCTCAGGTTACAACTGTAACCTATGTTCCCTGAGAACAGGGAACGAGACAATACGTCTCGTTGCCATGCTTCAGGCCCTGCCTGCAACAGTCCTTTCAGACGATAAGATGTTGTCACGGTTTCAAGGAGCCCTTATTATACATCCAGATTGACGCGCTCATCATTCAAGCTGATGATGCACGGGCTGTCGCCGGTCAACCTGATTACTGTGAGTTGATATTTGATTTCAGACACCTGTCACACCTGAGGTGTTCCCCATTGTGTCTTTCGACGTATTGTCTCGTTCCCTGTTCTCAGGGAACATAGGTTACAGTCGTAACCTGAGGCGTTTTCATAAAGATCCCACTGTTCATAAACTCACCTTGATAGTAAGCAGTGTTGGGTTGTGACCAGGTCCTCCCCCAGTGTTTTCCGGGTTAAACTCTGAATCAGACTGGCACATGAAGCTTGGTTTTAGCACATAGCCACAGCGGCCGTTTGGTAAAAAACGGCCTCTGTTTAGATCCATCTCGTGACATTGGGTTTGAAAGTTTAATGCCACTGCAAAATAATTTTTCTGTCAGTAATTTATAAATGTTGACTGTGCAGTCATTTTTAAAAACGTGCAGTCAGCAAGTTTTCTTTGATTAAATGTTTACCTATCTGACAACCTGCATTCCACATGTCTTGAGGATTGTAGTTGGAGGATTGCACCCGCTGACCAGATGGGTAGATCCTGCTTAATTGCATGCTGTTGTGACGTACAAACAACTTGCCTATGAAAAAAAGAGAGAAATTTAGAACCTACGCAAACAAACAAGAACATGTTTATGTTGAGCTTTTTTTTTATTATATATTTTTTTATATATAGTAATTTTTTAAAAATTTTATAAAATCATGTTATATATAGTTTAACACACATTCGTTTTTTTTTTCAAAAGTTACTTTTGGAGACAAAAATATGAAATGTCGAAATATGAGAAATGTCAAAAATAAGAAATATGAGATGTCGTGTGAAGAAAAAAAAATCACTTGTGCATTTACAGAATATTTCAAGATTGAATTTACATTTTCACTCCGGCAGTAATTTTGTCAAATTACTATTACTATTTAACTGTGTAAGGAAGGATCCATAAAATGTCACCTATTTTATTAAAAAAATATTTAAGATGCAATTTCTATCACTGATTGTTAATAAACACAATAGTAGATATAGTACCTGATTCTTTGATTAGTTTCAATGCATCACTCTCTGAGAAAGAGGACATCTCATTGGGAGGTTTCTTGGTAGATGGATCAAATTGTTTGAAGGCAACACTTTGGGTATACACTACCAGATCAGACAGCTCTGGGCTCAACTTACAGTCCTTCCAAGGAAAAGAAAAAGCAAAATTTGTAATCAAATAAAATTGTCAAACTGCCAGACTGCTAAAAAAAATGATTAAATTAGTAAAATAAACACAAAAGTAAATATAGCTGCAAGCAGCAACACGGGGCCAAGCCCTATGCATGGAAAGTATGGCAAATATGGCAAGCATGGCAAGTACAGCAAGCACAGCAGACCAGCAAGTACTATAAGCACAGCAGCGCAGCAATTACAGCAACAAGCATTTTAGCACCAACAGCAGTGCAGAGCCGGAAGAACAAAAAAAAATAGAAATTGAATGTACGTGAAGATCATATAGATTCAGAAGTACAGATAAGATGAAGATGAAATCAAAATGAACAGAAGGTCTGATGAGAACGAACACAGAATTAATTAATAAATAAATAAAAAAACACGTTTATTTCTAATCCAAGAGTAAAAATGATAAGTACAGCTCTTACATGGATAATAAAGGAATTGAAAAGACAACTTTATACATCATTTTAAAGTTGACTCACACAGGACTCAAATCCACTATCTATAGGTCAGGTGCATGTCACTCATCACATTGCGCCACTTGGCAGACATGCATCTAAACAGCTGCCAAAGTTCAGTAGTTTGAAGCGAGACTCGGAAAATGCAGGGCATATTGTATTTAAAAAGCTCTCACATGGATAATAAAGGAATTGAAATGACAAATTTATGCATAATTTGAAAGTTGACCTACACAGGACTCGAACCCACTATCTATAGACCATTTCACAAGATGTAAACAACACTGGTCCAGAAACACTTCCTGTTTCAGTTTGTAACTGTTTTCTTTATTTTACATGTGCAAACATCTTAAAGATGTTTGTTTAACTTTTTGATTCAGTTTTAAAGGGCACCTATTATGGAAAATTCACTTTTACATGGTGTTTGAACATACAGTAAATGTGTGTTGGCAGTGTGTGAGCAAAACCACCCTAGAATGATAAAAATCCACCCAGTGGTTTTTTTACAATCTCAATAAATCATATGCACTGCCTCAGAACGAGCTGTTCGGAGATTCAGCTCTTTGTGACGTAGAACGGGAGACAGGGGGTTGATTGACAGTGTGGCTGTGGCCTAGACCCCGCCCTCGGTGATCTGTACACATCATCCTCCATTGTTTCAACGACGACAGCCGGTAATGTCTCTTGGAAACATAAGTGTTCTGTCGTGGACTCGTGGGTTAATCCTGTTGTTGTAGCTTAAAAGTTAATCCTCAACTGTGGATCGTCATCTACTGTTTGCGATCCACCTTCACATCCAGTAACAGTAAATGTATTTTATGATTTTTGAGCAAATAGTCTTTTCAGTCAATGTCAGCCAATTCAACAACAAATGCGTCTAAAGTTGTTGTGGTCGTAGGATGTCTGTGTAGGCTATATAATTTAAACCTTGTTTGTATAGTGTGTAACCACACATTTATATATTTAAAGATATTGTATTAAAAACTGCATATATGTTGTTGTTATCTCCTCACATTTGCCACAGAAGCACCCGTATGACAAGTAAACATGACGCCACAGGTCCCCGTCCCTCGCATAAATGTAATTTCGCTTGTACGTAGCAAACTTTATCACAGTATGTGTATGTAATTTCAAAAAAATTGCACCAGCATTAGTGTTTACGTGTCTGTGTGTGTGTGTTGCACATGCCCATCATTTCAAAGGGAACGCGATTACAACGCTAAAGTACATAAATGTATCAAATAACCATACCGAGACGTACTGGTCCATTCTCATTTATGTTTATTCTGCCGGAGTCTCTTCGTGCTATTTATATATTCCGATTCAAACGTATGCTGAATGACATTCAAAACAGCGCGTCTCTCACTCTCTTAGCCCTTCTGCTTACCAACTGCCAAAGGTATCAAGTTACGCCCTCATCCAAAGGCAGGGCGGGGATATGCAGCTCATTTGCATTTTAAAGCCGTATACCTCCGAAACAGGTCATTTTTAAGCAGGCCACAAAATGACATTTTCAAATGGTTATAATAAATTAACTGTGGGGTATTTTGAGCTGAAACTTCACAAATACATTCTAGGGACACCAGAGACCAATATTACATCTTGTAAAAAGGGGCATAATAGGTGCCCTTTAAATGTTCTGTTGGTTGTATTTTATCCCAGCTTTTATGTAGTGTTAAAAAACTGAAACAGGCAGTGCTTCTGGACCAGTGTTGTTTACATCTTGTGAAATGGTCTATAGATTAGGTGTCTGTCACTCAACACGTTGCGCCACTTGGCAAACATGCATCTACACAGCTGCAAAAATTCAATAGTTTAATAAGAGAATCAGGTCAAAATGAAGTATTTTGAAGAGAATGCAGAGCATATTATATTTTAAAGTTTGATTAAATCATCCAAAATTGATCAGCTTACTACTCATTACCATTACATGTGAGCAAATTTTCCTACTTGTGGTTCATATGGCTGCCACTGACAACCATTCTGGGTGAAGAAGAACAATTAATTTTACGTAAAAGAATTGCATGTTGTATGTGATAGCTTCAGATGAGATCATTCTTAGACACAATACCTGGAACAGACGCAACTTCCGCATCTTTTCCTGCCACAGTACCTCATGCGGTCTGGGCACGTGTCACACTGAGTGGCGAACCCACAACGCTAAGCATTGGGATCCGCGGTGTAACACGTTGAGCTAATCACTCATGCGTGTACAACAGCCTGATGAGGAGAGGTTTCAGTGTGAGAATTTGTTCTCAAAAAAGTTCCATGACCAGATTAATTTCCAGATTAGCATGCTAAGCTAGCTCAATGCTAATGTATCTTATGACTTGGTACATCCAATCCTGGCAAAATACATATCATTGGATTCGACAGGATGCAATGAATCGATAGATACAAGTTCCAGCCTCTGAACCAACTCTGGGTCGACCTTGTTCATTTTGCGACACCATAACTTTTGAATAAAGATGAATAAAAAAAAATCAGGAACAGCACTTTTATGCGACTCGGTCCGAAGATCATTTTTCCCATGGAAAAATTGATATCCACGGATTCGGCATGACGCAAGGAATCCATAGATACCACAATTATGATTTTCTGACAAAGTGTTCAAAAGTTATTGGCCAAAATAGCAATTTTGCATATCTCACGACCCAAAGGTGGCACTGTTCCCAACTTTGGCATGGAACCTCAGAACATGGTTCCGATGAAGTGTACCAATTTTCGTTTCGATTGATCAAACTTTGGCCGAGATACAGCCTCTTAGCCAATTTTGGGTGGACCTCGTTAAGTTTGCGACACCATAACTTTTGAACAAAGATGAATAAAAAAAATCGGGGACAGTACTTTTATGCGGCTCAGTCTGAAGATCATTTGAGTGCATGTTTGGAGAAAATTGGACAAAATTTGAAGGAGGAGTAGCAAAAAAACTGAGAACTGTACATTTCAAAATGGCCACTACTGTAATGGGCGGGTCTTAATGTACAGTATTGGTTGTGATCAGCATGATGAGAGGAATCAGGTGTACTAAGTTTCATGTCTCTAGAGCAAAGGGTTCAAAAGTTATTATAACCATTTCAATGTTGAATTTTTGAACTGCTGGTGGCGCTACAGAGTTGGTCCTAGAGGGTCAAAAATTGGTCCAATTACTATTCATTAGCATCACTACAAGTGTTCCAAATTTCATAATTTTCCTACTTAAGGTTCATAGGGCTGCCATAGACTCCCATTTGCGGAATAATAATAAGAAAACCAACAGATACAATAGGTGCCTTCACACCTTTGGTGTGTAAAAAGGGCCACGAAATCGGTCCAAATGGCGGGGTTCGATTCGTGGTGAAAGTTTCATGCATGTTCCGTCTTTTCCAAGCAAAGTGAATTTTAATTAAATGCAATACATTTAATCTTATGTATTAACTTGTTTTATCTGACTCCATAAAATGAAAAGAGTTTATCAATGATATCTGTGCATCATTTAATACGTTAATGCTTGACTATTCCTTTTAACTCTAATGAAAATGGTTACACTTTATTTCGATAGTCACATTAGACATTCTACTAATTATAAGTAACTTTTCAACAACATATCAACTAACTCTCATTAGAGTATTAGTATATTATAGTAGACTGTCAGTAGACTCTTAGGTTATGGTTAGGTGTTAGGCTTTGGGTTAGGAGAATAAGTTTACTTGTAGTCGTCAAGTTACTTATAGTCAGTTGAATGTCTGTTGGGGGACCAACAAAATAAAGTGTTAGCAGATATTAAGCAGACAGTCTACTAATACTCTAATGACAGCTAGTTGACATGTAGTTGAAAAGTTACTTATAAATAGTAGAATGTCTAAAGTGGACTATCAAAATAAAGTGTTACCATGAAAATAAAGTCAAAGTCTGTTAGAATAGCCAAATATAACAATTTATTATGTCAGGTAAATGTATCATTAGAATTCCACAAGATAATCAGAGCAAACCATCAAATGTTTTAGAACAAAGAACTTTACCCAACATATTACATGAGCTGAGCCTTGAAGACACAACATCACGGGCTGATCTGAATACAGAAAAGCCGCCTCGAACTCTCCCGCTGCACCCCTTAAATAGCCAGACCTTACCTGATAATGTTAATCACCAGGTTTCAATGGAAAGTTACTGAATCTCCCCCAACATGCTTATTAGGCGCATGCATTTGCTTGGTTGTAATTTGCATTCAGACAAAAGGCAGAAGGTGTTAACTGTGACACACCCTTCAATATCTGTTCAAGATATTGCTATATTCTTAAAAACCTTATTACCTTTTCTTTTACTTCTTTGGAAATGAGACATTATTACCAGTCACCCTGAGACCATCAAAATGATTCTAAACAATCCTTAAATTGTGCGATTTTACTTGTAAACAATCCGCGATTTTACTTGTAAACAATTCTAAACAATCCTTAAATTGTGCTTGATTTTACTTGCGTGCGATCGGTTGTTTGTGTTTGTAGCTCCGGAGAATTTCTTCACTAATCCTTGATTTACTTCTTTACCACTCATTTATAAACAAGCATTTTCTATTTTTATATCATGTGAACTAATCCTCGATACTATTCCTTATAAAAAACAATTGGATTACTTTGATATCGCTACTTATATCCGACCTTCCGAATCCCGGCTACTAGCCTTTATTTATTTTATTTACAGGGTCAATGCACATTAATAAACAAGTGTAAATGTGCCAGAATTAGCCCAAAAGGGTTTTTTCATCCGTAGACCCTTTAGCCCGCTAGCATTCCACGCGTGCCCTCTCGCCTACTGGTCGTCTCATTCTATACCCGTTTCACTGAATCCTGGTTATTTCCGGCATTTCAGTCCTAAATTAGTGGTGATAGTTGTAGTATCACTACTAATTTACTGTTTATCTGTTATAATGGTGAACATATCAGATGCGTGTCTAACATTACCTCTGAGTGCAGGTGAAGACACGTTCGAGCTCTTCACGGTGAAGCAGGAGCTGGAATACGTCGACAAACAGATCCGTGGTCTGCTGGTGAAGCAAGCCGAGCTGTTGGATCGGCGCTCAACGCTTGAAGCATCACGCGCCGACGCTCACAAATCAGTGGTTAGTAACGTTAACTCTTTGAGCCCGACTTCCTCTACTCCGTATGTTACTCTGCCCAGGACGCGATCATCCCGGGCTTCATTCACTCCGGCACCGAAACAGCAACATGGACCATGGATCACACAGCGGAGGACACGAGCCAGGACCAGAGCTGCCTCTCCGCCCTCTCGGTCTTCGAGATCTCCACCCGGAACCGCTTCTCCCCTCTTCGCGAGCCGGAACGCGACGACGCCGTGATCATCGGCACATCCATGATCCGTCATGTCCGCGCTACTACTTCGGGGAAAGGTAAGGTGCGTACTCACTGCTTTCCTGGTGCTCGTGTTCTTGATGTCGCTGCACAGGTTCCCGAGATCCTGAACGGGGACGAGCGCGTCGGAGCTGTTGTGCTGCACGCGGGAGCAAACGACATTAGGCTGCGGCAGACGGAGGTTCTGAAGAAGGACTACAGGAGCCTGATCGAGACGGTACGCAGCACAGCGCCTAAAGCAGCGATCATCGTGTCTGGACCGCTTCCCACGTACAGACAAGGACAGGAAAGGTTCAGTAGATTTTTTGCATTAAATGAATGGTTAATGTTATTGTGTAATGAACAGAGGCTGCACTTTGTAAATAACTGGCATCTGTTTTGGGAAAGACCGAGGCTGTACAGTACAGATGGACTCCATCCCAGCCGAATCGGAGCGGCTGTGCTGTCAGACAACATCTCCAAGACATTACGCACCAGATGACTAATGAGTCAAAGTCCAAATTACAGCCTTTGCGGTCCAAACTTAACTAATAAGCATAGTGTGGAACATTATATAGAAACTGTGTCTATTCCTCGTTTAGTGAAGCCAAACAATAAATCTAGTGTAGGATCTAGCAAAAATCTTATTGTAATTAAACCAGAAAATCGAAATATCAGTGAACAAAAACAATTTCTAAAGCTAGGTCTCCTAAACATTAGATCGCTCACACCTAAGGCGGTTATTGTAAATGAAATGGTCACAGATAATAACTTCGATGTTCTGTGCCTTACTGAAACCTGGCTTAAACCAAATGAGTATTTCAGTCTAAACGAATCTACTCCGCCAGGATACTGTTATAAACATGAGCCTCGTCTGACCGGTCGTGGCGGCGGTGTTGCAACAATCTATAAAGATATTTTTAATATTACTCAGAAAACAGGTCACAGGTTTAATTCATTTGAAGTACTTGTGCTAAATGTTACGCTCTTAGATGTAAGAAGGAAATCCATATTATCTCTAGCCCTGGCTACTGTATATAGACCTCCAGGGCCATATGCTGAATTCCTAAAAGAGTTTGCAGACTTTCTCTCGGATCTATTGGTAAATGTCGATAAAGCAATAATTGCTGGAGATTTTAACATACACGTAGATAATACAAATGATGCTTTAGGGGCTGCGTTTACAGACTTATTAAACTCCTTTGGGGTCAAACAAAACGTCAGTGGTCCCACTCATCGTCTAAATCATACACTAGATTTAATTATATCATATGGAAGCGATCCAACTGATATAGATATTATACCGCAAAGCGATGATGTCACTGATCATTACATGGTGACTTGCATAATACGTACTGATGAAATATGTCATGTTGCACCACGTTATAGACCAGGCAGAACAATCCTTCCAACCACTATAGATGGATTCTCAAATAGCTTACCTGATCTATCTAAGCTGCTAAGTGAACCCAAACAAACAGATGAATTAGAGGAAATGACTAGCAGTTTAAGCACCATTCTTACTAGTACATTAGATATTGTTGCGCCAATTAGATTAAAAAAGGTTCGAGAGAAAACTAAAGCACCATGGTACAACAGTGCTACGCATGCTATCAAGAGAGAAACTCGCAACTTAGAGCGTAAATGGAAACAAACTAATTTAGAGGTCTTTAGAATCGCGTGGAAAGACAGTGTGTCACGTTATAAAAAGGCCCTAAAAACAGCCAGGGCTGAGCATCTCCGCAAACTAATCGAAAATAACCAAAATAATCCAAGGTTTTTATTTAACACCGTGGCTAGACTAACAAATAAACAGACATCACCAGAGCAAAATATACCGTTACAGTTTAGTAGTAATGATTTTATGAATTACTTCAATGCGAAAATAGAAAGCATCCGAAACACAATTATAAATGTACAATCCTCCATGGTGTCTTATGATTCAGCTTCAATTATGGCCCCTCTAGAACAACTAAACCGCTTTACAACGATAGGACAGGAGGAGCTAAATAAACTTATCATTGCATCTAAACCAACAACATGTTTATTAGATCCAATACCCACTAAACTACTGAAAGAACTATTACCTGCAGTGGAAGAGCCTCTCCTCAATATTATTAACTCGTCTTTATCTTTAGGTCATGTCCCAAAAATATTCAAGCTGGCAGTAATAAAACCGCTCATTAAGAAACCGCAATTAGATCCAAATAACTTGGCAAATTACAGACCCATTTCAAATCTTCCATTTATGTCCAAAATACTTGAAAAAGTAGTGTCCGCTCAATTGTGCTCTTTTTTGCGAGAAAATGATATCTATGAAAAATTCCAGTCAGGATTCAGACCACATCATAGTACAGAAACTGCGCTAGTTAAAATTACAAATGATTTACTTTTAGCTTCTGACCAAGGCTGTATCTCAATACTAGTCCTACTTGATCTTAGCGCTGCATTCGACACTATAGATCATAAAATACTCTTGGATCGACTACAAAACTTCACCGGTGTCCAGGGACAGGCATTAAACTGGTTTAGATCGTACTTATCGGACCGTTCTCATTTTGTCTGTTTAAATGGGAAAAAATCAAAGATAACGTCAGTAGACTATGGAGTACCGCAAGGATCGGTTTTAGGCCCTCTGCTATTCTCAATATATATGCTGCCACTGAGGAGGACTTCTCTTATGACATGAATATAAACATTGATGTTCACTTGTCAAAAACAATTAGCATCTTTAATGAAGAAATTGGCTGCATTTATGTTACGATAAGCGCAAAAACACATCTTCCAGATTACAGTGTTTGTTAGAATATTAGTGCCTCACAGAACCTGTACAGTATGTGTCAAATATAAAATTAAATGATTGTATCATTTGTGAAAAACATGTTAACTCCTCAATAACTACTTAAGTGTTACCTTGTCATCCCGCAGGAACTACTAGTTGTGACGATCAGCAGCCGTGGTGCCCTCGAGAGCCACTAGAGGGCACCCTCTCCCCATGTTTGTTTCCCCATGGACTCTTTGTGTTTCATTATGTTCAGCTGTGTTTCATTATTGGTTATTGAGTTCCTTATTTAAGCCTGAGTTTTCCCTGTGTCCCTTGCGAAGTCTTGTTACCCTGTAAGCGTACAATTCCGAGCGTTATTCCCTGTTCTGTGTCTCCGTGTTTCCCTGGACTCTTGACCCTTGCCTGTTTCCTGGACTGCTCTCGAACCTGTGCTGCCTGCCTCGACCATTGCCTGTTTAGACCACGAGTTTCTGGATTGCCCCTTTGTTTAACTGTTTGCCAGTTTTCATGTCTGCTTGTCTTAATAAAGTGCTGCACATGGATCCGACCGTCTCTGTCCGTACGTTACAGAAGACTTCGCCAAACGAGGATCCAGCAGACTTTCAGCATCTATCCGCCGTGGTCAAGACCCGAGCTTCTATGCTAGCCTCTCATAGTTCTCAGCTGGCGAGACTAACTTCTCTCCTCGAGGAACTAGCAAGCTCCGTGCAGTCATGGTCTCCGCAGAGCACAAGCACTAATCAAGCCCAAGCTCCCGCTGCACCTGTTCCACCGCAACCCTGTGTGAGTACCGCATGCAGTAATTCCAGTACGCCGTTTCCCGAGAAGTTTAATGGCTCACCTGAAGCGTGTGAAGGATTTCTTCAGCAGTGCAGTTTATATATGAAACATCAGCCCCAATTATACGCCTCGGATACCGACCGCGTTTCTTTCATCTGCTCACTGTTGACTGGAAAGGCTCTGGAGTGGGCAGGCACGTTTTGGGAACCAGGTCGGATGTCGTTTCCTCCTTTCGACGTGTTTACCGCCCTGTTCAGAAAGGCTTTTGAACTCCCCGCAGAAAAGGAGGGTCTCGAGGAACTGCTCCTTTCCCTGCGCCGGGGAGTTTCGTATGCGGCGGATTTCTCTCACTCACTCCGCACGCCGCATAAGCCTCAGCTCGCTAAACTGTTTGATCCTCCCTTAAGGACCGTCAGAGGAGCTTCTAAGCATATCGTTCCTGCCAAAACCACTCATCATGTCGGACCCCTCGAGCCCGTATCCCGCACTGGCCCTGTTAAAAGTGCTGTTTCTAAGACAGCGGAGGTGTCGCGGGTCGAATCGGAGTTTGAGCGCGTGCCAGCCGACTCGAGTGAGTCAAGTGCCGAGCTGAGTGAATCAAGTGAGTCAAATACCGAGCTGAGTGAATCGAGTGCCGAGTCAAGTGAGTCAAGTGCTGAGCCGAGTGAATCAAGTGTGTCCAGTGTTGAATTTAGTCTGTCCAGTGAGTCTTCAGTTCAAGTGGGCGAGTCTCCTGTTGAAGTGAGTGAATCTCCTCTTCAAGTGAGCGCTGAATCTCCTCTTCAAGTGAGCGCTGAATCTCCTCTTCAAGTGAGCGCTGAATCTCCTCTTCAAGTGAGCGCTGAATCTCCTCTTCAAGTGAGCGCTGCATCTCCTCTTCAAGTGAGCGCTGCATCTCCTCTTCAAGTGAGCGCTGCATCTCCTCTTCAAGTGAGCGCTGCATCTCCAGTTCAAGTGAGTGAGTTGTCCAGCCCAGCGAGTGTGTCTAGCCCTGTGACGCGCCGCCGCAGGAGGAGAAGGAGGACTCGTTTGGTTCGCCAGGCCCCGGTGAGCGTGCCCAGACTCCTCGCCCTGCCGGCCCCGCCTCTGCGCCTCGCCCTGCCGGCCCCGCCTCTGCGCCTCGCTCTGCCGGCCCCGCCTCTGCGCCTCGCTCTGCCGGCCCCGCCTCTGCGCCTCGCTCTGCCTGCACCCTTCAAGCTCCGGGAGGCCTTTCCTGTACCAGTTCACCACCCAGAGGCTCCTCCCGTGAATTTCCCCAAGTATTTTTTTGGGGGGGGGCAGTAGGTACTCTGTGGGGGCCATGGAGGTGATCCTGACATGGACCTCTGAGTCCGTGAGGGCCATGGAGGCGGGGCTGTCATGGACCTCGCCTGTGTCTGCTCCGCCCTGGCCGCCATCACGTCCTGCTCCTTCCTGGTCACCCACGCTCCACGGCCCCAGGCCTCTCCATGTGCCTGGCCTCCTGCCTCTCCATGGGCCTGGCCCTCCATCCCAGCCCCCGTTGACCTCCCCCCGGAGCTCTTAGGAGCGTCTGGAAGCCGCTCCTTAGAGGGGGGGTTATGTGACGATCAGCAGCCGTGGTGCCCTCGAGAGCCACTAGAGGGCACCCTCTCCCCATGTTTGTTTCCCCATGGACTCTTTGTGTTTCATTATGTTCAGCTGTGTTTCATTATTGGTTATTGAGTTCCTTATTTAAGCCTGAGTTTTCCCTGTGTCCCTTGCGAAGTCTTGTTACCCTGTAAGCGTACAATTCCGAGCGTTATTCCCTGTTCTGTGTCTCCGTGTTTCCCTGGACTCTTGACCCTTGCCTGTTTCCTGGACTGCTCTCGAACCTGTGCTGCCTGCCTCGACCATTGCCTGTTTAGACCACGAGTTTCTGGATTGCCCCTTTGTTTAACTGTTTGCCAGTTTTCATGTCTGCTTGTCTTAATAAAGTGCTGCACATGGATCCGACCGTCTCTGTCCGTACGTTACACTAGTGATGTGGCCCATTATTTTAAAGTGAAAAACATGTTAACTCCTAACCAGTGTTGTGCAAGTTACTTCCAAACTGTAATACATTAGGTATTACTTGTTACTGTTATTTAAAAGTAATTCATTACCTTACAATATTACTGTCCCAGAATTGTAATGCGTTACATTACTCATGTATTACTTTTGAGTTACTTTCACTAAAATAACTAAGTAGAACTTAACTTTTGGGCTGTAACGATATGCAATATGAAACCGAAATCGCGATTCGCCACACTCAGATCCACGAACCTACAGAATCGCGACACACCTCTTCCAACTCCAGCGTTATTCTCCTTACCGTCCAGATCCAATGCTGCCTTATCTTTAAATTAGGCTATTAGTATTATTTGAAGTTAACATTATAAAATACGTAGACCTACACCAAAAAAATAGTTGAGGATAAATTATTTAAAATTGGGGAAGTCCAGCATTATGGACATGATGACATTTGCAGTCAAAACTTGAAATAAAAATTCTCCGAAAATACATGTATTGAAACGTATATAGGCTACTTCCTTAAAGGACTCCAGACATTAGACATATCAGTCTATGTGCCTTTCTTATGGGAGGAATGCGCGTGCGCGAGCGATCGGTTGTTTGTGTTTGTAGCTCCGGAGAATTTCTTCACAAATCCTTGATTTTCTTCTTTACCACTTATTTATAAACAAGCACTTTCTATTTTTATATTATGTGAACTTATCCTCGATAGTATTCCTTATAAAAAACAATTGGATTGCTTTGATATCGCTACTTATATCCAACCTCCCTAATCCTGGCTACTAGCCTTTAGCCCGCTAGCATTCCACGCGTGCCCTCTCGCCTATTGATCGTCTCATTTTACACCCGTTTCACTGAATCCTGGTTATTTCGGACATTTCAATCCTAAATTAGTGGTGATAGTTGTAGTATCACTACTAATTTACTGATCATCCGTTATAATGGCGAACATATCAGATGCGTGTCTAACATTACCTTTGAGTGCAGATGAAGACACATTCGAGCTCTTCACGGTGAAGCAGGAGCTGGAATACGTCGAGAAACAGATCCGCGGTCTGCTGGTGAAGCAAGCCGAGCTGCTGGATCGGCGCTCAACGCTTGAAGCATCACGCGCCGACGCTAACAAATCAAATCACTCTTTGACTCCGAGTTCATCTACGCCGTACGTTACTCTGCCGAGGAAGATGCGATCATCTAAGGCTTCATTCACTCCGGCACCGAAACAACATGGACCATGGATCACACAGCGGAAGACTCGAGCCAGAGCTGCCTCTCCGCCCCTCACCGGTCTTCGAGATCTCCACCCGGAACCGCTTCTCCCCTCTTCGCGAGCCGGAACGCGATGACGCCGTGATCATCGGCACATCCATAGTCCGCCATGTCCGCGCTAATTCGGATAAAGGTAAAGTGCGCACTCACTGCTTTCCTGGTGCTCGTGTTCTTGATGTTGCTGCACAGGTTCCCGAGATCCTGAACGGGGACGAGCGCGTCGGAGCTGTTGTGCTGCACGCGGGAGCGAACGACATCAGGCTGCGGCAGACGGAGGTTCTGAAGAAGGACTACAGGAGCCTGATCGAGACGGTACGCAGCACAGCGCCTAAAGCAGCGATCATCGTGTCTGGACCGCTTCCCACGTACAGACAAGGACAGGAAAGGTTCAGTAGACTTTTTGCATTAAATGAATGGTTAATGTCATTGTGTAATGAACAGGGGCTGCACTTTGTAAATAACTGGCATCTGTTTTGGGAAAGACCGAGGCTGTACAGCACAGATGGTCTCCATCCCAGCCGAATCGGAGCGGCTGTGCTGTCGGACAACATTTCCAAGACATTACGCACCAGATGACTAATGAGTCAAAGTCCAAATTACAGCCTTTGCGGTCCAAACTTAACCAATAAGCATAGTGTGGAACATTATATAGAAACTGTGTCTATTCCTCGTTTAGTGAAGCCAAACAATAAATCTAGTGTAGGATCTAGCAAAAATCTTATTGTAATTAAACCAGAAAATCTAAATATCAGTCAACAAAAACAATTTCTAAAGCTAGGTCTCCTAAACATTAGATCGCTCACACCTAAGGCGGTTATCGTAAATGAAATGGTCACAGACAATAACTTCGATGTTCTGTGCCTTACTGAAACCTGGCTTAAACCAAATGAGTATTTCGGTCTAAACGAATCTACTCCGCCAGGATACTGTTATAAACATGAGCCTCGTCTGATCGGTCGTGGCGGCGGTGTTGCAACAATCTATAAAGATATTTTTAATATTACTCAGAAAACAGGTCACAGGTTTAATTCATTTGAAGTACTTGTGCTAAATGTTACGCTCTTAGATGTAAGAAGGAAATCTATATTATCTCTAGCCCTGGCTACTGTATATAGACCTCCAGGGCCATATGCTGAATTCCTAAAAGAGTTCGCAGACTTTCTCTCGGATCTATTGGTAAATGTCGATAAAGCAATAATTGCTGGAGATTTTAACATACACGTAGATAATACAAATGATGCTTTAGGGGCTGCGTTTACAGATTTATTAAACTCCTTTGGGGTCAAACAAAACGTCAGTGGTCCCACTCATCGTCTAAATCATACACTAGATTTAATTATATCATATGGAACCGATCCAACTGATATAGATATTATACCGCAAAGCGATGATGTCACTGATCATTACATGGTGACTTGCATAATACGTACTGCTGAAATATGTCATGTTGCGCCACGTTATAGACCAGGCAGAACAATCCTTCCAACCACTATAGATGGATTTTCAAATAGCTTACCTGATCTATCTAAGCTGCTAAGTGAACCCAAACAAACAGATGAATTAGAGGAAATGACTAGCAGTTTAAGCACCATTCTTACTAGTACATTAGATATTGTTGCGCCAATTAGATTAAAAAAGGTTCGAGAGAAAATTAAAGCACCGTGGTACAACAGTGCTACACACGCTATCAAGAGAGAAACTCGCAACTTAGAGCGTAAATGGAAACAAACTAATTTAGAGGTCTTTAGAATCGCGTGGAAAGACAGTATGTCACGTTATAAAAAGACACTAAAAACAGCCAGGGCTGAGCATCTCCGCAAACTAATCGAAAATAACCAAAATAATCCAAGGTTTTTATTTAACACCGTGGCTAGACTAACAAATAAACAGACATCACCAGAGCAAAATATACCTTTACAGTTTAGTAGTAATGATTTTATGAATTATTTCAATGCGAAAATAGAAAGCATCCGAAACAAAATTATAAATGTACAATCCGCTATGGTGTCTTATGATTCAGCTTCAATTATGGACCCTCTAGAACAACTAAACCGCTTTACAACGATAGGACAGGAGGAGCTAAATAAACTTATCATTGCATCTAAACCAACAACTTGTTTATTAGATCCAATACCCACTAAACTACTGAAAGAACTATTACCTGTAGTGGAAGAGCCTCTCCTCAATATTATTAACTCGTCTTTATCTTTAGGTCATGTCCCAAAAATATACAAGCTGGCTGTAATAAAACCGCTCATTAAGAAACCGCAATTAGATCCAAATAACTTGGCAAATTACAGACCCATTTCAAATCTTCCATTTATGTCCAAAATACTTGAAAAAGTAGTGTCCGCTCAATTGTGCTCTTTTTTGCAAGAAAATGATATCTATGAAAAATTCCAGTCAGGATTCAGACCGCATCATAGTACAGAAACTGCGCTAGTTAAAATTACAAATGATTTACTTTTAGCTTCTGACCAAGGCTGTATCTCAATACTAGTCCTACTTGATCTTAGCGCTGCGTTCGACACTATAGATCATATAATACTCTTGGATCGACTACAAAACTTCACCGGTGTCCAGGGACAGGCATTAAGCTGGTTTAGATCGTACTTATCGGACCGTTCTCATTTTGTCTGTTTAAATGGGAAAAAATCAAAGATAACGTCAGTAGACTATGGAGTACCGCAAGGATCAGTTTTAGGCCCTCTGCTATTCTCAATATATATGCTGCCACTTGGTAATATTATAAGAAAACATGGAATTAATTTCCACTGTTACGCTGACGACACTCAATTATATATTTCATCACGACCAGATGAAAACACTAACTCATCTAAAATGACAGAGTGTCTCAAAGATATAAAATGCTGGATGACGCGTAATTTCCTGCTATTAAATTCAGATAAAACGGAGGTATTACTTATTGGTCCAAAAAACTACTCACAAAACCTCTCACAATACAACTTTAATATAGACGGATGTCCTGTTACTTTATCCACAACAGTAAAAGACCTGGGTGTTATACTAGACCGCAACTTGTCGTTCGAAAATCATATTTCATATGTTACAAGAACAGCCTTTTTCCACCTTAGAAACATTGCTAAGCTACGTAACATGCTATCTATTTCTGATGCAGAAAAATTAGTTCACGCATTCATGACCTCGAGACTAGATTACTGTAATGCTTTATTAGCTGGTTGTCCTGCATCCTCAATAAACAAGCTACAGTTAGTACAAAATGCAGCTGCTAGAGTTCTTACTAGGTCAAGAAAATATGATCATATAACATCATCTCTACACTGGTTACCTATTAAGTTCCGCATCAACTACAAAATACTACTACTGACCTATAAAGCCCTAAATGGTTTAGCACCTATGTACTTAACGGACCTTCTTTCGCCCTACAATCCACCGCGTTCCTTAAGATCACTAAATTCAAGGCTTCTGGTCATTCCTAGGATATCGAAGTCCAGTAAAGGAGGGAGGGCGTTCTCGCATTTAGCTCCAAAACTCTGGAATGGCCTTCCCGATACGGTCCGAGCCTCTGACTCGCTGACACAGTTCAAAACTAGATTAAAGACGCATCTCTTTAGTCAAGCATTCACATAATGCTTACCTTCTAGTCCTCTGTTATGCCATACGGAACCGTTTGCCACTGAAACTGCTTAACGCACCAGTGGGGCTCGACAGCCTCTTAGACAAACGGGTCGGCGCGTATGGTTGGGTTGCGGAGAGTTCGGGTTACGGAGAGTTTGTGAGTTATAACGGAAATTATTATGAACATCAGCTATGCTAATTATTTCCCATCTGCCTTTCTGCTGTTATCTCGGGACACTTGTCCCGAGAAAAATGGCGTTCGTCAGGTCCAGTTTTGTGTCCAGCCTCTCACGGGGATTTCGGATGCCCCAACGCCTGTGATGAGACGACTCAACGCCTGTGATGAGACGACTCAACGCCTGCTATATGTTATGGCGCCGTTTGATTCATAAACAATATTTATATTTAATATTTATATTTAAACAATATGAATGTAAGCCAGAGGAGAACTGGCCCCCGACTGAGCCTGGGTTCTCCCAAGGTTTTTTCTCCATCCAATCTGATGGAGTTTGGTTCCTTGCCACTGTCGCCTTGCTTTTGGCTTGCTTTGAGCTTGCTCAGTTGGGGTTATTTATTTAGTGTTTAGCAATGTTGTTGATCTGTGTTGTGCTACTTACATGTTATCACTGTGAAGCTGCTTTGATACAATCTGTATTGTGAAAAGCGCTATATAAATAAATGTGACTTGACTTGACTTGACTATGTTTTATTTTTAATATTAGGGAAAAGACACACATTCATGCGTGACAAAAAAATAGGAGGCAAAATATATTTTTGTAATTCTGTTAATTACACTGCGCAAATCGGATGAGGAAGGGTTAGCTCTCCAGTCTCCATAGAACTTAAAATATTCATTTTATTTTAGTTTTCGTGTTCGCATTTATGAGGAAAAAACAATTTTACAGACGCGACCGCTCTGAACTGGCACTAAAAGACTGCTTTAAAACTTTCACATAGTCTGTTGCCTTTAAGAAGTAAAAGCAGACAATACACTGTAATACAACTGTAATACAAGCCTCACTGAACATGTAACGAGTAAAATATTACTGAAAATTGATTAGTAATGCCTTACACTACTGCGTTACAGCAAAAAGTAATATGTTACTGTAATGTATTACTTTTGTAATGCGTTACTCCCAACACTGCTCCTAACTAACTACAAGCGTTACCTTGTCATCCCGCAATGTTTACACAAGGTAATGCTTGTAGTTAGTTAGGAGTTAACATGTTTTTCACTTTAAAATAATGGGCCACATCACTAGTAGTTCCTGCGGGATGACAAGGTAATGCTTAAGTAGTTATTGAGGAGTTAACATGTTTTTCACAAATGATACAAGTAATTTAATTTTATATTTGACACATACTGTACAGGTTCTGTGAGGCACTAATATTCTAACAAACACTGTAATCTGGAAGATGTGGTTTTGCGCTTATCGTAACATAAATGCAGCCAATTTCTTCATTAAAGATACAAATTGTTTTTGACAAGTGAACATCAATGTTTATATTCATGTCATAAGAGAAGTCCTCCTCAGGCAGCTAATGTAACAAAAAGTTATAGGTTTTTGGAGTCTGAGATATATGTGACTGACATTCAATAGAGCTCATAATAGTGAACTAATCCAATCATGAGAGTCAGCATCACTTCCTAATTATTTAAGATTTATTTTTAAAAACTGGCAAGAGTAGTGGTCACAATCTCAACCTAGCTAATGTATTTGGGGGGATGTATAAACTTCATAAACTGGTTTCCACAAAGAACCCATTTGAGGCACGTGCTTCTGAAATGTTATGACCATGTTAAGAGTATAAAACCCCCACAATTGTTCACTTTTTAGACATGTTACTTTTGTGATTAGTAATTAATTGGTTATTATTTCTTAGTTTACAAGTAGTTCTCAATGAGGATATATTTCTTTAGTAACAATCAAATACCTACCAAGGAACTACCTTTGTAATTAAATTACCTATTACTTAATGATTAGTTAATATTGCTTCCATATTAGTTAATAGTATTAACTTCGGTGTTAATGCAGTACTACCTATTACTTCCTGCATAGCTACTTGTTAACTACTGACCATTATTTTAAAGTGTTACCAAATGCTGGATGACGCGTAACTTCTATGGAGCGAAGTATGTGCCTAAACCTCACACACAAACAAAACGTGTTTTACTCACACCCAATGATTCACAAACAAACTCAGTGTGGTTTGTAAATACAAAACATCACTCACAAACTAATGCATTTTGTTCTGCAAATAAAAAACGTACCTATCAAACAAATACAGTATGTTTTACATATACATAGAAACGTATTTCTTCAATGACCAAAATATCCTGCAAGTACAAACTAAAATCTTTGAAAGTACAAAACAAAATTCTACACGTATACAAAACAAAATTCTACAAGTACAAAGCAAAATTCTACAAGTACAAAGCAAAATTCTACAAGTACAAAACAAAATTCTACAAGTACAAAACAGAATTCTACAACTACAAAACAGAATTCTACAAGTACGAAAAACTGTCACGTGACTTTTGGCACTATTTTTCCGCGTCCAGGCAGAATCAGATTTTCTCACAAATACAGTGGAACAACTTCCTCTTCTAGAACAGTAGATGGCGCTAAGATAAGGGATCAATTTGCTCGCCTTTGCCCATGGGAAAATGAGCGGTGAACAGGTGTGTTTCTGTCCAACTTTATCTATAATTAACCTTATTGAGGTTTTGGAAAATGTTTATTATATAGACAGAAATCCACATTAGCACTTAGTAGTAACGAACTCCACTCTAGGATAAGGGAATCTATAAGCTGAAAGCTGCCATCATGTTGCTTTTACTTTTTGTAAAAATGTTTCATTTACTGAATGACTCTATTTCTTTCGTTCTCCGTAAATTAATGAGAATTAATTTCATTTAATTGAAAGGGTCCCACTTATTCATTAATTTAGTTGGAATTCAGTCAGCGTAACTGTTAATGTAGGCTAATAAAATAATGAATGAACAAAACAATATGGGCCTACAGTTGTTTCTTCCTTGTGATGTATTGTCCAAATTATTATTTTGGACAGACAAATGAAACCCTCCTTTCAATTAAATTAAATGGTCTCATTAATGTATGGAGAACGAAAGTAATAGATTCGTTCAGTGAACATAATCACTAATTTAGTCATTTCACACGCGTCTTATGTAGATTATTAGCCTAATATTATTTTTTAAAGCAACATATGACATAGATTTCAGCCTAGATTCCCCTAGAGAGAGTGAAGTGCTAATAGCGGTAATATGGATTTTTGTCAAGAAATAATTAACATTTTGCAAAAGAAAACCTCAATAAGGTTAATTATATAAAGTAATACAGAAACACACCGTTCACCGCTCACTTTCCTCAGCTGTAGTAGGCAGTGTTGGGAAAACGTATTTCGTTACAGAATAAATGCCCCAAAATGTCATTTGTAACGTATTCCATTACATTAGCTACTCAATCTGAGGGATTACATCCGCATTGAATTGCCTTTTAGAAGTGTAAGAATTGTGGCCATCTAATTCTGTTTACTAAACTGGGCTATTCTGGTGGGTGCGGTGATGCGGTGGTGACGCGTGTAACATGTGGCACTGCCAATAAAGCACCTTAAAGCTGTCACAAAGAACCGGCAAAAGATTATGAATAGGCTATGTAAAATATAGCAAGAAGATATTTTAATTGTTTATTAATAAACAAGTGTATCTTTGTCAGTGTGTCGGCTGAAAACATGAAGTTGACAATGCTGACTCGCGATCTTCGCCGTGAACGCGCCAGGATTAATAATCTAGTCTACAAGACGCGTGTGAAATGACTAAAGTAGTGATTATGTATACACTGAACGAATCTATTACTTTCGTTTCGTTCTTAATAATGAAAACATTTAATTTAATTGAAAGGAGGGTTTCATTTGTCTGTCCAAAATAATAATTTGGACAATACATCACAGGGAAGAAACAACTGTATATTGTTTGATTTGTTCATTCATTATTTTATTACATTAACAGTTACGCTGACTGAATTCCAACTAAATTAATGAATAAGTGGGACCCTTTCAATTAAATGAAATGTTCTCATTAATTTACGGAGAACGAAAGAAATAGAGTCATTCAGTAAATGAAACATTTTTACAAAAAGTAAAAGCAACATGATGGCAGCTTTCATCTTATAGATTCCCTTATCCTAGAGTGGAGTACGTTACTACTAAGTGCTAATGTGGATTTCTGTCTATATAATAAACATTTTCCAAAACCTCAATAAGGTTAATTATAGATAAAGTTGGACAGAAACACACCTGTTCACCGCTCATTTTCCCATGGGCAAAGGCGAGCAAATTGATCCCTTATCTTAGCGCCATCTACTGTTCTAGAAGAGGAAGTTGTTCCACTGTATTTGTGAGAAAATCTGATTCTGCCTGGACGCGGAAAAAATAGTGCCAAAAGTCACGTGACAGTTTTTCGTACTTGTAGAATTCTGTTTTGTAGTTGTAGAATTCTGTTTTGTACTTGTAGAATTTTGTTTTGTACTTGTAGAATTTTGCTTTGTACTTGTAGAATTTTGCTTTGTACTTGTAGAATTTGTTTTGTATACGTGTAGAATTTTGTTTTGTACTTTCAAAGATTTTAGTTTGTACTTGCAGGATATTTTGGTCATTGAAGAAATACGTTTCTATGTATATGTAAAACATACTGTATTTGTTTGATAGGTACGTTTTTTATTTGCAGAACAATATGCATTAGTTTGTGAGTGATGTTTTGTATTTACAAACCACACTGAGTTTGTTTGTGAATCATTGGGTGTGAGTAAAACACGTTTTGTTTGTGTGTGAGGTTTAGGCACATACTTCGCTCCATAAACTTCCTGCTATTAAATTCAGATAAAACGGAGGTATTACTTATTGGTCCAAAAAACTACTCACAAAACCTCTTACAATACAACTTTAATATAGACGGATGTCCTGTTACTTTATCCACTACAGTAAAAGACCTGGGTGTTATACTAGACCGCAACTTGTCTTTCGAAGATCATATTTCATATGTTACAAGAACAGCCTTTTTCCACCTTAGAAACATTGCTAAGCTACGTAACATGCTATCTGTTTCTGATGCTGAAAAATTAGTTCATGCATTCATGACCTCGAGACTAGATTACTGTAATGCTTTATTAGCTGGTTGTCCTGCATCCTCAATAAACAAGCTACAGTTAGTACAAAATGCAGCTGCTAGAGTTCTTACTAGGTCAAGAAAATATGATCATATAACACCGATTTTATCATCTCTACACTGGTTACCTATTAAGTTCCGTATCAACTACAAAGTACTACTACTAACCTATAAAGCCCTAAATGGTTTAGCACCTATGTACTTAACGGACCTTCTTTCGCCCTACAATCCACCGCGTTCCTTAAGATCACTAAATTCAAGGCTTCTGGTCATTCCTAGGATATCGAAGTCCAGTAAAGGAGGGAGGGCGTTCTCGCATTTAGCTCCAAAACTCTGGAATGGCCTTCCCGATACGGTCCGAGCCTCTGACTCGCTGACACAGTTCAAAACTAGATTAAAGACGCATCTCTTTAGTCAAGCATTCACATAATGCTTACCTTCTAGTCCTCTGTTATGCCATACGGAACCGTTTGCCACTGAAACTGCTTAACGCACCAGTGGGGCTCGACAGCCTCTTAGACAAACGGGTCGGCGCGTATGGTTGGGTTGCGGAGAGTTCGGGTTACGGAGAGTTTGTGAGTTATAACGGAAATTATTATGAACATCAGCTATGCTAATTATTTCCCATCTGCCTTTCTGCTGTTATCTCGGGACGCTTGTCCCGAGAAAAATGGCGTTCGTCAGGTCCAGTTTTGTGTCCAGCCTCTCACGGGGATTTCGGATGCCCCAACGCCTGTGATGAGACGACTCAACGCCTGTGAAGAGACGACTCAACGCCTGCGATATGTTATGGCGCCGTTTGATTCATAAACAATATTTATATTTAATATTTATATTTAAACAATATGAATGTAAGCCAGAGGAGAACTGGCCCCCGACTGAGCCTGGGTTCTCCCAAGGTTTTTTCTCCATCCAATCTGATGGAGTTTGGTTCCTTGCCACTGTCGCCTTGCTTTTGGCTTGCTTTGAGCTTGCTCAGTTGGGGTTATTTAGTGTTTAGCAATGTTGTTGATCTGTGTTGTGCTACTTTCATGTTATCAGTGTGAAGCTGCTTTGATACAATCTGTATTGTGAAAAGCGCTATATAAATAAATGTGACTTGACTTGACTTGACTTAAAGATTATAAGATTCACATTAAAACCATATTCTTGTGTGAGTTTTCAGTATCATTGACTGAGAAAGTGAAAGAGAGAAGATGCAGATAAGATGTTCAGAGAAAAAGGGGTAGGGTGTCAAATGTTAATTTGCAAGCAATGCCATTTGTCTTTAGAGGCCACTGGTCAGATATTTTCTCTTTAACCAGTTTTTCCAGTCTTACAGGTGCTTGGCCCCTAAAAACCAACAGATACAATAGGTGCCTCAGCCCCTTCGGGGCTTGGCCCCTAATAATAATAATAATAAGAAGAAAACCAACAGATACAATAGGTGCCTCAGCTCCTTCGGGGCTTGGCCCCTAATAATAATAATAATAATAAGAAAACCAACAAATACAATAGGTGCCTCAGCACCTTTGGTGCTTGGCCCCTAAAAACCAACAAACACAATAGGTTCTGAGGCACCTTTGGTGCTTGCCCCCTAAATAGCTTCAAGCAGCAATTAACGGGGCCAAGCACAATCAGACGACAAGACATGCCAACATGTGTCAGACCAACTGCTGCAAGGAGCAATTGAAGACATTTAAAGATTAATTTAGGCAAAATGGCTGAAAAATCACATACAATTAACTAAAAATGTTATTAAATGGATTATCACTTCAGACCAATAGGTGGCGTAGTCACAAAATCAATGTGATGTGGTCAGAGTTTGATGACGATGAAGAAAAAATCTTCGGACCAGTCGCATTAAAATACACAGATTTATTCAAAAGTTATAAGCATTATTAGAAATGTTGTTATAACTTTGATCAAAAGGTGGCGCTGTCTTGAAATCTTTTGTGTACCTTCAGGGGATGGTGCTGATGGCACAAACTGAGTTTCGTAATGTTACACCAATGCATTCGTCAAGTATATCATGTTATGTTCTGTTATAGCGCCACCAAGAGGCTCAGTCAAACAATTTTTTACGTGTCCTCAGAGTGAGCTCATACACTGCACTGTGTGCCAATTTTTGGTGTGTCAAGTGATCATGTCAATTTTTGGTTCCGTTTTTATAGACGTTTATGTGAAAAAACACGTAAAAAATGACTGACATGTGATTTTGATTGAGTTTTTACTACCCCTTAAGTCAAGTCAAGTCACATTTATTTATATAGCGCTTTTCACAATACAGATTGTATCAAAGCAGCTTCACAGTGATAACATGAAAGTAGCACAACACAGATCAAAAACATTGCTAAACACTAAATAACCCCAACTGAGCAAGCTCAAAGCAAGCCAAAAGCAAGGCGACAGTGGCAAGGAACCAAACTCCATCAGATTGGATGGAGAAAAAACCTTGGGAGAACCCAGGCTCAGTCGGGGCCAGTTCTCCTCTGGCTTACATTCATATTGTTTAAATATAAATATTAAATATAAATATTGTTTATGAATCAAACGGCGCCATAACATATCGCAGGCGTTGAGTCGTCTCTTCACAGGCGTTGAGTCGTCTCATCACAGGCGTTGGGGCATCCGAAATCCCCGTGAGAGGCTGGACACAAAACTGGACCTGACGAACGCCATTTTTCTCGGGACAAGCGTCCCGAGATAACAGCAGAAAGGCAGATGGGAAATAATTAGCATAGCTGATGTTCATAATGATTTCCGTTATAACTCACAAACTCTCCGTAACCTGAACTCTCCGCAACCCCAACCAAACGCGCCGACCCGTTTGTCTAAAAGGCTGTCGAGCCCCACTGGTGCGTTAAGCAGTTTCAGTGGCAAACGGTTCCGTATGGCATAACAGAGGACAAGAAGGTAAGCATTATGTGAATGCTTGACTAAAGAGAAGCGTCTTTAATCTAGTTTTAAAACTGTGTCAGCGAGTCAGAGGCTCGGACCGTATCGGGAAGGCCATTCCAGAGTTTTGGAGCTAAATGCGAGAACGCCCTCCCTCCTTTACTGGACTTCGATATCCTAGGAATGAGCAGAAGCCTTGAATTTAGTGATCTTAAGGAACGCGGTGGATTGTAGGGCGAAATAAGGTCCGTTAAGTACATAGGTGCTAAACCATTTAGGGCTTTTATAGGTCAGTAGTAGTATTTTGTAGTTGATGCGGAACTTAATAGGTAACCAGTGTAGAGATTATAAAATCGGTGTTATATGATCATATTTTCTTGACCTAGTAAGAACTCTAGCAGCTGCATTTTGTACTAACTGTAGCTTGTTTATTGAGGATGCAGGATAACCGGCTAATAAAGCATTACAGTAATCTAGTCTCGAGGTCATGAATGCATGAACTAATTTTTTCAGCATCAGAAACAGATAGCATGTTACGCAGCTTAGCAATGTTTCTAAGGTGGAAAAAGGCTGTTCTTGTAACATATGAAATATGATCTTCGAAAGACAAGTTGCGGTCTAGTATAACACCCAGGTCTTTTTACTGTAGTGGATAAAGTAACAGGACATCCGTCTATATTAAAGTTGTATTGTGAGAGGTTTGTGAGTAGTTTTTTTTGGACCAATAAGTAATACCTCCGTTTATCTGAATTTAATAGCAGGAAATTACGCGTCATCCAGCATTTTATATCTTTGAGACACTCTGTCATTTTAGATGAGTTAGTGTTTTCATCTGGTCGTGATGAATATATAATTGAGTGTGTCTGTTCCGTAACAGTGGAAAATTAATTCCATGTTTTCTTATATATATACCAAGTGGCAGCCATATATATATGAGAATAGCAGAGGGCCCTAAAACCGATCCTTGCGGTACTCCATAGTCTACTGACGTTATCTTTGATTTTTTCCCATTTAAACAGACAAAATGAGAACGGTCCGATAAGTACGATCTAAACCAGCTTAATGCCTGTCCCTGGACACCAGTGAGTTTTGTAGTCGATCCAAGAGTATTATATGATCTATAGTGTCGAACGCAGCGCTAAGATCAAGTAGGACTAGTATTGAGATACAGCCTTGGTCAGAAGCTAAAAGTAAATCATTTGTAATTTGAACTAGCGCATTTTCTGTACTATGATGCGGTCTGAATCCTGACTGGAATTTTTCATAGATATCATTTTCTTGCAAAAAAGAGCACAATTGAGCGGACACTACTTTTTCAAGTATTTTGGACATAAATGGAAGATTTGAGATGGGGTCTGTAATTTGCCAAGTTATTGGATCTAATTATTTGCGGTTTCTTAATGAGAGGTTTTATTACAGCCAGCTTGTATATTTTGGGACATGACCTAAAGATAAAGACGAGTTAATTAATATTTGAGGAGAGGCTCTTCCACTGCAAGTAATAGTTCTTTCAGTAGTTTAGTGGGTATTGGAT
>NW_024121410.1:1101084-1202797 GCF_016745375.1 Pimephales promelas
AATTAGATTAAAAAAGGTTCGAGAGAAAATTAAAGCACCGTGGTACAACAGTGCTACACACGCTATCAAGAGAGAAACTCGCAACTTAGAGCGTAAATGGAAACAAACTAATTTAGAGGTCTTTAGAATCGCGTGGAAAGACAGTATGTCACGTTATAAAAAGACACTAAAAACAGCCAGGGCTGAGCATCTCGCAAACTAATCGAAAATAACCAAAATAATCCAAGGTTTTTATTTAACACCGTGGCTAGACTAACAAATAAACAGACATCACCAGAGCAAAATATACCTTTACAGTTTAGTAGTAAAATGATTTTATGAATTATTTCAATGCGAAAATAGAAAGCATCCGAAACAAAATTATAAATGTACAATCCGCTATGGTGTCTTATGATTCAGCTTCAATTATGGACCCTCTAGAACAACTAAACCGCTTTACAACGATAGGACAGGAGGAGCTAAATAAACTTATCATTGCATCTAAACAACAACTTGTTTATTAGATCCAATACCCACTAAACTACTGGAAAGAACTATTACCTGTAGTGGAAGAGCCTCTCCTCAATATTATTAACTCGTCTTTATCTTTAGGTCATGTCCCAAAAATATACAAGCTGGCTGTAATAAAACCGCTCATTTAAGAAACCGCAATTAGATCCAAATAACTTGGCAAATTACAGACCCATCAAATCTTCCATTTATGTCCAAAATACTTGAAAAAGTAGTGTCCGCTCAATTGTGCTCTTTTTGCAAGAAAATGATATCTATGAAAAATTCAGTCAGGATTCAGACCGCATCATAGTACAGAAACTGCGCTAGTTAAAATTACAAATGATTTACTTTTAGCTTCTGACGCAAGGCTGTATCTCAATACTAGTCCTACTTGATCTTAGCGCTGCGTTCGACACTATAGATCATATAATACTCTTGGATCGACTACAAAACTTCACCGGTGTCCAGGGACAGGCATTAAGCTGGTTTAGATCGTACTTATCGGACCGTTCTCATTTTGTCTGTTTAAATGGGAAAAAATCAAAGATAACGTCAGTAGACTATGGAGTACCGCAAGGATCAGTTTTAGGCCCTCTGCTATTCTCAATATATATGCTGCCACTTGGTAATATTATAAGAAAACATGGAATTAATTTCCACTGTTACGCTGACGACACTCAATTATATATTTCATCACGACCAGATGAAAACACTAACTCATCTAAAATGACAGAGTGTCTCAAAGATATAAAATGCTGGATGACGCGTAATTTCCTGCTATTAAATTCAGATAAAACGGAGGTATTACTTATTGGTCAAAAAACTACTCACAAAACCTCTCACAATACAACTTTAATATAGACGGATGTCCTGTTACTTTATCCACAACAGTAAAAGACCTGGGTGTTATACTAGACCGCAACTTGTCGTTCGAAAATCATATTTCATATGTTACAAGAACAGCCTTTTCCACCTTAGAAACATTGCTAAGCTACGTAACATGCTATCTATTTCTGATGCAGAAAAATTAGTTCACGCATTCATGACCTCGAGACTAGATTACTGTAATGCTTTATTAGCTGGTTGTCCTGCATCCTCAATAAACAAGCTACAGTTAGTACAAAATGCAGCTGCTAGAGTTCTTACTAGGTCAAGAAAATATGATCATATAACATCATCTCTACACTGGTTACCTATTAAGTTCCGCATCAACTACAAAATACTACTACTGACCTATAAAGCCCTAAATGGTTTTAGCACCTATGTACTTAACGGACCTTCTTTCGCCCTACAATCCACCGCGTTCCTTAAGATCACTAAATTCAAGGCTTCTGGTCATTCCTAGGATATCGAAGTCCAGTAAAGGAGGGAGGGCGTTCTCGCATTTAGCTCCAAAACTCTGGAATGGCCTTCCCGATACGGTCCGAGCCTCTGACTCGCTGACACAGTTCAAAACTAGATTAAAGACGCATCTCTTTAGTCAAGCATTCACATAATGCTTACCTTCTAGTCCTCTGTTATGCCATACGGAACCGTTTGCCACTGAAACTGCTTAACGCACCAGTGGGGCTCGACAGCCTCTTAGACAAACGGGTCGGCGCGTATGGTTGGGTTGCGGAGAGTTCGGGTTACGGAGAGTTTGTGAGTTATAACGGAAATTATTATGAACATCAGCTATGCTAATTATTTCCCATCTGCCTTTCTGCTGTTATCTCGGGACACTTGTCCCGAGAAAAATGGCGTTCGTCAGGTCCAGTTTTGTGTCCAGCCTCTCACGGGGATTTCGGATGCCCCAACGCCTGTGATGAGACGACTCAACGCCTGTGATGAGACGACTCAACGCCTGCTATATGTTATGGCGCCGTTTGATTCATAAACAATATTTATATTTAATATTTATATTTAAACAATATGAATGTAAGCCAGAGGAGAACTGGCCCCCGACTGAGCCTGGGTTCTCCCAAGGTTTTTTCTCCATCCAATCTGATGGAGTTTGGTTCCTTGCCACTGTCGCCTTGCTTTTGGCTTGCTTTGAGCTTGCTCAGTTGGGGTTATTTATTTAGTGTTTAGCAATGTTGTTGATCTGTGTTGTGCTACTTACATGTTATCACTGTGAAGCTGCTTTGATACAATCTGTATTGTGAAAAGCGCTATATAAATAAATGTGACTTGACTTGACTTGACTATGTTTTATTTTTAATATTAGGGAAAAGACACACATTCATGCGTGACAAAAAAATAGGAGGCAAAATATATTTTTGTAATTCTGTTAATTACACTGCGCAAATCGGATGAGGAAGGGTTAGCTCTCCAGTCTCCATAGAAC
Source organism: Pimephales promelas (assembly GCF_016745375.1). The sequence goes on from NW_024121410.1 coordinate 1,103,903, forward strand.
TTAAAATATTCATTTTATTTTAGTTTTCGTGTTCGCATTTATGAGGAAAAAAAACAATTTTACAGACGCGACCGCTCTGAACTGGCACTAAAAGACTGCTTTAAAACTTTCACATAGTCTGTTGCCTTTAAGAAGTAAAAGCAGACAATACACTGTAATACAACTGTAATACAAGCCTCACTGAACATGTAACGAGTAAAATATTACTGAAAATTGATTAGTAATGCCTTACACTACTGCGTTACAGCAAAAAGTAATATGTTACTGTAATGTATTACTTTTGTAATGCGTTACTCCCAACACTGCTCCTAACTAACTACAAGCGTTACCTTGTCATCCCGCAATGTTTACACAAGGTAATGCTTGTAGTTAGTTAGGAGTTAACATGTTTTTCACTTTAAAATAATGGGCCACATCACTAGTAGTTCCTGCGGGATGACAAGGTAACGCTTAAGTAGTTATTGAGGAGTTAACATGTTTTTCACAAATGATACAAGTAATTTAATTTTATATTTGACACATACTGTACAGGTTCTGTGAGGCACTAATATTCTAACAAACACTGTAATCTGGTTTTGCGCTTATCGTAACATAAATGCAGCCAATTTCTTCATTAAAGATACAAATTGTTTTTGACAAGTGAACATCAATGTTTATATTCATGTCATAAGAGAAGTCCTCCTCAGGCAGCTAATGTAACAAAAAGTTATAGGTTTTTGGAGTCTGAGATATATGTGACTGACATTCAATAGAGCTCATAATAGTGAACTAATCCAATCATGAGAGTCAGCATCACTTCCTAATTATTTAAGATTTATTTTTAAAAACTGGCAAGAGTAGTGGTCACAATCTCAACCTAGCTAATGTATTTGGGGGATGTATAAACTTCATAAACTGGTTTCCACAAAGAACCCATTTGAGGCACGTGCTTCTGAAATGTTATGACCATGTTAAGAGTATAAAACCCCCACAATTGTTCACTTTTAGACATGTTACTTTTGTGATTAGTAATTAATTGGTTATTATTTCTTAGTTTACAAGTAGTTCTCAATGAGGATATATTTCTTTAGTAACAATCAAATACCTACCAAGGAACTACCTTTGTAATTAAATTACCTATTACTTAATGATTAGTTAATATTGCTTCCATATTTAGTTAATAGTATTAACTTCGGTGTTAATGCAGTACTACCTATTACTTCCTGCATAGCTACTTGTTAACTACTGACCATTATTTTAAAGTGTTACAAATGCTGGATGACGCGTAACTTCTATGGAGCGAAGTATGTGCCTAAACCTCACACACAAACAAAACGTGTTTTACTCACACCCAATGATTCACAAACAAACTCAGTGTGGTTTGTAAATACAAAACATCACTCACAAACTAATGCATTTTGTTCTGCAAATAAAAACGTACCTATCAAACAAATACAGTATGTTTTACATATACATAGAAACGTATTTCTTCAATGACCAAAATATCCTGCAAGTACAAACTAAAATCTTTGAAAGTACAAAACAAAATTCTACACGTATACAAAACAAAATTCTACAAGTACAAAGCAAAATTCTACAAGTACAAAGCAAAATTCTACAAGTACAAAACAAAATTCTACAAGTACAAAACAGAATTCTACAACTACAAAACAGAATTCTACAAGTACGAAAAACTGTCACGTGACTTTTGGCACTATTTTTCCGCGTCCAGGCAGAATCAGATTTTCTCACAAATACAGTGGAACAACTTCCTCTTCTAGAACAGTAGATGGCGCTAAGATAAGGGATCAATTTGCTCGCCTTTGCCCATGGGAAAATGAGCGGTGAACAGGTGTGTTTCTGTCCAACTTTATCTATAATTAACCTTATTGAGGTTTTGGAAAATGTTTATTATATAGACAGAAATCCACATTAGCACTTAGTAGTAACGAACTAACGTAAGGGAATCTATAAGCTGAAAGCTGCCATCATGTTGCTTTTACTTTTTGTAAAAATGTTTCATTTACTGAATGACTCTATTTCTTTCGTTCTCCGTAAATTAATGAGAATTAATTTCATTTAATTGAAAGGGTCCCACTTATTCATAAATTTAGTTGGAATTCAGTCAGCGTAACTGTTAATGTAGGCTAATAAAATAATGAATGAACAAAACAATATGGGCCTACAGTTGTTTCTTCCTTGTGATGTATTGTCCAAATTATTATTTTGGACAGACAAATGAAACCCTCCTTTCAATTAAATTAAATGGTCTCATTAATGTATGGAGAACGAAAGTAATAGATTCGTTCAGTGAACATAATCACTAATTTAGTCATTTCACACGCGTCTTATGTAGATTATAGCCTAATATTATTTTTTAAAGCAACATATGACATAGATTTCAGCCTAGATTCCCCTAGAGAGAGTGAAGTGCTAATAGCGGTAATATGGATTTTTGTCAAGAAATAATTAACATTTTGCAAAAGAAAACCTCAATAAGGTTAATTATATAAAGTAATACAGAAACACACCGTTCACCGCTCACTTTCCTCAGCTGTAGTAGGCAGTGTTGGGAAAACGTATTTCGTTACAGAATAAATGCCCCAAAATGTCATTTGTAACGTATTCCATTACATTAGCTACTCAATCTGAGGGATTACATCCGCATTGAATTGCCTTTTAGAAGTGTAAGAATTGTGGCCATCTAATTCTGTTTACTAAACTGGGCTATTCTGGTGGGTGCGGTGATGCGGTGGTGACGCGTGTAACATGTGGCACTGCCAATAAGCACCTTAAAGCTGTCACAAAGAACCGGCAAAAGATTATGAATAGGCTATGTAAAATATAGCAAGAAGATATTTTAATTGTTTATTAATAAACAAGTGTATCTTTGTCAGTGTGTCGGCTGAAAACATGAAGTTGACAATGCTGACTCGCGATCTTCGCCGTGAACGCGCCAGGATTAATAATCTAGTCTACAAGACGCGTGTGAAATGACTAAAGTAGTGATTATGTATACACTGAACGAATCTATTACTTTCGTTTCGTTCTTAATAATGAAAACATTTAATTTAATTGAAAGGAGGGTTTCATTTGTCTGTCCAAAATAATAATTTGGACAATACATCACAGGGAAGAAACAACTGTATATTGTTTGATTTGTTCATTCATTATTTTATTACATTAACAGTTACGCTGACTGAATTCCAACTAAATTAATGAATAAGTGGGACCCTTTCAATTAAATGAAATGTTCTCATTAATTTACGGAGAACGAAAGAAATAGAGTCATTCAGTAAATGAAACATTTTTACAAAAAGTAAAAGCAACATGATGGCAGCTTTCATCTTATAGATTCCCTTATCCTAGAGTGGAGTACGTTACTACTAAGTGCTAATGTGGATTTCTGTCTATATAATAAACATTTTCCAAAACCTCAATAAGGTTAATTATAGATAAAGTTGGACAGAAACACACCTGTTCACCGCTCATTTTCCCATGGGCAAAGGCGAGCAAATTGATCCCTTATCTTAGCGCCATCTACTGTTCTAGAAGAGGAAGTTGTTCCACTGTATTTGTGAGAAAATCTGATTCTGCCTGGACGCGGAAAAATAGTGCCAAAAGTCACGTGACAGTTTTTCGTACTTGTAGAATTCTGTTTTGTAGTTGTAGAATTCTGTTTTGTACTTGTAGAATTTTGTTTTGTACTTGTAGAATTTTGCTTTGTACTTGTAGAATTTTGCTTTGTACTTGTAGAATTTTGTTTTGTATACGTGTAGAATTTTGTTTTGTACTTTCAAAGATTTTAGTTTGTACTTGCAGGATATTTTGGTCATTGAAGAAATACGTTTCTATGTATATGTAAAACATACTGTATTTGTTTGATAGGTACGTTTTTTATTTGCAGAACAATATGCATTAGTTTGTGAGTGATGTTTTGTATTTACAAACCACACTGAGTTTGTTTGTGAATCATTGGGTGTGAGTAAAACACGTTTTGTTTGTGTGTGAGGTTTAGGCACATACTTCGCTCCATAAACTTCCTGCTATTAAATTCAGATAAAACGGAGGTATTACTTATTGGTCCAAAAAACTACTCACAAAACCTCTTACAATACAACTTTAATATAGACGGATGTCCTGTTACTTTATCCACTACAGTAAAAGACCTGGGTGTTATACTAGACCGCAACTTGTCTTTCGAAGATCATATTTCATATGTTACAAGAACAGCCTTTTTCCACCTTAGAAACATTGCTAAGCTACGTAACATGCTATCTGTTTCTGATGCTGAAAAATTAGTTCATGCATTCATGACCTCGAGACTAGATTACTGTAATGCTTTATTAGCTGGTTGTCCTGCATCCTCAATAAACAAGCTACAGTTAGTACAAAATGCAGCTGCTAGAGTTCTTACTAGGTCAAGAAAATATGATCATATAACACCGATTTTATCATCTCTACACTGGTTACCTATTAAGTTCCGTATCAACTACAAAGTACTACTACTAACCTATAAAGCCCTAAATGGTTTAGCACCTATGTACTTAACGGACCTTCTTTCGCCCTACAATCCACCGCGTTCCTTAAGATCACTAAATTCAAGGCTTCTGGTCATTCCTAGGATATCGAAGTCCAGTAAAGGAGGGAGGGCGTTCTCGCATTTAGCTCCAAAACTCTGGAATGGCCTTCCCGATACGGTCCGAGCCTCTGACTCGCTGACACAGTTTAAAACTAGATTAAAGACGCATCTCTTTAGTCAAGCATTCACATAATGCTTACCTTCTAGTCCTCTGTTATGCCATACGGAACCGTTTGCCACTGAAACTGCTTAACGCACCAGTGGGGCTCGACAGCCTTTTAGACAAACGGGTCGGCGCGTATGGTTGGGTTGTGGAGAGTTCAGGTTACGGAGAGTTTGTGAGTTATAACGGAAATCATTATGAACATCAGCTACACTCTAAAAAATGCTGGGTTGTTTTAACCCAACTTTGGGTCAAATATGGACTAACCCAGCCGTTGGGTTAAATTTTTACATTACATTTTTAACCCAGCATTTTGGGTTTGTCCATTTTTGACCCAAAATTGGGTTAAAACAACCCCAGCATTTTTTAGAGTGTATGCTAATTATTTCCCATCTGCCTTTCTGCTGTTATCTCGGGACGCTTGTCCCGAGAAAAATGGCGTTCCTCAGGTCCAGTTTTGTGTCCAGCCTCTCACGGGGATTTCGGATGCCCCAACGCCTGTGATGAGACGACTCAACGCCTGTGAAGAGACGACTCAACGCCTGCGATATGTTATGGCGCCGTTTGATTCATAAACAATATTTATATTTAATATTTATATTTAAACAATATGAATGTAAGCCAGAGGAGAACTGGCCCCCGACTGAGCCTGGGTTCTCCCAAGGTTTTTTCTCCATCCAATCTGATGGAGTTTGGTTCCTTGCCACTGTCGCCTTGCTTTTGGCTTGCTTTGAGCTTGCTCAGTTGGGGTTATTTAGTGTTTAGCAATGTTGTTGATCTGTGTTGTGCTACTTTCATGTTATCACTGTGAAGCTGCTTTGATACAATCTGTATTGTGAAAAGCGCTATATAAATAAATGTGACTTGACTTGACTTGACTTAAAGATTATAAGATTCACATTAAAACCATATTCTTGTGTGAGTTTTCAGTATCATTGACTGAGAAAGTGAAAGAGAGAAGATGCAGATAAGATGTTCAGAGAAAAAGGGGTAGGGTGTCAAATGTTAATTTGCAAGCAATGCCATTTGTCTTTAGAGGCCACTGGTCAGATATTTTCTCTTTAACCAGTTTTTCCAGTCTTACAGGTGCTTGGCCCCTAAAAACCAACAGATACAATAGGTGCCTCAGCCCCTTCGGGGCTTGGCCCCTAATAATAATAATAAGAAGAAAACCAACAGATACAATAGGTGCCTCAGCTCCTTCGGGGCTTGGCCCCTAATAATAATAATAATAAGAAGAAAACCAACAAATACAATAGGTGCCTCAGCACCTTTGGTGCTTGGCCCCTAAAAACCAACAAACACAATAGGTTCTGAGGCACCTTTGGTGCTTGCCCCCTAAATAGCTTCAAGCAGCAATTAACGGGGCCAAGCACAATCAGACGACAAGACATGCCAACATGTGTCAGACCAACTGCTGCAAGGAGCAATTGAAGACATTTAAAGATTAATTTAGGCAAAATGGCTGAAAAATCACATGCAATTAACTAAAAATGTTATTAAATGGATTATCACTTCAGACCAATAGGTGGCGTAGTCACAAAATCAATGTGATGTGGTCAGAGTTTGATGACGATGAAGAAAAAATCTTCGGACCAGTCGCATTAAAATACACAGATTTATTCAAAAGTTATAAGCATTATTAGAAATGTTGTTATAACTTTGATCAAAAGGTGGCGCTGTCTTGAAATCTTTTGTGTACCTTCAGGGGATGGTGCTGATGGCACAAACTGAGTTTCGTAATGTTACACCAATGCATTCGTCAAGTATATCATGTTATGTTCTGTTATAGCGCCACCAAGAGGCTCAGTCAAACAATTTTTTTACGTGTCCTCAGAGTGAGCTCATACACCTGTGTGCCAATTTTGGTGGCAATATCTCAATTTGTTTCGGCGTTATAGACGTTTATGTGAAAAAACACGTAAAAAATGACTGACATGTGATTTTGATTGAGTTTTACTACCCCTTAAGTCAAGTCAAGTCACATTTATTTATATAGCGCTTTTCACAATACAGATTGTATCAAAGCAGCTTCACAGTGATAACATGAAAGTAGCACAACACAGATCAACAACATTGCTAAACACTAAATAACCCCAACTGAGCAAGCTCAAAGCAAGCCAAAAGCAAGGCGACAGTGGCAAGGAACCAAACTCCATCAGATTGGATGGAGAAAAAACCTTGGGAGAACCCAGGCTCAGTCGGGGGCCAGTTCTCCTCTGGCTTACATTCATATTGTTTAAATATAAATATTAAATATAAATATTGTTTATGAATCAAACGGCGCCATAACATATCGCAGGCGTTGAGTCGTCTCTTCACAGGCGTTGAGTCGTCTCATCACAGGCGTTGGGGCATCCGAAATCCCCGTGAGAGGCTGGACACAAAACTGGACCTGACGAACGCCATTTTTCTCGGGACAAGCGTCCCGAGATAACAGCAGAAAGGCAGATGGGAAATAATTAGCATAGCTGATGTTCATAATGATTTCCGTTATAACTCACAAACTCTCCGTAACCTGAACTCTCCGCAACCCAACCAAACGCGCCGACCCGTTTGTCTAAAAGGCTGTCGAGCCCCACTGGTGCGTTAAGCAGTTTCAGTGGCAAACGGTTCCGTATGGCATAACAGAGGACAAGAAGGTAAGCATTATGTGAATGCTTGACTAAAGAGAAGCGTCTTTAATCTAGTTTTAAACTGTGTCAGCGAGTCAGAGGCTCGGACCGTATCGGGAAGGCCATTCCAGAGTTTTGGAGCTAAATGCGAGAACGCCCTCCCTCCTTTACTGGACTTCGATATCCTAGGAATGAGCAGAAGCCTTGAATTTAGTGATCTTAAGGAACGCGGTGGATTGTAGGGCGAAATAAGGTCCGTTAAGTACATAGGTGCTAAACCATTTAGGGCTTTATAGGTCAGTAGTAGTATTTTGTAGTTGATGCGGAACTTAATAGGTAACCAGTGTAGAGATTATAAAATCGGTGTTATATGATCATATTTTCTTGACCTAGTAAGAACTCTAGCAGCTGCATTTTGTACTAACTGTAGCTTGTTTATTGAGGATGCAGGATAACCGGCTAATAAAGCATTACAGTAATCTAGTCTCGAGGTCATGAATGCATGAACTAATTTTTCAGCATCAGAAACAGATAGCATGTTACGCAGCTTAGCAATGTTTCTAAGGTGGAAAAAGGCTGTTCTTGTAACATATGAAATATGATCTTCGAAAGACAAGTTGCGGTCTAGTATAACACCCAGGTCTTTTACTGTAGTGGATAAAGTAACAGGACATCCGTCTATATTAAAGTTGTATTGTGAGAGGTTTTGTGAGTAGTTTTTTTGGACCAATAAGTAATACCTCCGTTTTATCTGAATTTAATAGCAGGAAATTACGCGTCATCCAGCATTTTATATCTTTGAGACACTCTGTCATTTTAGATGAGTTAGTGTTTTCATCTGGTCGTGATGAAATATATAATTGAGTGTCGTCAGCGTAACAGTGGAAATTAATTCCATGTTTTCTTATAATATTACCAAGTGGCAGCATATATATTGAGAATAGCAGAGGGCCTAAAACCGATCCTTGCGGTACTCCATAGTCTACTGACGTTATCTTTGATTTTTTCCCATTTAAACAGACAAAATGAGAACGGTCCGATAAGTACGATCTAAACCAGCTTAATGCCTGTCCCTGGACACCAGTGAAGTTTTGTAGTCGATCCAAGAGTATTATATGATCTATAGTGTCGAACGCAGCGCTAAGATCAAGTAGGACTAGTATTGAGATACAGCCTTGGTCAGAAGCTAAAAGTAAATCATTTGTAATTTGAACTAGCGCATTTTCTGTACTATGATGCGGTCTGAATCCTGACTGGAATTTTTCATAGATATCATTTTCTTGCAAAAAAGAGCACAATTGAGCGGACACTACTTTTTCAAGTATTTTGGACATAAATGGAAGATTTGAGATGGGTCTGTAATTTGCCAAGTTATTTGGATCTAATTGCGGTTTCTTAATGAGAGGTTTTATTACAGCCAGCTTGTATATTTTTGGGACATGACCTAAAGATAAAGACGAGTTAATAATATTGAGGAGAGGCTCTTCCACTGCAAGTAATAGTTCTTTCAGTAGTTTAGTGGGTATTGGATCTAATAAACATGTTGTTGGTTTAGATGCAATGATAAGTTTATTTAGCTCCTCCTGTCCTATCGTTGTAAAGCGGTGTAGTTGTTCTTGAGGGGCCATAATTGAAGCTGAATCATAAGACACCATAGCGGATTGTACATTTATAATTTTGTTTCGGATGCGTTCTATTTTCGCATTGAAGTAATTCATAAAATCATTACTACTAAACTGTAACGGTATATTTTGTTCTGGTGATGTCTGTTTATTTGTTAGTCTAGCCACGGTGTTAAATAAAAACCTTGGATTATTTTGGTTATTTTCGATTAGTTTGCGGAGATGCTCAGTCCTGGCTGTTTTTAGTGTCTTTTTATAACGTGACATACTGTCTTTCCACGCGATTCTAAAGACCTCTAAATTAGTTTGTTTCCATTTACGCTCTAAGTTGCGAGTTTCTCTCTTGATAGCTAACATTTAGCACAAGTACTTCAAATGAATTAAACCTGTGACCTGTTTTCTGAGTAATATTAAAAATATCTTTATAGATTGTTGCAACACCGCCGCCACGACCGATCAGACGAGGCTCATGTTTATAACAGTATCCTGGCGGAGTAGATTCGTTTAGACCGAAATACTCATTTGGTTTAAGCCAGGTTTCAGTAAGGCACAGAACATCGAAGTTATTGTCTGTGACCATTTCATTTACAATAACCGCCTTAGGTGTGAGCGATCTAATGTTTAGGAGACCTAGCTTTAGAAATTGTTTTTGTTCACTGATATTTAGATTTTCTGGTTTAATTACAATAAGATTTTTGCTAGATCCTACACTAGATTTATTGTTTGGCTTCACTAAACGAGGAATAGACACAGTTTCTATATAATGTTCCACACTATGCTTATTAGTTAAGTTTGGACCGCAAAGGCTGTAATTTGGACTTTGACTCATTAGTCATCTGGTGCGTAATGTCTTGGAGATGTTGTCTGACAGCACAGCCGCTCCGATTCGGCTGGGATGGAGTCCATCTGTGCTGTACAGCCTCGGTCTTTCCCAAAACAGATGCCAGTTATTTACAAAGTGCAGCCTCTGTTCATTACACAATGACATTAACCATTCATTTAATGCAAAAAGTCTACTGAACCTTTCATGTCCTTGTCAGTACGTGGGAAGCGGTCCAGACACGATGATCGCTGCTTTAGGCGCTGTGCTGCGTACCGTCTCGATCAGGCTCCTGTAGTCCTTCTTCAGAACCTCCGTCTGCCGCAGCCTAATGTCGTTCGCTCCCGCGTGCAGCACAACAGCTCCGACGCGCTCGTCCCCGTTCAGGATCTCGGGAACCTGTGCAGCGACATCAAGAACACGAGCACCAGGAAAGCAGTGAGTGCGCACCTTACCTTTATCCGAATTAGCGCGGACATGGCGGACTATGGATGTGCCGATGATCACGGCGTCATCGCGTTCCGGCTCGCGAAGAGGGGAGAAGCGGTTCCGGGTGGAGATCTCGAAGACCGGGAGGGGCGGAGAGGCAGCTCTGGTCCTGGCTCGTGTCTTCCGCTGTGTGATCCAAGGTCCATGTTGTTTCGGTGCCGGAGTGAATGAAGCCTGAGATGATCGCATCTTCCTCGGCAGAGTAACGTACGACGTAGACGAACTCGGAGTCAAAGAGTGATTTGATTTGTTAGCGTCGGCGCGTGATGCTTCAAGCGTTGAGCGCCGATCCAACAGCTGGGCTTGCTTCACCAGCAGACCGCGGATCTGTTTCTCGACATATTCCAGCTCCTGCTTCACCGTGAAGAGCTCGAATGTGTCTTCACCTGCACTCAAAGGTAATGTTAGACACGCATCTGATATGTTCGCCATTATAACGGATGATCAGTAAATTAGTAGTGATACTACAACTATCACTACTAATTTAGGATTGAAATGTCGGAAATAACCAGGATTCAGTGAAACGGGTGTAAAATGAGACGATCAATAGGCGAGAGGGCACGCGTGGAATGCTAGCGGGCTAAAGGCTAGTAGCCAGGATTAGGAAGGTTGGATATAAGTAGCGATATCAAAGCAATCCAATTGTTTTTTATAAGGAATACTATCGAGGATAAGTTCACATAATATAAAAATAGAAAGTGCTTGTTTATAAATAAGTGGTAAAGAAGAAAATCAAGGATTAGTGAAGAAATTCTCCAGGGCTACAAACACAAACAACCGATCGCTCGCGCACGCGCAACAGACAATACAGATTGCCCTTACTATCAATATTTTTGCATTTGGGCATTAGTGTTTAGCCAGCGACCTATGTTTCCAATTTTCTGACGATGGTTTCTTCTCGATCGGACTAGCGGTTTCACAGATATCACCAAATGTTTTTTTCGCACTAAATCGCAACGCTACACAAAGCGTAAGACAAAAATCCAGCAAATGTGGTATCGTTGGACTCGGCAAGGATTCAGGAACTCAAAGAGATGACTCCCGTGAAAATAAGTCAACCACAGCCAGAGTTATAAGCATTTGAAAATTTTATTTTACCACTAGGTGGCGCTGTTTCGAAACTTCTCAGGCTCCTTCAGGGCATCGTACTGATGACCCATACCGAGTCCCATACCATTCATAACAATTCGTTCATGCTTTCAGAAAATACAGCATTTTAGCACATAATTCAAAATGGCTGATCTGGGAAAATTGGATATCGGTCGACTCGGCATGATGCCCTGAATCTAACAAGACCATGTTTATGATTTTTGGACAAACTGTTCAGAAGTTATGAGCAAAAATATTCAATTTTACATATCTCATGACCCGTAGGTGGCGCTGTTCCCAAATTTGGCATGGAACCTCAGAACATGGTTCTGATGAAGTGTACCAATTTTCGTTTCAATTGATCAAATTTTGGCCGAGATACAGTCTCTTAGCCAATTTTAGGTGGACCTCGTTAAGTTTGCGACACCATAACTTTTGAACAAAGATGAATAAAAAAAATCGGGAACAATACTTTTATGCGGCTCAGTCTGAAGATCATTTGAGTGCATGTTTGGAGAAAATTGGACAAAATTTGAAGGAGGAGTAGCGAAAAAACTGAGAAATATACATTTCAAAATGGCCACTACTGTAATGGGCGGGGTCTTAATGTACAGTATTGGTTGTGATCAGCACTGGAATCAGGTGTACTAAGTTTCATGTCTCTAGAGCAAAGGGTTCAAAAGTTATAACCATTTCAATGTTGAATTTTTGAACTGGTGGTGGCACTATAGAGTTGGTCCTAGAGGGTCAAAAATTGGTCCAATTACTATTCATTAGCATCACTACAAGTGTGCCAAATTTAATAATTTTCCTACTTACGGTTCATAGGGCTGCCATACTCCCATTTGCGCAATAATAATAAGAAAAGCAACAAATACAATAGGTGCCTCAGCACCTTTGGTGCTTGGCCCCTAATGATATGAAATGATTAGTGATAAGAGCAAGATACACCTATCCAAACATGTGTACAGTTTGAAGGTTTGGAGTCAATAAGATTTTTTAAAATAAATCAATACTTTTATTCAGCAAGGCTGCACTAAATTGATCAAAAGGATCAGACTTTTGTAAAGACTTTTACATTGTTACAAAATATTTCTATTTCAAATAAATGCTGTTATTTTGAACTTTCTTTTAATCAAATAATCCTGGAGACAATATATCATGAGGACTACAAAATTATTAACCAGCAAAAAGGTTAGTCATCAAATTGTTTTCTTCAAGACTGGTCCTAACTTTAAGTCAGTTACATAAAAAAATAGAGCGGTCTAATTTGAATAGGAAAAGTAAGACTGATTTAGCCTGGTTAAAACCAGACCATTCTCAGTTGTAACTGAGTTATGGTCTGGCAAAGCTTCATAGACAAATCCTTTCCAAAGGTGCGTCACCAACGGATGTAACTCAAATGCCTCTGGGCGCAACTGGATAGACCTAAAACCAATCAGAGCGATGGACATTGTATGCAGAGGGACGTTCGTCTTTTATAGAACAACCAAAGCCTCTGGAAGTTCAAACTTAGTTTGAAATATAGCTACAAGCAGCAAGCACAAAGAAGATGACAAGTCAGATCAACTGCAGCAAGGAGCAATTGAAGACATTTAAAGATGAATTTAGGCAAAAGGGCTGAAAAATGACATACATTAACTAAAAATGTGATTAAATGGATTATCACTTTCGACCAATAGGTGGCGTAGTTACAAAATTGATGTGATGTGGTCAGAGTTTGGTGACGATGAAAAAACCTTAAGTCCAGTGGCATTAAAATATGCATAAAATATTTATTCAAAAGTTAAGAGCATTATTCAGTACTTTGTTATAACTTTGACCAAAAGGTGGCGCTGTCTTGAAATCTTTTGAGTACCTTTAGGAGATGGTGCTGATGAAACAAACTGAGTTCCCTATCGAGGGAACTCAAACTGCGTCCAAGTGACACTTTGGGGGAAACGCCCCTCAGCGTAGCGTCTCTGAAGCATAAATGAAACTAAGCCAATCTCCGATTGGATCAACGTGATGACGTGATGCGTGACGACACATAGGCGGAAGCATATATAAGGAACCGGCACACACAACATGTCAGCTTTCTGTTCTTCAGCTAAGCGCTCTCTGTGACTGTCAGTCTTATTTATTGTTTGTCTGTCTAAGCAAGTGTATCTCCCTAAAATCTGAGTAATGGCGAGTGTGAATTTCAGGCGGTGTGTGCACCCTTGCCCTCGCTACATCACGGGCGGGGACACACACCAACTGTGTACACATTGTCTGGGAATGCAGCACGCGCAGGCAGCTCTCGAGGGAGCTGCTTGCGAGCATTGTGAGGCTTTACTGCTCCGCGTGCTGCGTTCCCGGCTGGCCCTTTTCAATGAAGAGGGTCAGCCTCGTGAGCCCCGTGGTGCGGGACCCGCGTCCGCCGAGGTCATGGCCGCGTCACGCTCTTCATGGGGCTCGCAAATGGATCTGTCTGGGGATCCCGAGGCTGCTGAGGCACCTTCTCGGGATTCATCGGACAGTTCCGATGCCCTCGAGCCTCGCGCAGAAGCCCGCTCGGCGGCTTCTTCTGCGCGAGTCGAGGATCCGATGCTTGAGCTGTCTGCTTCCGAGGAGGTGGACGTGCTCAGCATCGAAGGGGGCGGGGACTTCGGGGATGACTCGCCACCCCGTGTCCCCGCATATGAGGAGCTGGTAGAGGTTGTTTCCCGTGCAGTGGCTCATTTAAAGATCGATTGGCCACAAGAAAAGCAGGAAGTGCAAGTTAAGAGCAAATTAGATGAGCGCTTCCTGCAGCACAGGGAACAACCTCATCATTGGGGCTTACCGTTTTTTCCCGATTTGCATACTGAGGTGTGTAAATCGTGGAAGAAACCCCATTCTTCTCGTGTTTCCAATCCCACTATATTAAAGTATAGTAATATCATGAGGGCACGAGAGAATGGTTATGGGATGATGCCGCGGGTTGAACAGCCTTTGGCTAATTATTTATCACCTCAGTCGGCATCATCCTTTAAAGCCCCGGTGCTGCCCACCAAGCCATGCAGAGAAACATCTTCACTGGTGGGCAGGGCATATATGGCTGCGGGTCAGGCTGGTGCGAGTCTTCACACCATGGCGCTTCTCCAAGCGTACCAGGCCGACCTTCTTAAGGATGTTGATGAGGGCGAGGGACCAACTCCGGAGGATGTGGCGGAGTTGAGGAAGGTCGCTGATTTGTCTCTCCGAGTCACGGCCCGCGCTGTCGGTCGCTCCATGGCGGCAATGGTGGTCTCGGAGAGACATTTATGGTTAAATCTGACGGGCATCAGGGAGAAAGACAGGGCCGATTTCGCCTTCTGGCCTGTTCGGCGACGCTGTTAATACCGTTGTCGACAGGTTTCAGGAGGCGAAAAATCAATCAGCGGCCTTCAAACAATTTCTCCCTCGCCGCTCAGTATCCAGGAAGTCTGCCCCCAGTGGGCAGTCGCAGCCTCAGCCAGGTACCAGCTCCTCCACCTACAGGCAGGTTCAGAGAGAGAGCGTCGCGTCTAGAGCCCCCCCTCAGGGAGCTTGGGGGCATAGACGGCGCTCTCAATCTAAGCCGCAAGCCAAGCAGGGCGACCTGAGGGCCGTCCTGCAGGCTAAGAAAACATCTAAGAGGTCCTAGCAGTGCGAGGATCTCTGCGGGCGGCCCCACCCGTGATGGAGCGACTGAGGTCGTCTCCCTCGCGGAGCCCGCAGGAAATCGATGTTGTTCTCCCGCCGTCAAGTACGTTTCGGGACGCATCGGTTTCCAGCGATCGCAAGCTGCTTTGTCCGCCCCACGAGCCTGCGGACGGGCAGCGATTGCGTTCGCCCATCGAGAATCGTTTTCGGACCAGTCCTGCTGGAGATCCGTTTCAGGCGGTCGAGAACGAATCCCGATTAATACCCGAAACCAGGCTCGAGAGCCTGATTCCCTTGGCGAAATATTTCGATGCATGGAAAAATCTAGCGAATATTTCCCCGTGGGCGCTGCGCACGATACAATACGGGTACAGGCTGCAGTTCGGGTTCCACCCACCCAGATTCAACGGGGTGGTCTGGACTGTAGTCAAACCGACGCAGGGTCGGGTATTGGAACAGGAAGTAAACTCCCTGCTGGCAAAGGGGGCTATAGAGCATATTCCTCCACTAGACAGGGAGTCCGGGTTTTACAGCCGCTACTTTATAGTTCCCAAAAAAGATGGAGGGTTGCGTCCGATCATAGATCTCAGATATCTGAACCGCTCTCTGAGGAGATTCAGGTTCAAGATGCTCACTATTCCCATGATCGTGAGTCAGATCCAATCCGAGGATTGGTTCGTCACGATAGATCTGAAGGACGCATACTTTCATATATCCATCCTTCCATCTCACAGGAAGTTCCTGAGGTTCGCTTTCGGGGGCGAAGCGTACCAATATCGGGTTCTTCCGTTCGGCCTAGCTCTCTCTCCCCGCACATTCACCAAATGTATGGATGTAGCTCTAGCACCTCTGAGGCTCCAGGGCATCAGGGTGCTCAACTATATAGACGACTGGCTGATTCTGGCCCAGTCTCAGGAGCTGGCGGTTCAGCATCGAGATGTTGTTCTTGCCCACATCCAGAAGCTGGGGTTGAGACTAAACACGAAGAAGAGCGTGTTGATACCAGCCCAAAGGACTACGTTCCTGGGAGTGGTATGGGATTCGGTCGTAATGCGGGCACGATTGTCTCCCGCGCGAGTCGAGTCCATTCTGGCCACAGTGGCTGGGATAAAGCTAGGCCAAGCCGTCACAGTCAAGCATTTCCAGAGAGTGCTGGGACTCATGGCAGCAGCATCCAACATCATTCCATTTGGCCTGCTGCACATGAGGGCCCTCCAGTGGTGGTTAAAAACCAAGGGGTTCTCCCCGAGGGGAAACCCGTTCCGCACAATCAGAGTTACGCGCAGATGCCTTCGTTCTCTGGTTATGTGGAAGAAAGCTTGGTTCTTGTCCCAAGGTCCAGTGTTGGGAGCGCCATGTCGCCGGAAAACCGTTTCGACAGACGCTTCCCTCACGGGCTGGGGCGCGGTCATGGACGGCCGCTTCACGACAGGCCTATGGCGGGACCATCATTCCTCCTGGCACATAAACTGCCTGGAAATGTTGGCGGTCTCCCGGGCTCTGAGGAGCTTTCTGCCGGACCTCAGAGGTCATCACGTCCTCGTGAGGTCAGACAGCATGTCAGTGGTGGCCTATATAAACCATCAGGGGGGCCTGAGGTCTCGCCCTCTATGCAGACTGGCGCATCAGATCCTCCTGTGGTCCCAGGGGAAACTGTTGTCTCTGAGAGCAACATACATCCCGGGAAGTCTAAATCAGGGAGCAGACGTCCTGTCGAGACTGGAGACTTCAGAGAGACAATCCTGGAGAGGATTGGAGACTTCACCCCGAGGTGGTGGAGTCGATATGTCAGAGGTTCGGCCCTGTGGAAGTGGACCTGTTTGCGTCTCGAGAGACGACCCACTGTCCACTGTGGTTTTCCCTCACCCCTCCAGCCCCACTGGGGCTGGATGCTATAGTGCAGACGTGGCCGATGCTGCGTCTGTATGCATTTCCCCCGATCGCTCTGCTCCCGGGAGTTCTGGAAAGGGTCCGTCACGACGGGATCAGTCTACTGTTGGTAGCCCCGTTGTGGCCGGCCCGAGTATGGTTCTCGGACATAATATTGCTCCTAGACGGCCCTCCGTGGGAGATTCCCCTCAGGAGGGACCTGCTGACACAGGCGGGGGGCTCAATATTTCACCCTCGGCCGGAGTTATGGAAACTGTGGGTCTGGCCCCTGAGGGGGCACAGTACCTAGAGGCCGGCCTGTCAGCTGGAGTAGTGGAGACCATACTCAGCTCTAGAGCTCCCTCCACGAGGAAACTGTATGGTTTAAAGTGGAATGTGTTTATTGATTGGTGTAGGAGGCGTGAGGTTGACCCAGTTAACTGCCCAGTGGCTTCAGTGCTGGAGTTCCTCCAAGATCGCTTCTCCTCTGGTCTTACCCCGTCCACGCTCAAGGTGTACGTGGCTGCCATTGCGGCTTTCCACGCTCCGTTGGGTGATGGGTCTCTGGGGAGACACCAATTGATCGTACGTTTCCTCCATGGAGCTTGGAGGGTGAGACCTGCGGCTCGTACCAGGGTTCCCTCTTGGGACCTGGCAGTAGTTCTAGAAGGATTGGCTGAGGCCCCCTTCGAGCCACTGGAGTCGGCTGAGGCCAAGAACCTAACGCTGAAGGTCGCTTTTCTGTTGGCCATCACTTCTCTGAGGAGGGTGGGAGATCTTCAGGCGCTCTCCATATCTAACGAGTGCCTGGAGTTTGCTCCAGGCAACATTAAGGCCATCCTTCACCCTAGGCCTGGCTATCTGCCTAAGGTGCCATCTAATGTGGCACGGCCTACGGTTCTGCAAGCATTTCATCCCCCACCTCACCTGACGGCGGATGAGGAGAGACTTCATAGGCTCTGCCCTGTCAGAGCACTAAGGATATATATTCAGAGGTCCTCTTCATGGCGGAAGGCGGACCAGTTGCTGGTATGTTTCGGGTCGCCCAAAAAGGGGTTTCCGGCCTCAAAACAAACCATCAGCAACTGGATTGTCAATGCGATTTCCACAGCTTATCAGGTGCGCGGTATGCCTTCACCTTTGGCTGTGAGGGCCCATTCCACTAGAGGCATAGCATCCTCTAGGGCCCTTCTCGCAGGGGCCCCCATCCAGGAAGTCTGCGATGCAGCTGGATGGGCTACCCCACATACCTTCATTAGGTTTTACAGCTTAGACATTCCATCGACACCCGGCTCTCTTGTGCTCGCGTCCTGAGTGTGCCTGTGAGCAGCTTCACACCAGGACAGGCAGGGCGCGTTGTGGCGTAGTGGGTACTCGTTCCCCCAAAGTGTCACTTGGACGCAGTTTGAGTTCCCTCGATAGGGAACGTCTTTGGGTTACGACTGTAACCCTTGTTCCCTGAGAAGGGAACGAGAACTGCGTCTCGTGGCCATGCCTTCCCCTGCCTGGGAGCGCTTGTTTCATCACAGAAGCTGACATGTTGTGTGTGCCGGTTCCTTATATATGCTTCCGCCTATGTGTCATCACGCATCACGTCATCACGTTGATCCAATCGGAGATTGGCTTAGTTTCATTTATGCTTCAGAGACGCTACGCTGAGGGGCGTTTCCCCCAAAGTGTCACTTGGACGCAGTTCTCGTTCCCTTCTCAGGGAACAAGGGTTACAGTCGTAACCCGAGGACGTTTCGTAATGTTGCACCAATGCATTCGTTAAGTATAGCATGTTATTTTCAGTGTACCAAATATCATAACTTTCCCGCAAGCAGTTCTATGGGCTGCCATAGCTTCCCAGTCGGAAGAAGAAGAAGAATAAGAACCAGAACAATTTCAATAGGTGCCTCCGCACCTTCAGTCCTTGGCCCCTAATAAACAAGCAGACACTGATTAGCTGCTCTACGTTTATTTAAAATTAACAGCAGACTAACATACAAAATTAAAATCAACTAAGTGAATGGGCTTTCCATTAAATAAATCACACAGTAAACAAAACATTAACAAACCAAAAAAAAAACGTTGCAATGAACTTTGCAATTTAGACGCGCAAACTGGGTGCGGTGAGATGTAGTAGCCTACATCCTCGGGTAGATTCGACTTGAAGTTGTTCATCCTAGGACGCGCCGCCGGACGTGCTGTTACAAAAGCCGTGCATGCTCAGGTAGATTCGATGTAGTAACCTACATGCTCTAACTGTTTAACCCCCTAAGTTAAACAGTTGAGTTTTACCGTTTTCGAATCCATTCAACCGATTTGCTGATATTTAGAATAATATCAATAACCAGACAGTTTCTGGTCTCATTGACTTCCATAGTAGGAAAAAAATATACTATGGAAGTCAATGAGACCAGAAACTGTCTGTTTACTGATATTCTTCTAAATATCAGAAAATCGGCTGAATACATTCAAAAACTGTAAAACCCAACTTTTTAACTCTGGGGGAGTGGTAAAATGAGCCTATTTCCAAAAAAAAGTGGAGTATCCTTTAAGCGGAGAGATCGGACATTCCCCTGTCAATGCAAGTCGTACGCCGTTAAAGTGTCTTTTTAAAACATTTCTCGGTACAGATATAACTACAACAAATTACACAACTCTAGTTGAATAACAGAGTATTAATTTTGTTCACTTGTGTTAAATAAAAGGCGAACTGTGCTGAAATGTGTTGCTTTTGAAATCATTCTTTTCTCGCTGTTGCTGCTGTTAGTTTATTGACAAGCAGGTTTCTCTAAATAAAGCTGGCTAGCATTGTTATTTAGTCTCTCCCGATAGAACGCCTCTAATTTATCTTTCTTCTCCATATTTTTCAAAGAAACTACAGCGGATCGGTAGAAAACAAATGCGCTGAGCCGCTATTTCTGGAAT
This sequence comes from Pimephales promelas, assembly GCF_016745375.1. The sequence goes on from NW_024121410.1 coordinate 1,123,674, forward strand.
GTTTATGTCACGCCAAATAAATGAAGGATCCAAAAGCAGATATAGGAATAACAGTCTTTCATGATATGATAGAAACAAAGGCAGTCTGTCGTTAATGAACACAGAACTGGTGACAAACTGAAGAGAGAATAAACTCCTGTCACGATGAGCTGAACAGAACTTCTTTGGCGCAGACGAACAGGAGAGGTCTCAGTCACGGAGAGTGGACGAAGAGAACCTCAAGCAGCAGCAACAGCAGGGCACGGAAAATATTCTTAGTAGCCAGACTGATTCGGACAAATAAGACAAGACTGGGTTAGCACTTAACTTGATCAGAAAGGACGGGCGTAACGTGACATGCAACAATGATCCGACAAAGAGACTACTAAAACAAACACCTGATAAAGGGTGAACACTTATAGGGAAAAGTAGAAACAGGTGTCAAAGCAAAGATTGCAAAGACTAACAGGTGCGGAAAGAGAGAGCGAGTATGAGCGTGCGTGTGTGTGTGTGTGTGAGAATAAAGTGAAGAAAAACCCCTACTCATAACAGTTTAGTCGCTCCTTTGTGAAGTTCTGAAGGCGTTGCCCCAGGCAACCGATAGCGTCTCCTACCATCATGGCCGAATGGCTCAGACCCCGCCCAAATCGGCACGTGACCCCTCTCACTCTCAATAAACAAGGCTTTACTCGTGTTAGCGCGCGCTCTGATCGGGAGCAAAGATTTCAGACCTCAGTTTATTAAGGAGATCTCCAAGATTCTCTTCTTGGGAGGGGGTGCACAGACCTCTCCCGAATCATCTCCAGCAGTAACAGCCTCCGAAGCACCACTAACTCCACCTACGTTTCCCTCGTAAACTGATATTAGTATTTAAACATTCTCTATGATAAAAAATGTTTGTGAAAAAAATATTTTAAAAACATGGTTTTGGTGGTTATAGAGTTTGAATGACGGTGTTCAACTATAACTGTCACACACCTAGTTCCTTTTCTTTTATTGTCTATGCTAGTTTCACAGCGGCATCCATGTTTGTAAATGTAAAAAATCTGCTTCACCGTCACTGTGCTGTTGTCATGTGTAAAGCCCGCCCCAACGTTTCTGATTGGTGTTGCGATTTCAACGGATTAGAAATGGGCTTGACCCTATGGAGCGAATTATGTGCTGAAACCTCACACACACACAAAACCTGTTTTACTCACACCCAATGATTCACAAACAAACTCAGTATGGTTTGTAAATATAAAACATCACTCACAAATTAATGCATATTGTTCTGCAAATTAAAAATGTACCTATCAAACAAATACAGTATGTTTTACATATACATAGAAACGTATTTCTTCAATGACAAAAATATCCTGCAAGTACAAACTAAAATCTTTAAAAGTACAAAACAAAATTCTACAAGTACAAAACAAAATTCTACACGTACAAAACAAAATTCTACAAGTACAAAGCAAAATTCTACAAGTACAAAACAAAATTCTACAAGTACAAAACAGAATTCTACAAGTACGAAAAACTGTCATATGACTTTTGGCACTATTTTTCCGTGTCCAGGCAGAATCAGATTTTCTCACAAATACAGTTGAGCAACTTCCTCTTCTAGAACATTCTTGAACTTTCATTTACCTCAACTGATGAGTGAGTTGATAAATGTTTATATGTGAATAAAATCCTAAATTCAGTCTTTGTCAGGGTTCTATCACTTCCAGCCCATTCTCACCCCCAAGGCGTCACTTAACTGATGCCTTGGGAAGCATTTGGACATGCTTCAATATCTGACGCTTTAGGCGCCCTTTAGCGTCAGTTAGATGACGCCCTAGGATCGCGTGTACCCTACCCCCACCCCACACCTAAACCTAACCGCGTCCTCTAACTGACGCGTTCCTTTAGCGTCAGTTAGATGACGCCGTAGGATCGCGTCATGTAAGTGCTGGAAGAGGTGTTAGTGAGGCCAGCAGGGGGTGCTCACCCTGTGGTCTGTGTGGGTCCTAACGCCCCAGTATAGTAATGGGGATACTATACTGTCAAAGAGCCTTCGGATGAGACGTTAAACCGAGGTCCTGACTCTCTGTGGTCATTAAAAATCCCAGGATGTCTTTCGAAAGAGTAGGGGTGTAACCCCGGCATCCTGGCCAAATTTGCCCAGTGGTCTCTGTCCATCATGGCCTCCTAATCATCCCCATATATACCAATTGGCTTCATCACTGTCTCCTCTCCACCAGTAAGCTGGTGTGTGGTGAGCGTTCTGGCGCACTATGGCAGCCGTCACATCATCCAGGTGGATGCTGCACACTGGTGGTGGTTGAGGAGATTCCCCCCTCTATGTGAAGCGCTTTGAGTGTCCAGAAAGGCACTATATAAATGTGATGAATTATTATTATTATTATGTGTTTGTGTATAGTCCTGTTTGTTGTGAGCACATGGCTTGTCAGGTGTTTCCTTGTGCCATGTCCTGTTGTCTAGTCCCTCTCATCTTGTTACCCGATTTTTGATAAATTTGCCACCTGCCTTCCTTCGTTACCCTCTTTTTTTTGCTTTCCTATTTATTCTTCCAGTGTTTGTACACTTGTGCTGGTTCATTGTCTGTTATACCAGATGCCTGTCTTGTTTCCCCCCATGGGGAGTTTTTGTTTGCAGTTTAGTTTTATTATTACCTCTTATTAATATATCCATTGTGACTGCATTTAATCCTCGCTTTACTATTACACCATTCGGTGACAATCTGTTCATCATATAAAGTGATCTATTGTCTCTTCAGAAACTTTTGGACTAAACCACTAAATTCATATATATTATTTTTACGATTTCTTTATAATTTATTTTGAAGCGTAAACGTGTCACGAAGCTTTCTTTCGAGGGACAGAAAGCTCTCAGGTTTCATCAAAAAAATCTTCATTTGTGTTCAGAAGATGAACGAAAGTTCATGTTGGGTTTGGAACAACATGAGAGGGAGTAATTATTAAAATGATTTTTATTTTTGGATGAACTAACCTTTTAAGACACAGGGCTCTATCTTGCACCTGGCGCAAATGACTTTATACACTAACACATGTCTCATTCCTATTTTGCAGCTGCGCAAAGCGGGCTTTTCCCCTCCACAGACGCATGTCGATAAACTAGGAAATAAACTTGCGCTCCCAGGGCGGATCGGCGCAAAAAAGAGGCGTGTTTCGGCGCAAACATTCCCTGGTGCTATTTTACACTTCCAGAAAACAATTGCGCCACTGACCAGAAAAATCCTGGTCTAAAGTCAGTGGCGCGTTGCGCGTTGTTCATAATGCTATTTTAAGCGTGCATGCTTGGCCATAATGTAGCGGGTGCACAAAGCGCATACACTTTGATTCTCTCATCAACACTGATGCAGCAGTTTTTATTTTTGCAAATCATACATTATAACAAGGAAAAATATTAACACTTGAGGGAAATCAATTGTGATTTACATGAAGATGAAAAAACCTTAATTGGCCATTTTTTATGGCTGAATGTAGTACTAAAGGATCAGATCTGTTTGCACAATAGTATAGTGGCAAGAAATATGTATATAATGTTTAACCGACGCTGATTTGGGTGGTTTCTCCCATCCCCATACAATGTAATTTCTCTATCTTTTACGGCCCTGACAAGAACGTCGGTCTCATCGGCTGTGAACGCTCCTGGCGCGCACCTGGTAAATCCTCCGTTATAATAACAATCCGTCATGCAACATGCGTACCTGCTTTTAAAGGGTATGTTGGATGACGCTCTGATTGGTTTATTTCATGTTACGCTCAAACCACACCTATGAATAATGAAGCTATTTCAGACCAACCCCTTTTAGATTTGCGCCAGGCGCAAGAGGCATTTATCCCGCTGGGAAAATAGCAACAGCGCCGGGATCCACCCACAAAGTTAGTTGCGCTTTGACACTTGCGTTTCAGATCGTTAAAATAGGGCCCACAGTCTTTCACATAGTGGCTTTTGCAACTTGCCCCGGTTTTCAACATGCATAAGAAATATTTGAGCACCAAATCAGAACTATTTCTAAAGGACCAAATCAGAATGATTTCTGAATGATCATGTGATACTGAAGACAGGAGTAATGGCAGCTGAAAATATAGGTTTGCCATACCACTTTAAAGGGGTGATGAACTGAGAAATCAAATTTTCCTTGAGCTTTTGACATCTAAGAGGTCATCATATTATAAGAATATCCTGTAAGTTTCAGAACTGAAAACGTCCTTGTTAGTCCAGTAAAAGCTTTTATTGACACAGCCTCTAAAAACGACTCGTTTTTAAAAGTGGGGAACTATGACGACAAAGAGGATAAAACACCACCCCCACAGAAGATGATCAACGCCTGCTTCACCACGGCAGGTTTAGCCCCGCCCACCGATTCGCGCATTAAACACATAAGTATCATACATGTACATGCTTACCTCGTGATGACAAACTGGATCGCTACCGAGCAATACTGTGCAGTGCCTGGTTGTGCAAGACAGTCGCTGCATAAGCTTCCTGTGGATTCCAATAGGACTGCATGGATAAAATTTATTTTTAATGACGTTCCAGCTGATGAGGTAAAACATCGTCGTCTGTTCGCTTCATTTCACTGAGGATTGTTTTGTCAACAAGACTGGATTTGCAGACCGATTAAGAGTAAAGAACGGTGCTGTGCCGTCTATATTGGATCTGACAGGAATATTGTGCAACACACGGACTCTGGGTTGAACATGTATGGGCGAATCCGGTTGCCATTTTACAACATAGGACGTTTTCCCCCATGTGCACCGACGGGTGAGTTAAACTCATTATAATATGCAAAACTGTTATCCACTCACAGCAGTGGGTGTTTACTTCCAAGTCTTCAGTGCGACATGCCCATAAAAACCGACTGTTTTTCAGGAAGGCTCACAACCAGGGTACAAAATAGCCTATTACTTGTTCATTTTGATGTTTTTGAATGCAAAAACCAAGCGAACGTTATAAGTTGACCTCAGACAACAATATAATAACATTTAAAAAGCCAGTTCATGACCCCTTTAAATTAGATGGAAAATAGAAAACAGCTATATCAATTGTAATAATGTTTCACAAAATTACTGTTTTACTGTATTTTTGATCAAATAAATGCAGCCTTGGTGAGTATAAGAGACTACTTTCAAAAACATAAAAAAATCTTACTAGATCCTACTATATAAGTTAGCTTACATGCAAATGCAAGTAGAAACATGTATACTAGGGGTGAAACGATACCTTATGCCACGATTCGATACATATCACAATACTGAACTTATTGCGATACTCCATGGTATATGGTAAAATGGTATATGGTATGACATTTGGTAAAATGTTTAAAAAAATTTACTGTTGATTAAAATGCTAAATTTGGTATTACATAGGGTGTGGAAATGAATAGGCTTGGACTTGGTGCTGGTAATCCAATGCACAGAAAAATAGTCATGATTCTGAAGCTGAAAATGCAGAATTATTTCAGAATACACTTCCACTCTGTCACTCACAGATATATTTAAAAATAATATTCTTTTTACTTTTTCTTTTAAAAAAAAACTTTTTACTGGTAACATAAGATATTTGGCATTATCAGGAGGACCCACAAATATTCCTCAATTGCATTATTATACATTATATTTAATATTTTATATAGACAGTTTTGCAAGATGTAAACAACACTGGTCCAGAAACACTTCCTGTTTCAGTTTGTAGCTGTTTTCTTTATTTCACATGTAAAGAAAACATCTTAAAGATCTTTATTTAACTTTTTGATTCAGTCTTTATGTTCTGTTGGTTGTATCTTATCCCAGCTTTTATGTAGTGTTAAAAAATGAAACAGGAAGTGCTTCTGGACCAGTGTTGTTTGCAATCTTGCAAAAAAAACTTGAATTTTTCACGCACAGTAATTTTTATTTTGGGTGAATTAAACACAATACATATTGTCACTATCCACGATACATATTGGTGTATTTTTGTATTGTGATATATTGTGACACGATATATTGTTACACCCCTAATATTTGCACAAAGCAAGTAGCAAAAATACAGACGCTGACCTTCCGTGCTTTAGGCTTGCTTTCAGCTTTAGATTCATCATCTGAGGAGCTTGAGTCAGAGCTGGAGCTGTCCTGCTTCACTTTGATCTTCTTTGCTTTTATCAAGATCTTCCCTTTTAGGTCCTGCCATAAAAAAAGATATCTAAAAATCTTTTTTTTATCTACCACACATCTACATTTTAGCATTATAATATTATTTCACTTGGTTATTGTTAAGCAGAATCATCACTAGAGGGATGAAAGGTGGTTACATTGCTCAGGGCCCCTGTCTTTCAGGGGGCCTTTGCTATTTAAACCCGAGGGGTACCCATCCATCCCATCCATGCCCCACCCACACCCCCAGAACCGTGATTTCAATCGAGGAAGCCCTACAGCAACAACCTGCACTGGGGCTCCAGATACAGGTAAGGCCATGGTGTTAAACATGGAATTCTATGATAGCAGAAATAGCACTTGCTAATTTCTCCATTCTATCACCTGACGGTGTTTTAGTTCCTTGCCACTGTCACCTTTGGCTTTTGACTTGCTTAGTTGGGGATACTTAATAGATACAGTCGGCAACGCGTCATAGTTGGGGGGCGTGGTCGGTGTGGGGGAAAGCAGCGCGACCATCCTATGTATTTGAATGACAAAAATGTCATATTGCGAGTCATTTATGCCTGCCGACCGGCAACGGTACATTGCAAAATGAACTGTAATAGGTTATGATTGCCCTTATTTAATTAAAAACTGGGTCAATGACCCAACCAAATGGCCGGAGGTGTCGTTTCCAGACTATTATATCTGGTTGAATCTTCAGGTAAGACATCGCGGAAGCTACCGGCAACACAAGCCTGTAACTCAATCAACTTGCGTATAAGTTACTATAAGTCCATAAAACCATGTCACTTACCAATTGTACGTATGCTTCACTCCAAACTATTAATCCTTTTGTAAAACGGTGATCATCATTAGTAGTCGCTACGAAGTTGCAGAGGGACTTTGCTGACAGTTATCCGAATTCTCACAGACTGCAGTCTGATAACCTTCAGCTGATAACGCTAATAACATCCCTTATGAAAAACAACTAAAGGAATCTTGTAGTATTTTAGGACAAAATATTATAGTAACGTTAATCCTATAGGAATACTATAGTATTTTGGGACATAGCCTAGAAGTATAGGTATTAATGAACATCACAGAAGTATTATACACTACTATAGAATACTAATAGCCATAGGATTACTATAGTTCTTTTTCGTAAGGGATGTAACGTCAGAGAAATCTGGCCCACTGCCTAATACGAGTTAAAACATCTACTAGGCTACTATATCACACAGATCTACTCACGCAGTAGCCTAATCTAATAAGATATGATTAATTTTGCCATTTTGTCCTCCTATCCGGTTCTGTATGTATGTAAGAAAGGCTGTAGAACTTCAATTTATAATTTGTTTGTTTATTGGTGGTACAGAAAACGACACCGCAACTCTTCGGCATGATTGTCCCATGTATTTCAATGAGCGCCAAGGCAATGTTTTCCCCCACGGGCTAAATTCACACCACGAGACGGGGCGTTCCCGTGGGCGTTCCCAGACCAACCGACTGTATCTATATTCAACAATATTATTGATCTACCTGTGTTGACACTATTATGTGAGAACTGAACAGAGTTGGATGATAACATCATTGTTTTCTCCAGTGTGGCTATATATACACTTATATATAAGAAAATAGCGTCATAGTCCAGCTTAAGTAAGTTCAGTGATGGTTAATTTTTGTGATGGTTAATTTTTGTTGTTAGCTGGACTATGACGCTATTTTCTTCTAGATCTGCTGTACAGCAGAAATCTTTGTTGCATTATTTTGTAGTTATTACTGTAAGGCTGCTTTATATCTGTATTGTAAAAAGTGTTATATAAATAAAGGTGGCTTGACTTGACATTAAAGGTAAAATGAGACCAACAAATTTCAATAGAGTCTACACAAAGAATTCAAAAGCACTTTGTGGATAGCTATTCATCTACTGTCAATGAAATCTATGTATTCTTACAGATTAGAGGTGTTAAAAATTACAAGGCATATGCTCAGATATATTAACAGTTAACCTATATAGAAGAATTGTTATGACAATCAAGCATTGTCTTTTGCATAAAATTCAAAACATTACAGATAGACTGCTTTAACTGTTTTTTCATGAAAACTCTTTTAAGGAAAGGCTCACCTCTGGTGATGGAAGCCGCTGAAGCGGCTTGTCATTGAGAGGTTTGGTCAGCAGTTTGTCTCCCAGAATTGACTGCAGCAGTTGGGACATCATTGTCTGCTGCTCCACACAGCAGTGGTTCTCCAGAGACAGAATAAGAGGATATGGAGAAGTCTAGAAAATATACAAATTATTTATTTATGTTTTCTTTTATTTTACCTTTTAGCATTTTTAAAGCCACACTTTGGAATTTTTCAACGTTTATAATATATTACCAAAACCCATTGAGATGGTACATCGACTTATAGGTTGAATGACACGTCTGCCGTAGCCTGAAGGTGTCTGTATCGCTTTTAAATACTAGCACTTTGTACTTTCGGGTTTCGGGTAGGAACCCGAGCACAAAAAGAACTACAAAATTTGACTGCTTTTCGGCATACGTCACTTCCCCCACCACCCACAACTTCCTCAGATTCTGACGTTAATGCTCAACTTGCGTTTGATTGCCGTCTGTATGTTTTCGTCATGGCCGAACAACAGCTACGAGGAAGAAGGCAACGGTTTTATCAGAGGAAACTAAAAAAAGAAAAGGGGAGAGTGACAAATTAAAAGCCAGGACGAGGATTAACATTGGTCCAGCTTTCGCTTCGCTCGCTGGTGTAAGCTAAAAGAGGAAGGGTGCTCGACCGATGATGATGCTTGCCTGAACACAAATGCTGTTTCCAAGGTAACCCAGACAAATTCATATAAGCAGTGTAGTATTTTCTGGCATTCCGGCCACAGCCAATGGTGTTATGAGTGTAATAAAATGCCAACAGCTCAGTGTTCATTTCTACACACAAACACAGCCCACCTCAGTACAGGGCTCGAACAAATAAAATCGACTCATGTCAAATATAACGTTACATTAAATGTAGTGAACGTGCCCACGACTCAGTAGTACCCACAAACACACCACATGTCCCACGGTTTCTGTAAAAATAAACCAAAACACATACAGTCAGCTCAGGCCGACTGTGTTTTCAGTGCAGTGAATGTGCCCGCTGTCCCGCGCCCACATTCACTCACAGACATGATAAGCCCCACGAGGCTCACCTGACTCGCTCTCTCTCAGCAGACTGCTATAAGGGAATCGAGCGCGGTAAGGCTGCCCGGCCCGCCTCAAACACTGCAAGCACACACAATCTAAAGACACGGGAGGCTGACCGGTTGACTGTTTGTTGACTTTAATTTGAGACAGTGCTGCAGAGCTTGTGGCCTCTAGGGATGCTAGACGTGAAAGTTATAGGTCGAGCACCTAAAGTTCCACAGTGTGGCTTTAAGGCAAGGCCTGTTTTCAAAGGAAAGAGGCTAAACACATTATGTAGACTGACAAATGGGGTCTCACTTAGGAGCCCTAATCACCTTGGTGAATTGCGGAGTAGAATTTGCATTACAAGCCACTCCCTCGTACATATGGGTATATAAATGGTAAATGGTAAATGGACTGCATTTATATAGCGCTTTCATAGACCATTATGCTACATTCACACCGGACGCGAATAGGGCATCAGGCGCGAATGATTTCAATGTTGAGTCAATGCAAAGACGCTTTACGCGCGTGAAAAATTCCTGCGGCGCGAATGAGGTGTGGAGCGCGGCGCGGAAGACGCGAATACGCCTCATTCGCGCATCAAGTTCGCGCGAATGGCGCGAATTGAGCGTCTGGCGCGTTAAGCGCGTATGATTCAGTTAGTGCCATTTGTGCATTCAGGCGTTTGACGCGAATTCGCGTCTGCCGCCCGAGTTGAAAAATCTGAACTTTGGCATGAATTCGCGCCACGTTAACCAATCAGGAGCCTAGCTGCTTGCTCACGAGGTGAAGTGTCTGGATGCTTCAATAAATTATTTTGTTAATATGACTAAATGGTGGGATTATGCACAACAAAGCAAATGTTTTATCACTTAAAACATTATTTCTATATACGAGACATGTTCATTTTGTATTGAATGTTATTCATTCCATAGCTAGATTATATGAAATAGTATTATGTTGTAAAGACAATCAACATATGTGCATAAATTCGTGTCTGAACGTGAGGGAGAGAAAAAAAAATCACAGGACAGGTTAATAACTTTTGAAGGCTGGCTCTATTTATCATCAAAACAAAAATAAATGACAACTAGATTAGATGGATGAGGGCGAGGGTGATCCTCGCTCCGATGCGGGACAACATGTCATCAAACTGGGCGCGTGACAGGCGGAAGTACCGCTGACAGCGGCCGTCATCCAGCGCAGCTCCTGTAGCGAGCAAATGGTGAAACTCGCCAAACGGTTCGGCTCCGAAGGGTCCGGTGGACACAAATATACGGCGACGATGATCCCCACGCCGCTGTTCTGGTCTCCAGAGTTAATACAGAGCGGTAACTCTCTTGATGAATGCTCGGTCGACATAAAAACAATGGCCGCCAGCGGATTTCGATTCTGACGCGCGTAAATTTCGCTTCAAAGTTTTGTTTTTACACGCGCCAGTTTCGCTCTTGACACGACCAATTAACACAAAGTGGTCAAGCGTCAAACTAGACGCGTCAGGCGCGAATTTGACGCGCGTCCGGTGTGAATGTAGCATTAGGCCAAAGCGCTTTACATATTGCCTCACATTCACCCATTCACACACACATTCATACACTGACTGCGGTGTCAGCCATGCAAGGAGCCATCCAGCTCGTCGGGAGCAGCTGGGGTTAGGTGTCTTGCTCATGGACACCTCGACACTTGGTCAGGTGGAACCGAGGATTGAACCACCAACGTTTTGGTTTGTAGACAATCCACATGAACCACTGAGCCACTGCTGCCCCATATTCACAAAAGAGCTCAAGAAAACCTCTTGCTGAAAGCCACAGTGTGCGCACAGATAAGAGGATCGATTCCCCCTGGGCGTTTCATCTTAAAGAGCAGTTTTTCCTAAAAGAGCAAGTAAGGGTGGGGAGTGTCTTTTTAATGATGCCTTTCCGTCCGTGTGTTTCTGGATGGAAATTCCTCTTCTCTAATCTGACAGCCGTGATCTTTGAATTACATGTCTGGGCAATAAGCATGCTGAGACAGCGCTCTTGGATGGTTCATGTCATTGCAAGAACATGACTATGTCGACACTGCGATCGTGACTCTCCTTCCTTGTAAAGGGTAGAGTTTCCTCTGTTGTTACCCAGCCTGGTTCCTCTGCACTGCAGAGGGTTCCAGTGGTTAACACTCTGGGAGCCTGTGGTTTACAGTTGGAACACTTCCAGCGTGTTGTGTGTCATCGAGCTGCCGGATGAGGGCAGGGCACGGGTCCTTCTCAGGGGGACACGTGTCATTTGGTGTTCTGGGTGAGGAACGGATGTCGATAACTGCTTGGATAGTGGGCTACTGTCCTCTGGAGAGGAAGATGAAGCTGAGCTTCCCCCTTCTGGATTTATGAGTTGACGGCCATGTTTTCCCGTGCCGCAGGCATCAGACTCCTGAGCACTCACGGTTGGATGATGGGTTCCTGGATGCAGCACATGCTTCATAGCCGAGTCTTGCACCAGTATTTTCTTCCCATAGATGCACAAGGAGGATCAGAAGTCGTGAAAGGAAACTTTCACAGCTTGAAGCTGCTTCGCAGCCTCCTCCACTCTCCCAACCCTTGATGGTGGGGCCGCCGGGGGTACGTGGATATTCCTCAGGTGGAGCATGCAGTTGTTGTGCACTTCCATTGGGAACTGGCAGTCACTCTGCGCCTGTTTCAGCCGTTGCGCCATTCACATTCCGGGCGACCTCAATCGTGCGGACTCACAACAGCTCTTTTTACTCCTTGTCCAAGGCACCCCCTTGACACAGCCCTTGCGTTGCTGTGTCCCGTTCGAGCCCTGCATATTTACGTGTACCACTCACTAGGAGTATTGCCTCCTCCAGGCATTGGCACTTGTTCTGGCAGACATATGCAGAGCTGCGGGCTGGGTGACACCTCACACCTTCTACACCCTCCGGGTTGAGCAGGTTTCATCCCTTGTGCAGGGTACACACGGGTAAAGTGCGGGAGGGCTGGCTTGGTGTCTTGCTTACAGCACTATTCCCTTCTAAAGGGGGATACAAGCACTTTCTAAGCTCTCCATGTAAGATCCCAAGTTGGCAAACCCTGGATTGAGTTCCTCCAAACATCCTCTGGGAGTCAGGCACAGCAGAGTTGTCTGACGCCAGGTGATACTTGAGATGTATGCCCATTCTGTCAGCCCTTGTACTGGGCTAGATGCCCCATACGTTGGAACTCCCCTCTGGTAATCCCATGTGTATTCTTCCATGGTATGGTTTCACCCGGCTCAATGGGTGATGAGTGCCTTCATCTTATATACCCATATGTATGGGGGAGGGCCTTGGCATGCAAATTCCACTCACCAATTTTTCAATTTACCCTTCGCAGGGAGTTTGATTGACAGGCAATCTGACCAATCATAATCCGCCATCTGCCCATTTTTGTCCAACAAAGCAGTCAGGAGAGTTAGTAGATTAATGTCGGTGGATTTGAACTTGAAAAGCGATGTGTACTGACATCTTTCCACGGTTGAAACAACAATCCCTCTGATGTTCAATCATGTTTATTTGATTCTATCAATTAACTAGAAGGAAGAGATGATCAGTTCAAGAGCAGCTTTAACTGAGGCTCTACAGCGATCTGTCACAACACATTAAAGGACAAGTTTGGTATTTTACACTTGAAGCCCTGTTTTATGATCGTTTCTGATTAAATAGAACGGTTAAGACTGAAATTTGGACACATGCTGCTGGCCCGAGTTTCTGTGGTTGCACTCCCCCACCTCCACAATAGTTGCATAGGTGCACTGGAACAATCCTTCCTATTAAACTTTAGTTTACAAAGACGTGAAACTCACCAAGTGGTCTGGGGTGTTCACTGATAAGCTCACACAAAAATTGCTGAAAAAGATGCTTTCAAACAGGTTTTATCGTAGTTTTTGTCCAACTCCATTTACTTAATAAAAATAATATATTTTATTTATATTGCACTTTACATTTCAACAAAATTTTAAAGTGTTAACTTGAGATTTGCTGACTTGTATTGGAGGTACAGTATTACTCTGCACCGGAAACGGAAATGGGGTTGTTTGTATTCTTCTGTGTATTCACTGAAATGCCAGTGGTTTGCTTGCAATTGGCAAAGGTGCATTATCGCCACCAACTGGGCTGTAGTATCTATTATTCAAGCAGTAACTAAAAGGGGGCGGGTCTTTGCGGACGGTCAATTGGTTGTTTTTCTAAATCTCAGAGGTGAATGGGGATCACAAGTGAGGCTGCATTTGTCGACATAACATTTCTGTAACAAACATAACAAACTGTTTAAAAACATGTTTAAAAAATATGTGAAGCCATTACTTGTTTATCAGAAATATAAAATAAACCATTTCACGAGTTCACCCTTACATATAATCATATATAGTAAAAGTATATATATTTGCTATTTGGCCTGAACCCAGAGTGCTCCCATATCCCTGGTTGGGATAGAAAATATTTAAGAGTGAGGAGTTGGGTAGGTTGGAGTAGCCTGGCTGCGCCCTCCTACGCACTTCCGCTCAATTTCATTTTACTTCTGTACTACGTCTGGGATCGCTCCATATCCTTAGGTTTCCAGAAACCAATTTTTTGTAGGACCAATCAGCGAATAGAGGGAGTGGCTGAGAAAGATGACGTTGATGTAAGCGCGTCAGTTTCAATTCAGTAATGGCAGCGGAGAAAGACGTGAGAAAAGCTATTCGGTCCGTTGTTGGAAAAGAAACTGCCGAATATACAGAATTTAAAGCCGGTTTGTTATCGTCTAACCTCTTGTTGCACAACTGAGGACCAAGTGAAGGAGGCAGAAAGTTTGGAAGTTTGTGCTGGGCAGTTCGTGCACGATGACCGTGACATTTTGGACGGACGGTTTAGCCTGGTGTTCGCGGTGTTCGGAAGCCCCGAGTCCTGGCTGCTAAACTATGGTTGAAGATCCGCTCAGGAGTCATGTCAGTCGCTCATATTCCCAACTGTAAATTTACTGATTCTTGTGATGAATAGAACATTTTGAGCCCTTGTGCACTCGTGCAGGAGGTTGGTGTGTCAGTTTTACATGTTGTAAATCATACAAATTGGTTGTGATTTAGAAAAAAATAATTGTCATAAATAAAAATGTGAAAAACCATACTTTGAAGATATTTGATTTTCAGTTTTAGATGGCAATGGTTGATTTGTTTTACTAAAAAAAATAAATGCCACATAAAAATGTACAAACACATACTTTGAAGAACGTAATTAAGAAACAATAAGACGTAATATGAAAAATTGTTGTTTATTACACATCTGCAGATAGAGACAGACTGATCATTCACTGTAGCTGCCACAGCATTTGCGGCAGATCAGAAACGACCACAGCGGCGTATTTGTAATGAGACACAGCTTCCACCATTGAATGAATATATCACTGTCCTTCGTGTCAAATATACATTTCGAATTAATAATTGTTCCTAGATTAACAAAACCTGCGGCGCTCGTTGACTGAAATCCTATGGGATATATGCACGCATAAGTTCCGCATTTGACGTAAGGATGCTCGTCCATTTCCGGTTGTGTAGATTAAAGCGGAGGAAAACCGGAGAAAACGGGATTATGGCAGAGTCTTCAATATTTACTGTCCTCCCGTCTTTGAAACGAAACGTACATACGTTTAGATGTAATTTTATATATAGTTATGTTTATTTAATATAATTTTAAAAAGAAGCATAAACACAACGAGGGGTGTCTGTTTTATCTGTTTTTGTGACTAGCGTTTCATTAGTATAACCATGGAGTATAAAATTCAATATAAATTCTCGGTATTGCATTGGACTCTATGATCGGCGGAAGTTATCGAGCATCCTTAATCCTTCACCGGAAATAACGCCGTGCATAGAGCCCATTGTAAACATAATCCTCTGATCATTCGGACTTGTTGTTTCCAGCCATTTCGGCGCGTGACATACGTCACTCACGACACCCCGTTAGCGATTGGCTATGGCAGATCGTGAGTGACTTTGGGCAGATCCAATAGATTTGAACTTTAAAAGTGAACCCGCCTACAAGGAAGGAAACGTTTTTCAATGGAGCGGTTCCAGACTCTATGTGGAAATGAAATGAACTAGAGTCTGGTTGAACCAGGCTAAGGTTGGAGGGATGCTAGAAATCTGTTGTGGTATAGAGTTAGGTCAGATTTTTCAAACATAATTGGTTTGAAATAATTCCGCCCACATTTGATTCTCAAATAGGTACCCAAGCTTGTCTACTAATACTTATCTCCTGATACAATTTTTAAAGCCAAAATGGCACCTATTATGCAAATCCAATTTTATATTTTTTTTATTGTTTTTGAATATAAATGTGTCTTCGCAGTGTGTGAACACAATCACCCTAAAATGATAAAAATCCACCCATTTTTTTTTTAAATCCCCATTAAAAACAAAGCAGTTTCATTAGACATTTTCTGAGATGACATCCTACTGCAGTTGTAGTATCAATGGCCCTCATTTATCAAAAGTGCGTACACCAAATTTCCAGCGTACACCTAAAACCACGGTGACTTAGAGATTTATCAATATGGACGTTGGCGTATGGCACACTCAAATCCTACACCAGCTCAGGAGGTGGTGTACGCACGTTTTGAGTTAGTGCAGAAATGCACAGAAAAAAAAATAAACGCACTGACAAACTAAAAGATATGATATATTATGACCCACTGTAAAACAAAAAAAAAAACATAGTAATTATCTTCAGTGTTTATTTTTGTGCAACATGGACTTGTTTGGACATGGACATGTTTGGACATGGACATGTTTAATTTGTGTGACTTTACCAAACCATTTGATTTGTAAGCATATGTATTCCTTCAGTTGTGAGCCTGTGCGCTTTACCCTGAAGGCCTGTTCACACCGGGACGAATTTTGCGTGCGATATTCGTCGAAGTTTAACGCCTCGTGACTAAACAATGGGCGCCAATGTCAATGTGAGTGTTCACACCGACGCGAAAAACGCCACGCGTAAAAGCGTCATTTTAAAAAAAAACCGCCTCGGGTTCGTTTTTTTGGTTTGACGCGCCGCGTCAAAACCTATTCGACCAACGAGATCGGCGGGTTTGCTCACGTGTCTGGTACTTCTGAAGTTACAGTAAAACACAACTTGAGGGCGCTCAAACACAAAACGGTCTTGCCGAGCACACATACGGCGAAGAAGAGATAAGATACCTATGGGCAAGATGAATGTTGAGCTGCTGGTCTCGGAGCACAAAGAGCTATAAGATAATATTTATATTAGTATTTCTGTAATAATAGTATAGTATAGGGTGACCAACAGTCCTGTTTTCCCGGGACATGTGTAAAACGTCACTTTGTGCTTTATAGAAATCTGAGTTGAAATGAGAACAGCGCATAGTGTGCATAATGTCAGTTAGATTTTGACAAGTGAGGAGAGGAGAGAACCGCTCTGCCGACTCTTTGTATTCTTTCTTTTATTTTATTTTTCTATTGTGACCAGATGTTTGTTTGTTTGTTTGTTTGTTTGTTTGTTTGTTTGTTTTCTCTCGCTCGATCCCCGTGTATGAGGAGGACGAGTGTGACGTTTGAGTGGTTTTATTAAACGCGGGGAAATACGACAACTCTCGTCTCTCGTGCATCTGTTCATCCGACAACTGCTAATTATCTCTGGGCAACATCTCAACTTTGCGTTACACATGTCCTGTTTCCACGTCCTGTCCTGACTGTTTTTAAGTGATGAAAATGTCCTGGTTTTCAAACAAAAACTGCTGGCAAAGATCAGTCCTACAGCAAAATATAGATGGGCAAACAAGGTGGACGAGGAAGAAAAACAAGATAAAGAGAATGAAAACTAAAGATATAAATAGATTTTGTTAGTTCGTTTTTGTAAGTTTGAGAGCTATTTTTTGTTACATTTGGAGGCATTTCTTTTAGTTATTTATTATTTAGGCCTATATATTTTTCTAATACAGAAGACATTATTTCTATCATTATTTCATTCGGTTTTTTTCTATCTGTCATAATAAAAAATTGAGACATGAATATGATCACCCTAGTATAGTATTCTATTATTATTTCTGTTTTACATTCCCTTGTGAAAAAGAAGTGTGGTTAATTGTATTGAAAGTGTACTTTTGTGTGCGTAAACTCATGAAAGTATACTTTTTGAAAAGTGTACTTGCAGATAATATAATATAATTACAATTAAAGACCACTTAAGTTTAACTTAAAGTAAGTACACTTTCATCACATTATTATAAACACACTTAAGTGCACTTTTAAAAATGCACTTTGTAATAATATGTAATTAAGTTTAACTTAAAGTAAGTACACTTTCATGACAATATTTCTAAACACACTTAAGTGTACTTTTTAAAAATGCACTTTGTAATAATATGTAATTAAGTTTTACTTAAAGTATACTAAGTACACTTTCATGACAATATTTATAAAACACACTTAAGTGTACTTTTTAAAAATGCACTTTATAATAATGTCTAATTAAGTTTTACTTATAGAAAGTACACTTTCGTGATCATATTTATAAACACGCTTAAGTGTACTTTTTACAAATGCACTTTGTAATAATATCTAATTAAATTTAACTTAAAAAAGTACACTTTCATCACAATATTTCTAAATACACCTAAGTGCATGTTTTTAAAAAAATCATTTTTTAATAATGTCTACTTAAGTTTTAGTTAAAGAAAGTACACTTTCATGTTATTATTTCTAATCACACTTAAGTGCATGTTTTAAAAAATTCCCTTTTTAATTGTGTCTACTTAAGTTTTACATTTTAAATAATTATGATTTTATAGTGTTTTAAAGTTATTAAATGAAATGTATTTTGATGAATTGACTAATATACTAAATAAAATAATAATTTTAATGGAAAATATGGAAAGTAATTCATTTTAATTTCAACTCAAGTGTGTTGTCCAAAAACAATTAGTTCATTTATTTTAAATGTGTTTAATCTAGAATATATCGACTGTGTGCATCAATGCACTTTGAATGTGTTTTCCAATAAATTTGCAATACAGTATAATCCAGGACAACTTATTGTTGACATTTTTGTCAGTTTTCTACATAATATATGACAATAAAATGTAATTTATGAGAGGAGTCTAAGCATAACAGTAATGTGTGGTACTTTACATATGTGAGAAAGTCAATTAAACACATTTAATTGCAATCTACACTGAACAAAAATATTGACTTTTAGTTGGTTGAAAGAGTAGCGTTTTGTGAACTTACAGAATATAACAACACAAAGAGTTAGAACAACTTCAACTTAAACAGAAAAGTTGAAATAAAAATATACTGTATATGAACACGTTGTTTAATGCGCATGCGCCAGACGTCATGATGACGCACTACTTCCCTAGAGTTTGAAAAATGCGCTGTTGTGTTTCTGCAATCGCGATGAGGAAATGAAAACAAGAGAACAAAAGGAGCGCCACGTTTGGCTGTTTGCAGACAGATATTATTGTGTTATACTGCAAATAATTAGTCAAGTAAGTCTTTGCTTTCCTTATTGATTTTTTTTTTTTTACCGCAGTTGATATTGCGATGAGTGCTTTTTAATCGCAGATAGTAACGTTGCTATGCAATATACTGTAGATTCGGGAGCTAAATTTATCATGTTTCCAATAATTTATGTGTGACGCTGATGAGGTAAGGTAATTCATCACATCACACATTCATCAACAGTTAGCAGTCAAAAGTTTACGTAGGCCTACACCTTGCAGAATAAACTGCTTCATCAGGGTAGTACTAAACAAAAAGACAACATATACATTTTTGTGTTCCCTCTTATTGCTAAAATTACTAACATTTTGCAGATACTGCAAGGTGTATGTAAAACTTTGAAGGGAAAATATCTATCACTTTCATTAATTTGAGCCAAATTTAATAATGGACTGGATCTGTTTTATAAACAAATTTTTTTACTTTTTTTTTTCTCAAGGTATTTTTTCCTGACTTTCCTGCCTCTTTGGAACAAATCCATTCACATTTACTTTGGAGAGCACCGGGACATTGACATAAACAGGACTTTCCAACTACTTCAAAACATTTGGTGACAAATGATTTTGGTTTTCTTGTTTTTTTTGCCTTTGGATTTCTTCATTTTTATTTTATTTTTATTTTTTAGACAAAATTATATTCACTGTAATGCTGAAGTAAGCATTTTGTCCTCTTTAATGTTGGTGCTACGAAAAGGTTTAAGAGCTAAAATTAACCAGGTTTGTTAACACTTTAATTAGGTTTCATTTGTTAATATTAGTTTATGTATTAGCAAAACATGATCTAAAAAATGAGCATTTTTTACAGTATTTATGAATCTTTTTTAAGATTAGTTCATTCAAATATAGTTTGTTAAAGTTAGAACAATGTATAGTTATTGTTCATACACGTTCACAGTGCATTATAATTTTAGTACACAACTTTTGAATATAATAATGCATTATTAAATGTTGAAATTAACATTAACTAAGGCTAACAAATGCTTCAAGTATTATTCATTCTTAGTTCATGTTAACTGAAGGAGTTAACTAATAATACCTTTTTCATTACCCGTTTGAATCTTAGTGTTTGTGACGATCTGCGGCTGGAGTGCCCGCTTGAGCCTCTGGGGGGCACTCCTTCCTAGTTTATTGTTTCATTCATGTTTTTCCCTGGACTGATTATGGTTTATTTCATGCACCTGTGTTTTATCATCTTGTTTAGTTCACCTGATTTAAGCCCTGTGTTTCTGCCCTGTCTTTGTTGGTTGTTGAATTTATGTGTGTTACGTTGGTGCTTTCACGATTCTTGCTTCTAGTGTCTTGTTTTAAGTTTGTTTAATAAAGCTACACTGCGTTTGGACCCAGCCTCAGCTCTGTTTCTCCGCACAGCGTCACCGTGTTCACATTTTGCAACATCACATTTTGTTTGTATTAATTCATGGGTTGTGTATTTGATGTAATGTGTGTTTGCTTCTAAAATGATGTTTGTACTGGTAATCCCTAGGTTATGGAGACCAAATTACCCCAACAGTATAGTAATCCCAGTAATTTACATGGAAACAATCTTATAAATCATACAGAATTATGTTTTCTGAAAATGTCTAAAATTCTGTCATCATACACTCACCCTCAACTTACATTTAAGTGATCTTATGAATCACTGACAACTCTTAAATAACTGGTTTGTAAATAATGCTATACTTCATTAAGAAAGTATTAATTGATCATTAACAAAGTATGAAACTACAATTATTAAACACATTATAGATATGCTTATAAATCAAGAAAAAAACATTTATTGCTGTATTTAGAAACTTATTATTAATGTCTATTAATGCTTTAAATGATTAACTGTTAACTCATGCTTATAATGAATAATAGTGTGCAGTTAAGTGTTACCTTTCTTTCTTCTGCTGAACACAACGAAGATATTTTGAAAAATGTCAGTAACAAAACAGTTAACTGGTCCCATTGACTTCCATAGTAGGAAACAAAATACCATGGAAGTCAATGGGACCAGTTAACTATTTGGTTACTGACATTTTTCAAAATATCTTCATTGTGTTCAGCAGAAGAAAAATTCATACAGGTTTGAAACAACTTGAAGGTGCGTATAATGGCAGAATATTCATTTTAAGTGTTGTAACCGTTTGTTTCTTGGGTTTTTTCTTGTGCATCAACAGAAAGGTTTTTATGTATTTATTTTAGAGATTGTTTTGTTAGTAAATATAGAGGGTTTTAAATTGAATTTGTGTTGATTGTAACTATATAGGTTATTAAGACTTTTTTTGTCCAAATTTGAAATAAATTGCAACTATATATTTTTTTTAATTAAAAAAATGTATTTAATGTAATAAACAAGTACACTATTATATAATTAAAGTATATTTTTGTTGACATTATTTGCTTGTCAGTATATTTGGAAGTACACTTTTACCATATTTCAAAAATCACTCTTAATATCAACTAATAGCATTTAATTTGAGCTTAATCTGTGATACATTTGAAATCAATTACATATAATATGCATTAAGTTTGTCGAAAACATTACACTTAATTCACACTTAAGTGTATTGTTGACTGACATTAAAGTATATTTTAGTTCACATTAATTGCATCATTATATTGTGTAGTGCACTTTAACTGTATTTTAAATACACTGGAAGCAATTGTGAGAGTGTATGTAAAGTTGTATTAAAGTACCAATTAAGTTGTTCCAAAAAATCACACTTGATTGCAACTTATTACACTTAATTTCAACTTAATATGTGATATATTTTAAATAAATTACACTTAATGTGCATTCAGTACCCCGAAAAAATTGTTTTTAAATCGCACTTAAGTGTATTCATTTAAAGTGTATTATTTTTGTAATAAGTACACTTTATAAAAGTACACTAAAGTGCACTTTTTTTTCACAAGGGTTAAGCGCCATCTAATGTCAGGGAATGAATTTGCATGTTCATTCGGCTTATCGTCAGCGAAAAACGCTTGGGTGTGAACACAAAAAACGCGTTGAAAAACGCTGACGAATAACGCGCGCTGATATTCGTCCCGGTGTGTACGGGCCTTAAGCCCCAGACACATCATTCAAAACTGTTAAATGTCTTCTTTTATTTGTGTGCACTCGTAATAAAAACAAAATGTTGTGTTTTTCGTAAAATAAAGAAAATAAACATGATGCGTGTTCTCCCGTCTCTCTCAATGTGAAGTTCATTCTGAAACGCGACAGAAAATGACTAAAGCTTGAAGTCTCCATTTTTAAATGATGTAAATCATATCAAAAACAAATATTATCCGTTTAAGTAATTTGTATGAAAGCAACGACATGTACAGTTTCTCTAGCCAGAGCTGATTAGCGCTAATGTGACCACACGTGTATGAGCTGTTCATATGCAAATGATCCACCCGGAGGAGAGCAGAGCTGTTACCGCCCTCATCACCTCAAAACAAAGAATCAGCGACTTCAGAACTGCTCTGCTTTTCATCGAGTTGTCGGTGATCGGTGTGTTTACTAATGTGCTTTTTTGTCTTTTGTTGTGTATCTTTGGATTATGTTGTGTTGTAAATAAATCCAAACAATCTAAAAGCCATTTTTAAAGTCTCTCCTCATTCTTTGTGCAGGGCTCCTCATAATAATATCACCTAATAGGGCCATTGGGAAGGGTCTTTGTCTTTCTCAGGTGTCAATATTAATGGAGGGTTACTGCCTCCCTGTATAAAGCTTTCTTACACAAAACTTGTATTACAAAATTTAAATAAAAATAATATCTGAATGAGTAGTCAAGATGATTTTCATAGTTTTGAAACAACTATTCTAGGCTATGTGATACAATTTTTACAAATTACAAATTTACAAATTTTCAAATTTTTTACTAATTATTTCTTCACCAAAAAAGTCTTGTAAAGAAATAATTAGAATGGGTTTCATGACCTTATTTCATTGACAAAGTTTTTTTAGTTTTGTCACACACAAAAAAAAAAGAAAAAAACGTAATTCTCAAAACTTTTTTAGTTTTTACATACAATATTACTTTAGCAGAGTTTGTGCTGAATACAGTGTAATCAGACTCTAGCCATGAAAATGACTAAAAAAGCATAAATGTCAGAGCATGTCAGAACACCTCCAGGGCCCAGAAAACACCTCAGACCCCAGATGGTTAAGGTAAAAACAACTGTTTGCATTATTTCCCAAAATAAATGCATCATCCAGTAAGCTGAAGATGAAGAGCCACTTCCTTTGCTCACCCTGAAAGCGTATTCAGCAATGACCTTCACCACCTCGCTAAATGGCACTTTGGATGTGAGGGTGTGCCCATGGTAAATAACTGGCTCCTTTTCCCCATCCCAGCAGTCCAGCTCCACACAGCGACAGCCTTGTCTTAGAGCTCTGTGCCATAAACAAACATAAACAATTTTAATATTTGCTCAAGAAAAAGCATATGTGTGAAATGTGTTTGTGTGAAAGATTTCCCTGAAAAAGTCATCTCGTCCAGTATGCATCTAAATGTGAATACGTTATCTGCAAAAAGCGCCAGTGCTGTCTATTTATATATATTTGAGCATTTTACCTGATATAAGCGTCAACGCTGCTCTCGCTGATGAGTTGATCTTTAGTGAGGTAGGTGTTGTGTGAGGAGGAGATAAAGTAGTGACTAAGTGGATGGCTCATGTCCTGGTAGACTCTGCTGTGGTCTGGGTTGTACACATCATTCTCCTTAGACAGCATGTACATGGTGAAACCATTGGGTGTCATAAACTGGTTCTTCTGGGCTGCAAAAGACAGAACAAAGATGCATCTCTATGCTCAGTATCACATGCCTGGAAAAAAGTGCAAATTGCAATAAAATAATACTGATTATTACTGTAAATGAAGTGTACAAATACCCCATTCATTGAGTTCATAGTTGAGAATAAGGCTCTGAGCATGCACAAGTGTGTGGTCCTCGCCCTGGTCTTTCAGGAATTCTCGCAAATCCACGGTGGACAAGACACAACCATTGGCGGAGTACTGCTGAAACACTGCATCCAGGTCAGGCCGACGTAGCAACTCACGGCAAAACAGCTCAATTTCTTCATGTTCAAGCCGTCCGTCTTCTGATTTATCACACTTCTGATACACAAATTAAATATTTATACACATATCAAGCAAATTAATTTATTTTAATTTTTCCACTCTAAATAAAAAACAAAGGATTTTAAAGAACATGAAATACATTTTATGTTCTTAAAATCCTTTTTGTCTTAGTGTTCATTTTTGTCTGTGTTGCTTTTACAGAACTTTCTGTAAATAAAGTATTTCCAATTGAAGCATTTCAAAGCAGGTCAAGTGCTGCTGAGGAATAAGGCTGACCTTAAAGAGGTTGACAGCATATTCGTCATTCAGGTCTATGTTGATCATCTTGAAAAGAATCTGGACCTCCTTGTATGACATCTTGCCATCTTTGTTCATATCAGCTTGTTTCAGGTAGCCATAGATCCAAGTGAGAGTGGTCAAGGGTATTAACTGGTTAAAATTGGGTTATCAGTTTAATGCATTAAATGAGCCACATACAAGATTGTGGCCAAAACTGGTACTGCAATCACTTTCAAATTACTGTAGAGTGGTGTAATGAGTCTCAATCAGCTGCCTTGATTATGAATCAGTACATTGTGGTCACAAATTCGGGCACTGATAAGGACCAATACACATTTGGACACTGATGACTCTATTTCCAGCATTACGTCACTACAGGTATTTATGAACAACGGCAAAACTAACATTTTTCTGACATCATTTTTAAACTTCTATTTATAGCCTATATAGTATGATAAATACTTTGTTTCATATCACTTTTAATATATCAGCTGTAACTTAATTATAAATTCATGCTCGGAATTTGAGCTCTGCAAATGCACCCATCCAAGTGCACAAACACAGCAGCAGTGAGTACTGAACACACACACACACACACACACACACACACACACACTGTGAGCAGTGGGCAGTTAGGTGTCTAGCTCAAGGCAACCTCATTGTAGGGTTGAACAGTGTCTTGTTCATTCACTCTCCCCACCCACATTTCCGGTACTGACACTCAAACCTCTAACCTTGAGACCAACTCTCTAACCATTAGGCCACAACTGCCCAACACGTTTAAAATTTAAGGATCACTATCCTTGGAGATGCTGGGGATTGAACCTAGGACCTGATACATGCAAAGCAGGTTTTTTCATTGGACTAAAAGGATTTTGCAATTGACCTATGGCTAAGCCGCGCCCTCAAACGCGATGAGCCAGTGCAGCTAACCCAATACACTCGGACATTCTTTGCTTCCACTTCCATTGAAATGCATTGGAGTTAGTCAGTTTTCATTGGTTTTTTCTTGTTATTTTAAGTTTAAAATGGTCAAACGATGTGCATGGGGTACATGCAACTCTGACATTATTGTTCCTGAGAGGCTGTGCGACGGTGTGTATTTGTTTACCCTTTCCCAAGCAAGCCACATCTCAACCGAAATAAATGTCTGCTAAAGTTATGCGGTAGCTAGACCACAACACCAACTAAACGCAGATAAATTAAACAAGGATGTCTACATCTGATCTAAGTTAAGTCAACAACGTATTTGAACGTTATCTTTAAAATCTCTAACGTAACGTTAGTCTAACAGTATACATTAGAAAATATTAACGTTAGCTTCTAGCTGCAAGTACATCATGTCAATTAGCTTCATTAACGTATATCTGTAAATAATCGAGATAACATGTTAACAAGGTTGTGCTGAATGATTCATGTAAATACTGTAGCACCAAACGGTGATGGCAACGATATGCGGTTATCATGTTTACACTGTGACCTGTACATCTCTGCCTGGAGCTGAAGCTTTTCATCGTCCTTCTCAACAATAAAATTATTAATATAACCCTCCAATGCATAGTTAATGCCCTTTAGGTGACTTCGAGATGATATATCATTTTTCTGTCTCCAAAAATCACCAATTGCTTCCTGTAAAATGTCTCCTACTGTGACAGCTGCCATAAGCGCCCGTGCCGTGTTTGTCCGAGTGAGTGGAGGGGGCGTGGCTTAGCCATAGGTCAATTGAGAGAGAAGCATCTCGCTGCAGCCTGCGGTGGACATCCAACCTGGCCCACGTGTGATATCAGAAGCCACGCCCATGTCCAAATACAGAACATTCTCATTGGCCTGACTTTTCCCGAAACTCCGCCCTGCAGCCGATTCTTAAAGGACAACTCCGGCGCAAAATTAACCTTTGGTCTAATTACACATTATCATAATTACACTATATAATTATTAATTATCATAATTACACGGCTAATAGCCGCGTTTCCACTGCCGGGCCAGGGCCGGGCCGTGCTAGTGCGTGCCAGGGCCAGTCGCGTTTCCACTGTCACTTCCGGGGCTTGATCGGGGCTTCCTCAGGGCCAACGGCCAGGATTTCTGGCCCGTCGAATACCTTGGGCCAGAGGGGGCCAGCTCGGGCTAGAGGCGTGCTCAAGGTAAAAGGCGGAGTTTATCGGTGTTATGGAACATTATGATCTGAAGCAAGATGCACATAGGGGTGTCCATGTTTAACCTATTAACCGTTTAAAATTGCATAACATTTTAATTTGAACTCTAGGCCTATGCCAAATGCTATTCAAAAATATATAGGCTATAGGCTACATATCGACGAATTTTCAGATATTTGTTTGATTTTTTTTTTGCCCCCTAAACATTTAAAATATTTGACAAATTAATATGAAAAAAATATATATTTTTCTGGTTTTCTGAGGCCAAATTAGAACCTGGAAATGATATTTTCCCCGCAGTGCTGAATGAGAAGAGCCGTACAGCCTACAGAAAGGTGATTTATAAGCTAAATGTGTCTGATAATAAAATAATACAAAATAACGAGGCAGTAATTGTTTATTAATAAACTATTGTTTTCTAAATCATTTTCGGCTAAAAATCTCCATCTCCGGATGCACATTTAGAGAGAAATTAATTAGCTACATAATTACATAGTCAGAAGATATTGGCTTATTTCGATTCGAATTTGTTCGTTTTAAATTGGACATTTAAAGCTTTAATCTACAAAGGATATAACCCCTGTAGACTAAAGCTTTAAATGTCCAATTTAAAACGAACAAATTCGAATGCGGTGGCTGTTTCAGGTCTCGCGCTTCAGTTCACGGAGATCATGAAGCGCGCCTTGAAATTGTTAAAGCACAACGTTTTCTTGTTATTGTGAGTTTACGCAAATAAATGTATTTGCGAATAATGTATTATTATTTTCTGTATGACCAGAAATGAAAGAGTATTTTAAGTTGTTTCCACTGAAAGAAATGCAATGAAACTGCAAGTATTCACATGGGCGTCTCGCAGCCATCAGTGCGTGCTCCACACACATAATGCGTCAAAAATATTGTGTTTATTTGTGCTCTATCTTTTTTGGATAAAGGCGTCTTCTATACGCAGCCTAATAAAATGTTACAATAATGATGATGGTTATTATATTATTATTATTATTTGCAGACAAGGAGTTTTTGACGTGAAATGGACGCTTATTTTCAAGTGGCAATTTCAGTTTGAAGGGTGATGGAAATGCGGCTTTAACTGCTCCGTAGCCTACTTGCTGCGTTTTATTTCTATAAATTAATTTCGTTTCAAATGGGGTCCAATCAGTTATTAAAGGTGTTAAAAATTAACTCTGTATCTCGAGGTTGCGGCGCGCACACTATGGTTAAGCGCTGTGGGGCTACTGGCCCGGCAGTGGAAACGCAAGCCCGGTGCTTGAGGCCCGAGGCCACTAGCTCGGCTCGGCTCGCTGTTAGCTCTGGCCCAGCCCTAGCCCGGCAGTGGAAACGCGGCTATTTTACCTAGTCAACCGTTATCTGAGATTTGTTTTCATGATTGCCGAATGTAAATAGTTTTATCTCTAAAAACAGTTTAGCCTATAATGCTAGTATAATGCTAGTATATAGGGCATAGAGTAATGACAAATAAAAATCGCTTGTTATTACCACTAACAAGGCTCAAAATAGCCCCACACTAACACAACAGCATAATAAGGGTCACTACATTCAAACCGAAGCATTGAGAATTTTGTCAGTGTCCATACAGTTTAATAAGAAGATATTTTATACACACAGTCAACTTCGTGAATACAGGAAGAAGCCATCTTTGAAAAATAGTCTCTACCAGTCGATCTACGAACGCCAATCCATGTGCACCGGTGAGATGTGAATAAGGTGATAAGGTGAGCGCGAACAGTAGGCTACGTGTACATATTGAAGAGAAGAAAACGGTTCGTGTTTGTGTTTCTTCCGAAAACAACGGACCATATGATATTCTGCACAGTTCAGCGCACTTGAATCGGTGTTCGTAGATCGACTGGTAGAGACTATTTTTCAAAGATCTCCCCGTGGCCGGGCGGGCCACTTCATCCACTCTGACAAGGTTAAGGCTGTGGTAGATTGACCAAGTCCAGATTCCTGTAAGGCCCTACAGCGATTTCTGGGGTTCGCCAATTTTTACCGACGTTTCATTCGTAACTTCAGCCAACTAGTCGCGCCTCTGACTGCCTTGACCTCCCCCCGAACGACGTTCAGGTGGTCAAACACTGCTGAGGCAGTGTTCACCAACCTCAAAAGTCGCTTTGTTTCGGCTCCCATTCTTGTCACCCCTGATCCCACACGTCAGTTCGTGGTCGTGGTCGACGCGTCAGAGGTGGGAGTAGGAGCAGTACTTTCACAGCGCGCTTCCTCAGACGACAAGTTGCATCCCTGCACGTTTTTTTCTCATCGACTATCGCCTGCCGAACGTAATTATGACATTGGTAATAGAGAGTTGTTGGCAGTTAAGTTAGCGTTAGAGGAATGGCATCATTGGTTAGAGGGTTCGGGGGTACCCTTTATCGTCTGATATCGTTTATCAGATCTGCTAAAAGACTCAACTCCAGGCAGGCTCGGTGGGCTCTTTTTTTCGGACGCTTTGATTTTGTTCTCTCGTACCGCCCCGGGTCCAAAAACATCAAACCCGACTCTTTATCTCGTATTTTTGATCCATCCGAACGCCCGGTGACTCCCGAGTGTATTTTACCTGAGAAGGTTGTCATCTCCACTCTGGTATGGGAGGTCGAATCGAAGGTCATGACAGCCTTAGATGGGGTAACGCCTCTGGTTGTTTTAACCGTAGTGGACCGGTTCTCGAAGGCGGCACATTTCATTCCCTTGCCCAAATTACCTTCAGCCAAGGAGACAGCGGTTACTGTCATAGATCACGTTTTTCGGTTACATGGCCTCCCGATGGACGTGGTCTCTGACAGGGTTTCCCAATTCATATCCAAATTTTGGCAAGGATTTTGTAAGTTACTGGGGGCCACGGTCAGTCCTCAGGCTATCATCCCCAGAGTAATGGACAATCTGAGCGAGCCAATCAAGACCTCGAATGAATGTTGCGATGTTTGGTTGCCAAGAATCCGTCGTCCTGGAGCCAACAACTTTCTATGGTGGAGTACGCCCACAATTCATTACCAGTGTCATCCACGGGCCTCTCGCCATTTAAGTGTAGTTTAGGTTACCAGCCACCAATTTTTCAGAGTCTGGAATCCGAAGTCGCGGTCCCCTCCGGTCACGCATTCATCCAGAGGTGCCACCGTACTTGGACTAGAGCCCGTGAGACTCTACTCCAAGCAGGGAGGCGCATGAAGGCCAAGGCCGATCGCCACCGGTCAAAGCCTCCCGTCTACGTCGTGGGTCAAAAAGTGTGGCTTTCTACCAAGAATATTCCTCTCCGCTCCGTGTCTAACAAGCTAGCTCCCAAATTTATTGGCCTGTTTCCTGTCACCAAGATTATTAGTCCTGTGACAGTCCGCCTCAAACTTCCTCCTGCGTACAGGAGAATTCACCCCGCCTTCCATGTGTCTAAAATCAAACCCGCGTTTCGTTCTCACATTAATCCGCCTGCCCCGGAAGTTGGGTACCTGCTAGAGACATCCTGGATCACTCCCTTATTGATGATTACAATCGACAGGTAAGGGAGTCTGAGAACGCCAGGAGGCGTTCTTAGGAGGAGGGGTACTGTCACGTTCATGAATCGGCTGTCTCATGCTGATGTGTCTGTGTGAGTGTAATTGTGTGGGTGTGGTTACTCGTTGTGTTGATTAGTGTCACCAGCTGCCATTCATTTCAGTCCTTATATATACCCAGCATTTTCTCTCTCTTGTTGTCAGATCGTTGTGGTTGTCATTCGGTGTGTTCCTGTGCTCGTGCCTCGTCTGTGTCTCATCTGGATTTCATCAGTTCTTCGTGTTACCTGGATTTCGTCAGTTCTTCGTGTCGTCTGGATGTTCCACTTCCCTGGGTTTCACTCGAGCATGTCATCACCTGTTTTCACCACCGGATCGCCATCTCGTCCCTGCTTCACCAACCACCTGAGTGTTGTCCCCGATCTGTGTCTTACATTTGTCATATCTGACCTATCATTAAACTGAGTATATTTGCATCTTGCATCCTCCCATTATTTCCTCACACCTACCCCCCTATGTTGGGGGTAGAGAGCAGAGCACTATATAGTGAGCTCACCAGCATAATAGAAACACCACTTTCGGACACTACTCGATCATCTCTCGGCGCCGTTGATTACATCATCTGTCAGCTGGTGCCGAGCCGGCTCTGGGCTAAATAGATTTTTTTTAAATAAATACATTACATTATATTGAGCTTATTTCTCCAAAATTTAAAAACTAAAAGTGATTTCTGGCCGTTTATGTTATAATGAGCTACTCCACACATGATTATAACTTATTTTTACAGCGCAATGCATGATGCAATGCATGATGGTATGTAGGGCTTAGGTTAGTGACCATCGGTTGTACACTACTTTTCAAAATGCATTCTGGGATACATTGAGTGCACTATATAGGGTATAATAATCATCACTATACATTTGGACAGCACTACAAAATGGGGAGCTCACTATATAGTCCACTATATAGTGAGTAATGGGTGATTTCGGACACAGCATATATCTATCTCCACCTGTCACTCAAGTGGCCACGGCCTGAATTATGCAGAACTTTAAGGCTTAATATAATTTAAACGGATGAGTTGTAAAAAAAATAAAAAATCACCACCCTCACAGTCGCCATCCCCCACAGTTGCCATGAAGGCCAAAATTAGCTATATAGACCAAAACTACTTTTTGCCACCAGGCTGTAAACATATTTTTTTTCTGTTGTAAAATTGGGCATTTTAACATGAGGGAGATCAAGATTTGACTCTTTCAAGATCAAGATTCAACACTTTCGTGTTGGTTTCAAGAGAGAGACAGGGAGGTTGCTGTTTGGTGGTTTATGATATTAAATTTAAAAACTGGATTCTCAACCTTCATGTCTTGGAGCAGTTCATTACACTAGCGCATAAATAAAGTCTACTTTGGTTTTTACGCCAGTTGGCAAACAAAATTCAAAACTAGCGTGGCACTTCTGTCTCGTGACACTTTTTAAACATTGTGTCAAGTTATAAGAATCATTTAAAAATGCATCTGGAGACCATGTGTTCTTTTTAATTCTGTTGTGCCTCTCATTTTCAAGCCCAAGCACACTTATTTTAACGCTCCTTCATCACTGCTAATTTTCATAGCATGTAGTTCTTGTCACAAGGCATTTTTCATCTATGTTCCATACACTGAATAATCGACAGCCAGGAACACACATGCATAATCTGTGAACAGACCCTCCTAGCCCAAACCCATTTCGTGCTCCACAAATTAATTATTTGCATTTAAATTCATTTTAATTCTACCTGATTACATTTTTAATTGCAATTCTACATCAAATTGAGGAATTTATATTTAAATTTGTTCTAGAAATAAATTTGCAGTCACTTGTTCCCCACTGAATGAAAGAAATGCTTGACACACCAACAACAAAGGAGTAGAGTAACTTAATCAGTAATGAATAACAGTAAGGTATTTTTACTTGTCATTTGATTATGACCTGGATTAATGAGCTGGGACTGTAGAGTACAACTGAATCTGATTATCTGCTGAAGGATATTTGTCGAGTTTCTCTTTCTGGGTCATGTTGTGGAGTCTGCCCTGGAGGGTTCGAATGCCACTGACCCAGTGCTGGGCTTCCTCTTTTGTGTCACACTGGAGATCCAAGCTCTTCCTCCCTCCTTTGAACAAAATGGTAAGACACTGATCTTCTGGAAGCGAGGATGCCAGGTTTCTCAACGTCTCAGACTTACAACCCTCCCAAACACACTCCACTTCCATGACAGAGACTGAGAGGAAAGGTGGTATTTTTAATTTGACAAAACCGATGTAGTTTAAAATACATTTAAAATAATACTGCTAATATTGACAGGAGCACAACAATAAGAAAACAAACAGTGATTAAGCACACATCTTTGCTTTTCCTGCAGTCAATAGTCAGTAGACCAAATGCAAAAACATCTTATAAATAAGTACCTAAAGTGTACTGGTACCTAAAAGATACAAAAGTGTACATTTTGAAAAGGTACGACCACCCCAGTTACAGCTTGTGTACCTTTTTTCCCGAGAGTATGCATAAACTTCATTTTCATACTAATTTATAAAAGAGCACACCTTACACAGCCTGTGTTAAAAGAGATTTTCAGATCTTTATTATTACTGGGTGCAGAGAGAAAGATCTTGGTAAATCATATCTTTTTATCTATACGTTGTGGTGCCAAAACAAAGAATTAAAATTTGATTAAGAACATATTCACATAAGTAAATATGTGCATGTGGAATTATTTAAGCAAATGTTGTCTAGAAGAAACAAATGAAATAACCTTTTTTTTCCCCCAATCCTACAGGCACACACACCACAGTGTTAGTGGGTGCACACGTCTCAGCCACATCACACAAAACATGATCTTTCCAACTAAAACCAATTATAGACCATGATTCTAATTTAAGACAAGTGCATAGTTGCCAGGGCAATGATAATAATTCATGTACTATGGAGCAAACCATAAAGTGAAGGGCTGCACCCTTCCCGCATAGTCACAGACTGTAATTAGAGTGTAGTGTAGCTTAGAACCCCCTTGTCTGAACTACAAATAGGCCAGCCCTGTAATGACTGTCAGTGCTGTGGCCAGTAGACCTGGATCCTGCCTGTTTGAGCAGCCATAATTAGGAGGTGTATTTACCGGGAGGGGCACATACATTTCCACAGCACAGAATGCAGAACATCATTTATACACACTTGCTTCTTCATGAAAATCTTATTTTGAACATTTTCACACTATGAAAAAACTAATATTCCAATCCAATACATATAAACAATATATGCTGATCACAACTCACAGGACTGCTGAGTTTTGGCTTTGTTGGTGGCCTTGTTGGATTCACACCAGACGGTGACTCCATCGTTCAACAGCTTTAGCATTCGCTTCCTCTTCCAGCGTGGAGAACGCACCTTCATCATTGAGGAGCCCTGCAACATTGTCTTCACATCGTCATCATCCTGGACCCCTGCAGGAGTTCATTATAAGACTGATGATTGTGGCACTCAAATAATTCTTTCCTATGAAAACAAAACTGTTCTAAACAAAACTGTGTGGAACATTAATAACACCTAATGTGAGTGAAGGCAAAAAATATTATATTTTTTTGTTTTTAATAGAAGGTTATATTTAAAAAAAAAAGAAAAGAAAAGAAAAGAAAAACTGCCGTTTGTTCTCTTTTATCTGGCTCATTCACTGGTTATTGAAATTTCATTGCATTATTCACAATATTTAGGCTATTTATACCAGATATTTTATAACATGACGAGTGGGTCTTTAACTTATCTTAATTTTAAATAAAAAGAGAACGGGCAATTTTGTTATAGCTAGGTAACAAATCCAACTATCACGGACATCTGACTGACATAAACTGCGACAGATATGAAGTAAAATGAAATGTATACAAATAGGCTATACATAAATGAAACCTAAATAATAATTATAATAGCCTAATAATGTAATGACTTACCCATTTTTTTCAGGGGATCGTCTGGTTTAAGTTGGGACGTTCCGGCTCCATTCTTCTCCTTTCTCAACATGACGCAGTATCCTCTTGCGTCTTAAACTAGAGGGTTTATGATGTGGATAAATACACGAACGGGTTTCTAGTTAGTGTTCAGTGATGATATAGCACTAACTAAACAGTGTAGACATGTCACACTACCCTGACTGATGAGCTCATGAATGTTAAAAAGCTGCTGTGCCGTAGCTATAGACATTACATTTCATTGGCTCAGGACTCCGGTTGTTATTTTAGTCTACGATACACATATTCTAACCTACATAAATATATAGACAAAAACTGTTACTCCTTAAAAGCACATATTTAGGTGTCCGATAAAGATAGCCTACTATAATTTGACCAATCTATGCTCTAATTAACCGGTAACCTCAAATGTAGGGTAACGTTATCTTAAAGAATGAAGATTTATATTCGCAGCAGCTCTTTCAAATGAGATTAGACACAACCATGGAAAAATACAGCGACTGTATCTTCAAACTAAAACGCAAAAACCAAACCCACCGAAAATATACAGCAAACGGGTTTATGATGGCTGGACTAGCCTACATATTGAATTCTTACCATAGACCGCTTGGAGAAGACGGCTGAGGTACGGATTAATAAAATGTCTCCCTCTAGCGATGTCACATTTAAAAACAACCAACTGAATCAATCAAAGCCGAATTGCTATTTTAAGCCTAAAGTACGAATCAAGTTTAAGTTTAACGTTTGTAGAGTTTTTTTTCTTCTTCTTCTTCTTCTTTTACCACCAAGTGATGGTTGGTGTGTAGGCCTACATTAGATCTTTTTATTTCAATCCAAACAATTTGATATAAATACGTTGCGCATGCTAAAATGTGAACACTTAAAAATCATTTTCTCACAATACATTTTTTTTTTCTGTTTGCTATAAACATTCTTACATTTAGTTTAAATTAGCATGTAATTAATTGTCAAACACATTCAATAAATATCATGATTTCACACATTATTTTGTAATCGGATGTTTGTCAAATACATGCTCTCTCTCTCTCTCTCTCTCTCTCTCTCTCTCTCTCTTTTTTTTTTTTTTTTTTTTTTTTTTTTTTAATTTAGCAAGGCTCCTGTAAATCCGCGGACATAATATTTCATTAAAAAATTAGGTTAAATATTTAGGTATTGTTATTACTAAAGACGCTAAAACAAGAGAAAAAACTAATTTGGATGACAATCAAAATGTCAAAATATGTTAAATGTGTGGTTACAAAAAGATATTTCCATTTAAGGTAGAATCTTATTACAGAAAACTGAGGTACTTTCTAGGCTGATTTATCCTGCATATTCTTTGGCAATCTCCGACAGGTGGATAAAGGATATTAATCAAATTCAGTATAAATTTCTTTGGAAAAACAAACACCATTACATAAGAAAATCAGATAAGCCATTCAGTAAGGAAGGTTTGAATTTTATTGATTTTGATGTAATGAATGGCACTCTTAAATTGAGATGGCTCCAAGCTTTCTTTAGGAATAAACAATCTGTTTGGTCTAGTTTTTCTTCAAAAATCTTTGATTTTTGGGGGGCATTGATTTTCTTTTGAGGTGTGATTTTGAGCCATTAAAACTAAAGTGTAAATTGTCCTCTTTTCATAGTCAGGTATTATTATATTGGAAACTGATATACAAACACAATTTTCCCCCACATAGTTGTTATTTGTGGAATAATAAGTTTATCCTTATTAATAGGAAATCAGTGTTTTTTTTTTTCAGGACTGGATGGATAAAGGTGTCTGGTCCATTGTACACGTTATGATGGGGAAGGGAATTTCCTTAGTTATGAGATTTTTTTTGAAAGATATAATATTATTTGCACTCAGAAATTATATGTATCTTTATTAAAAGCTGTTCCTGGTGTTTGGTTCAGTTGGTCAAAGGTGCATTGTGTTATTCACCTGTGATTCCGAGAATGAAAAGTTTAATCATCTCTGGTCTTGATTTTACAGAGGAAGGCTGTAAGATTAAAGTGTTAAGAACATTGATAGAGACTTTCCCTTGTGAAGTTAAAAAAAAGACCTCTTGTATGATTTCCCAAAAGACAAAGTGGGTCAAATTAGAACAAGATTTCTTACATTTCCTCTTTTTCCAAAGGTAAAAGAGGTTCAGTTTAAAATTATTAATGATATTTATCCTTGTAATGCTTTCCTAAGACAAGACACAGATTTAATATGGATTGTAATGAGTGCACCTTTTGTGAAGCGGATATAGAGTCGTTGGAACATTTTTTTTTTTTTATGCAAATTCTCAAAGAAATTCTGGGATGACCTTTATAATTGGTTAAGATTGAAATATGAAATACCTGACTTTAATTTTAAAACTATAAAGTATTTGTCTTTGTCTTTGAGTTACGATCTTGAATTTTTGGTGAACAATATTGTGCTGTTGGCCAATTACTTCATACACAAATGCAGATTCTTTAAGAACCCTCCCACTTTCGTCTCTTCCATAAAGATTTAATGATCTTCTTCAAAGCTTTAAGACTGGTGCATAACAAAAAAGCCCTTAAATTATTTAATCTTCTGAAGGTTTTGTTTGATGATTCCCCCCTTGTGTAATATTTTATTTTTTTACTTGTTTATGTGTTCTTTACATGTTTTTGTTTTCTAATTTATTTTTTTTGATTGATTTATGGTGTTCATGTATTTTTTTGTGCTGCTATTTGGACTGTTTTGTAATCATCTAAGATCTGTATCTTGATGTTTGTTGGTATTTTGTATGTTTTTTTGTTTGTTTTTTTTTTAGCAATCCACAAGTTTCCAAGGGGCGCTCCTGTAAAAAATAAAGTGGGTGAAACTTCAGGTGAGGCGGCGGAAGTAGCATTCCAATGGTATTTTGTGTGGTAGTTAGCGAAGAGGCTAGCTGTTTTTCGGAGAATTATTTTACTATTTAAAGACGCAAATCTTTATGAGAGATGGTGTTACGGCGCTCAGGGACAACATGTGCTGTTCGCGGTTGTATGTACCGGACTAAACTAGTTCAGTGGCTTAAACGTGATTGAACATAAGCTGAAAACGAAATCAGAGTGATCATGCCAGAGCCCGTCTCTGATCCTGCCAACGACTGTAGTTTCCATCACCTCTCAAAAGACGACGAATCTTCCTGTGTACATTTGTTTAAATTCTTAATATTCTATAACTCTCAGCATGTGATTGGCTCGCTACTGATGTTACAGCTAAACCCAGGATCAAAGCCAGCTGTGTTGACAGAATACCAAATGTGCCAGGTAATGTATTCAAGTGGCACATTCATTTATAATTTTGAATAAACTCCAAACCACGACTAAGTGTGTATTTTTTATTTTAATTTCACCATGCCTTAATGAGTATTGATTATTAATAATGTTATTATAATACTCCCAATACTGCCGGGGGTAAAGGTACTGTTATTTCACCCTTTTGAATTTCGTTGAGATTATGTTCCCACATCGTTAGCTAGTTTGGATCGCTATAACTTGAATGACTGTCAACTCAACTGTTGAATGAACGAGTGTTAAGCATGTCAAATCGCGCTTTGTTTACTTCCAACCGGAAGTCGCGCCCACTTTTGACGCAAGGCCTCATGGGGCGTAGGAAAAAAGAAAAAGAAAAAAAAAATCCGCGGACATCTCTTGCTGACATTGGCCATATGACATTGGCTCTCGTTTTTGGGACAGAGACACGTGACAGAACCAGGAAGTGAACTCTTGGTCGAAATTCCAAAAGTTGAACGGTCCATTTATTAGAAAACAATCCTCAAACTGATCGTGCAAGGAAAGCGTGTACCGCTTTTATAAACTCTGTTTCCAACGTGACCGGTGGTTAATATTGTTTTATTACAGTTATAGTGTTCGGGTGTTATGGCAGCAGGAGCATAGGGCAGGTGAGTTGAACCTAGCTAACTCTACTTGACCTCCTGGCTAATTAACCTGCAATCAAAAAGGGCAGAAAATCTAAGTAATCTTGACTACTACAAATGATTATATTAGTTAAATAGGGGCTTTTAATTTCATAACCTTACTAAAGTGTCGTCCAAATAATCCGAGAGCACAATTTCTTCAGAAACTTGATAAGTTATCTGATCATGGTTTAGAATGGCAAAATGACACATTTGTCACCAATATAATTTACAGGTTGTCCAGTTAATGCACATGCGGCAGCAGA
The DNA here is from genome assembly GCF_016745375.1 of Pimephales promelas. Next base: position 1,161,643 of record NW_024121410.1, read on the forward strand.
AGTGTGGGAAAGATAGAGACCGCATGATATGCCACCTCTTGCAATGTCAGAGACCGAGGATTGTCAAAGGCGCTTTCAGGCGGCTGTCGACGTCATTCAAACCCTGCCCAAAAATGGTAGCTTTGCTCACCATTGACAAAAATTACATGAATGTACATAACAGTAATGATGTCATTCAACATGATAGTATCATATTGTAGAAGATGTAAAACGTGCATGCACTGCTTTCTGTAAGTTATAAATATGAGTCCACCACATCACACTGGTTCACATAATTTTTAACATTTTTAACACGCCTGTGGTGTTTTTAAATTTAAATTTGTACAGGTTCCTACAAACCCTCTTATGATGTGATGCTGCGGTTTTATGGCCTGTACAAACAGGCGGTCAATGGCCCATGTACAGCGCCACGCCCTGGATTCTGGGACCCTATAGGCCGTTATAAATGGTAAAGTTTTAAACAATTTTGAACATCAAGTTCCATAATGTCTCATCCCATGTACTTTAACAGCCAGCCATTTAAAGGACTGTTTAAAAACTTTAACGTAATGTTTTCCGGGTCTTGTGTCAGGGATGCTTGGAATCAGCTGGGAGACATGAGTCGAGAGAGTGCCATGGCTGCTTATGTGGATGAAATGAAGAAAGTTGCACAAGAGGTGTGAGAGCTTCATTGAAACCTCATAAATCCATAAAGTAACTTTAGGTAAAAGCAAGTATTGGAAAATATTTTCTAAATCATGTCGCTGTAGAAAACAAGCAAATTTGTGTTCAGAGCGGCCAAGCAAACAATTATATATTGCGTATAAATTATTTATATATCACAGGTAATAAACACAGTGCAAATCAATGAGAAGACTGCATCCTTTTTCCACTTTTTTGAACCTCTCTACCATGTCATTCATGATATGCCTAGACCTCCAGAGGCAGTTTTATCTCTCAAATCAGGTGTGAATTATTATTATTATTTTTTTTTGTAAAATACTTTATTAGTACTTTATGTAGTTCTTTAAATCTATGATTTTGGTGTTCATTTCAAAATATGTAAATACCAAAGAAACAATTGATGGTTTGGCTGAACATGATGTGGAGAAGCCAACTCAAGACCCGGCTCTTCAACAGGAGGACACAGAGACAGTCCTTGGCAATGAACTTCAACCTGAGAGCACAGGTAGTGGAATGGTTATCTATAAATGTTGGATGTCTATCCAAAAAATTTTGGAGTCCACTAAAAAAACAATCTTTTTTACAATAGAATGCATTTTAGGCTTGTACAAACAAATAATTGCAATTTTACCTTTTACTTTTTTACTCCAATATGATATTGGAGCCAAGCCAACTATGGCTGAAATGCACCAGTCTTGATCATTATCCAGACATGTCTGACCACAGTTGCTTTTCAAACATTGACAGTTGCATATGTAATAAATGATGCTAAGATTGTGTGTGTGTGCTGTATTTCTTCTCTTTCATTGCTGTATGTGTAGAGCCATTTCTGCCTGAGGGTCAGGGGCTGACTAGTGACTCAGAGAGTGAAGTCTTCTGTGACTCATTGGAACAGCTGGACACTATAAAGGTCTGAAATTTAATTAAATTGAATTAAAATGTATGTGATGATATGTCCTACATTTTGTACACTTTTTATGCCATTACAGCTTGCTGCAATGCCAGGTGGTAATTCCAGTTTCCAGAATGGGGATGCACAGACTGAGACCTCTGGAATCCAGGAGCATCATTACAGCCCCCTCTCTCAGGTGACTCAGATGGGTGCTGGACATGGTGGTGAGGGGGCAGAAGATAGGCATGGTCCTCCCATGAGGAGGAGGGCCACAGAAAGACAGGAAATGCAGCAGGACAGGCGGGCTCCGTCTGGTGAGATTAATCTGATTAATTCCACATTATAAACCACAACCACAGTCGTCTCTGGGTTCCTCAGGTCACTAATATTTCAGTAAAAATTTATACAATCGTGTTTGAAATATCCAAACACCAGATCCCCACACTTACACTACTGTTCAAAAGTTTGGTCAGTAAGATTTGTTAAAGAAAAAAAAATGCATTAAGGCTCCATTTATTTGATTAAAATTCAGAAAAAATAGTAATGCTGTGATATTATTACAATCGAAAATGTATAAATGTAATTGATTCTTGTTTACAAAGTTGTATTTTCAGAAGCCTTAACTCAGTGTCACATGATCCTTCAGAAATCATTCTAAAGCCCGGAACACACCGAGCCAACGCCGATGAACTAGTGCTGATGAAAGCCGACTGTGTTGTCTGCTCTCGTCGGGGTAAAAAGCTACGCTTGAACACACCGAGAGAACTACAGGCGACTGTCAACTATAATGTGCATTCTGCGCCTGCGTGTAAATGAGCCAACTGTCTACTTCTGCAGATATATTCGTCATTCAAAAAGGAAAACCGACGCTGCCGGCTGCAGATACACATACCGTAAACAAAGCAGCGCGTGCTTACCGTTTTGAATATCAATCCTGCTAAACACTTTCTTTATTCCACTCTCAGGAACAATCAGGTAAGATGACGTAACATAAGAACAGCCTTCTATCTTTACCGTTTTGACTTCTTTGCTTGCTTTTTTGCTTTTATTCTCGTGCACTGACTCTTTCACTAAGCCAATCAGAGTTCTCTCTTTCCCCGACGGCCCAACGCCGATTCAACATGTCGAATCGGGTGAAACAAAGCCGACGAGGACTATTTTAAGCCGACAGCACGGAACCGTGCGGAACACATCGAGGAAACTTAGTCGGTCGATGCACAAAAACTGCCCGACGGCCGACCGTCGGCTTAGTGTGTTCCAGGCTTAACATGCTGATTTGGTGCTCAAGAAATAAAATTGTCTTCAGGTCTGAAGCAGAATTCACTCAAATTATCTTTACTCCAACTGCAGATGAAAGTTTGGATGTTGTCTCCAATATTGAAAGCATGTTGAAGACAAAAAAACAAAACAAAAAAACATTATGTATGTATTCATGCATATGTTTTTGTTCCAGGTTATATGTCTCACCACAATGCCAGATGGCCGGAGCGGCTCTCCTCAGGGGCTGGCTCAGGGCAAGGGGGCGGAGACAATTCTAAAGGTGGGCCTAACTGGCTACAGGACGGCCAGGTGCAGCAGCAGATTATTCTTGCCTTACAGCAACTCAGAGAGGCCATGCAGAGTGTCATGGAGCGACTAGAGGTAGTTGAAGGTCTTGCAACTGCAAATGTAAGAAAGCTGAATAAAATAAAAAACAAAAATGTGCATTCTATTTGTCAAAATTGAGCTCTATAAGGAATAGAGACAGGATGCTGCATGATTTAATTTAGTTAATATGAATTTGAATATAATTTTTTGAAGAATTTAAAAATGGCTTAAATATAAAAATGTTGATCACCAGAAGTATTAATCATAACTGCTGTCATATATGTTGTGCTACTTTAAATGGCATGATCATTTTTTTTTATTTGTTCTGAAAAATATTTTCTGCATTAATCTTTTAGTTAGTTTTTTTTGTTTTTTGTTTTTTTTGTTTTTTGGATGAGTAAATAAAAATTAACTCCATGATTTGAAATCTATCTTTATTTTTATTTTATCTGCATCTGTATATTTATTTTAAGGCTCAAAATTCTCAATGGAGATCCCATTTACAATGCACAGCTGCAGAGGCTGAGGTAAAACTTCTGACAGACTTGTTAAGCATCAGTTTCAAGAAGGAATTGCTGCTTGTCACTGCTTCTCAATCATACCTTATGTATTTTGATCAAACACATGTAGAAAAGAAAATTCTTTAATATTTTAATTTCTTTTTTGCTGACAGGAGAAATGGTGGCCATTTGACTTCTCTGGGCGCACATTGCTGCTGTTGTTGGTCTGGCCTTTTGTGACTCAGGGCTTAATGTTTTTGTTGAGAAGGAAGAAGAGAAAGATTCATGCTTGCATATAAATTTACTGTACTGAGTAGAAATGAAAGTAACAGTCAAGATAAAGAATGATCATAATTGTGACATGGTGTTCAATGATTCAATTATAGCACTTGTTTGTTAGCGTCAGGTGAAGGCAAGAAATGTTCTAACCTCATATCTCTGAAATGTGATCATTTAAACTTGTATGAACAAGATGAGTGCAGTTCTGGAGTCCAGGAGCTGATTGTGTTATTAAATGTTTATTAAGTGTAATATGTAATGCTGGTTAAATGTGGCTTTGTGCAGAGACTTATAAGACAATAATGTATGGTATCCGTTCTCTGGTATTTTGAAAATAAGTCATGTTAATTAGTATGTCTTTGTTGATGGTTGAAAATGTAAATACCTTCTGCACCACAAATGAGTATAGACCTGCTGATCATACTTGCAGAATGCAGACATGGCCTTTGTGTGGGGAGCATGACATGCACAGATTCAGAAGCTGTCACTCTGATGATAAAAGTACCAGCAATAAAATATCTTCTGATCATAAACCATATTTATATTTGTTTTACAATGCGAGGATACAAATAAATGCAAAAAATGGTTTGTGAATAATATAATGATAGTCCTTTTTTTCATTTCAATTAAACGTTAAATTTCGACAGAACCTGTATTTGCTGGGTTATCTTTTGTGAGGCTGCAACTTTTAATGTGTAGGCTACTAGATGCATTTAGTAATATCTAGGTGAGTTGATTCAAACTAAACAAAGTTCTTCAGGAACTAACATCGTTTTATGTTAGATGTAGTCATCTTGGTCAAATTCTCGTACAGCCCCAAATCCCCATTGTCTCCGTGCAATTAAAGCAAATATCGGGATTCTTCCATTCGTTCAATGGTTTGCGTTTTTAAAACAAATGCTTTCTGTGTAAAATATGACGGCCCTTTCTTAGCAGTGCCGGTGTGTTTGTAGTTGTGCTTTTACTCTGTTTTGACTGAAACGTTTAAAAAATGTATAGAATTATAGCGAAATGTTTTTATTTATTTATTTTTTATAAACATAAGCCAAACCTCATGCTAACTTCCCTAGCACGAATTAATTTGCGAGCGAGCCAACAATGGGGTTCCATTTCATAAACCTATGCATTTCCATATGTTAATTGACAATGCATATGCATTGGTGTCTTCTAAAACTACTTCATAGATAGCGCGAGGTCGTACATCTTATCAGCTCTTTAATATACTAGTAAGCTTTGCCAGCTAGCTTGTAGCTAAATCCATTCTGGCAGAGGCAGGGAATTCCACGTATTTAAGAGTTTATATATTAAATGCATGTTTCGAACTAACGTTAAGTCGACATGTTTTAGTCTTTCCTTTTTTTACCAATTTGCTTGTGATAACTTGTTCATGTTAATCTAGACTCCATTACCCAGCTAGCTGGCTAGCGAACAGATTGCTAAACAATCGCTTCATCGTTAGAGATCGATACACGTAACGTTAACAACGCCAGGACGTTTTATATTTTGTGTTGTGACATTTCACTTGAACAAGGGAAAAACAACTTTAGTCATGATAAATTGAAACTTCTTCATTACAATGGACACAGTCGTTACTCTTCACATTAAATTGTGAGTACACTGCTGTTAAAAGAACTACTTTATGCGTGAGGGGTGATCAATCCTCAAAAGGGCGCAGTGTGTGGGTTTAAATGTCAAGGTAGAGATGCAAAATAAACAAACGCGATGGAATACACTATCATTGTGTGCTTTATACATACAAATTGGCATCAACACACTTTGTAGTATTATATCTTTGTAAATCGGTGAAAGTTTAATGTGTGTTAGAATGAGGCGGATGTTTCTACCTGCTTCGGACACGTTTGGTAGAGTCCACGAGAGTGACCGGGACAGCTTTCTTTTTGATTGACAACAAATTCCACCAATCAGAATGCCTCTATGGTTCAGCAAGCGCACAAAAAACTTTTTATCCAATGAAAATTGTGAGTGGGCGTAACCTGCTCAGGACCGAAAACAGTTGTTGAATTGTGGGTAATGGAGTTTTTGGGGCAGAGATAATGTATGTGTCAATGCCTAGCGGGACTTCAAGTCCCACAAAGCAGGAAAAAACTGGAGGACTGGCCGCATGCGCCTTTACGTGAGGGAGGTAATAAATTCACAAGCCCCACAGTTCCCCGTAGCAGAAGCGAATTGGAGTTTGCTTTGGAGGGAAATGTTCTCGTACCCGTCGGGAAACCAAGTCAATAGTAGAGGCAGAGGGAACGAAAAGAGTTAACATTAACAGTCTTAGGTAGCATAATAACTCAAATACGAGATTTGAGTTGAACGGTAAGGTAGTTCAAATTTTACTTATGCGAGTTTGTTAATGCTGTTTATTATGCATGTTAAAATCGTTCACTCTTTGAGTAAACATTCCCCTTTCCCCCAGTGTTTTGGTGGGCTGTTTTCAATGGCAGGGTTTAAGGAGTTGATTTCAATTCCATTTCTTAGTTTAATAAAGGAGGGTTTCCCTCATCTCACTGATCACAAACTTGTATCTCCTTCAGGTGGGAGTGTACAGTTATGGAGCTTATTAGAGAAGAAACTGTACTGGAGGATGACAGCAGAGGGCGGCAGAGAGATGGTTTGACAAGTGCCGTCCCCTCGAAACAAGTGCAAAGAAATCAACTGGAGATCTGTCCCAGTCTGGTGTCTGGAGATGTACATCCTATTTGCCGCGGCCGGGATAGGAGCGACCCGGAGCCAAAGGCTGGCGACGCAGCAAGTGACGACGGGTTTCCTGTAAACAAAACAAGTAATAAGAGAGACTCTGATTGCACGAGTCTAAACGCAGAGGGTCTGTCAGATGGCCGCCAGGGCAAGAAGAAACACAGACGGCGACCCTCCAAAAAAAAGCGTCGCTGGAAGCCTTACTTCAAATTAACCTGGGAGGAAAAGAAAGAGTTGGATGAACGCGAGACTGCGCGGGCGTCGCGGGTGCGTGCCGAAATGTTTGCCAAAGGTCTCCCCGTCGCCCCATACAACACCACCCAGTTCCTGATGGAGGAACACGACCGGGAAGAACCTGACCTCAACACGGAGCTGGTCGGCCGAAAAACCGGGATGATCCGCTCCGATGACACGGCCAGTGAGGATGAGAATTTCGAGGCCGAAGAGGAAGACGAAGAGGAAGGGGCCGGCGGCGGCGGTGGCGAAGGGAGCGACGGAATGGGCAGACCCGGGCACGCAGGCGGGGAGTTTTTGCAGAGAGACTTCTCTGAGACCTATGAGAGGTACCACGTCGAGACTCTCCAAAATATGTCCAAACAAGAACTGGTTAGGGAATACCTGGAGCTGGAGAAGTGCATGTCGCGGTTAGAGGAGGAGAACAACTGGCTTCGCCACGTTCGGAGAAATCCCGAGTTCCCAGCTGACGGCACTGGCGCTCAGCGCGTGCGGGAGCTGGAGATTGAGGTGGAGAGACTGAGAGCCGAGAACGAGTTATTACTCTCAACCCGCAAAAGTAAAGGGCCAGGACTCAACCTGTCTCAGTCAAGCTGAATCGATGTTTCATTTCCGTTTTAAAACCTCAAATCGTTTCATTGTATCGGTGTAAACAGCATCTCTATGGTAGCTAATACCCTCTCAGCCTATGCCATTTGAAAGTAATGTTTTTCTGACGGAAAATTGTATTAAAATCTTAAGTGCGGACCCACATAGTTGGTCAGTAATGTATGTTAGTCGTTTGTACGATTAAATTGACTTAAAGAATAGCTTGCAATGCTAACTTTCATGTTATGTAAAATATGTTAAAATGAAAAAAAAGGCCAGAAACCGACTACTCTTTTTGTTTTTGTCATGACGTCACAATCACATCTCAGCTAATTTCGGGTGTTTTGTTAATTTACCATAATTATTGAATGTTTGAAAGCGCCTTTCATTCAGAAACAGCGCAAACATGCAGCGTTTCATATTTAATGGCGCATATGCTTCAGTGTGTTAATGCATGACACGACAGTATGTTGTAAACAGTGGAAAACCGTTAATGGTGTTTTGCCCAAATATATTGTCGATTAAATTATTTCACGTTTTAGTTCTAATTTTATTTCATTGTTTCCGTTATATTTTCTGTAACGTCCTTAGATTATACAAATTTATGTACATTTCTGAGAATTCCCTTCACTCTCCTTTATGTGTACAAACCAATAATAATAATATTGAAAAAGGATTCTCTCTCACACACACACACACACACACACACACACACACACACACATATATATATATATATATATATATATATATATATATATATATATATATATATATATAATCAACAAGCAACCAAATGTAAAAAAAAAAAAACGCTTTAAAATGTACTTAAATTATTTTTTTAAATTCTATTTAAAACCCTCAAACCAAAAAAGAAAAAGAAAAAACATTTTATTTACAGGCCTGGCACAGTATGCTAAATTATTTATTTTCTTTCTTCTTTTTTTTAATGAATATTTACAGATTCTTAATTTGTGTTCCCCATTTTTTTAAATTTACAACTATTTAAACATTGCTAAGAAGCATGGAAAAGCAGATTTATTTTTTTAGGAAGAAAAAAAGGGGGAGAAAATATTTGAAAATGAAATTAGTTTGACCATGAGATTCAGCTGAAAGATTAAGAAAATATGAACAAATGCAGCTGGTTCCCAATGACTTAGATCCTTTTTTCTAGAACATTTACTTGTTTTACTCTAAAATATTTTATTGGTTTTGTGACATTTTTTTAATTTTATTTTTTAACTAAAATGCAATAATCCTTAACTGCAGAGTCATGGAAATTCTTTGGTCAGAAGATGTGATCTGGTATTTTCTCAAATATCTTTTGTGTGATTTTCACAGAACATGGGTGTGTTTAGAAACAAATACTGTACAATACATTTCAAAAGTTTAGGGTTGGTAAGATTCAATGTTTTTAAAATAAGTCTCTTATGCTGGCTTCAATTGTTTGAAGAAAAATACAGCAAAAACCATACATATAAAATGGTTATTTAAATTATAGTAATGTTTTAAAATGTAATTTATTTCTGCAATGGCAAAAATGAATTTTCTGCAGTCACGTGATCCTTAAGAAATCATTCTAACATGCTGATTTGCTGTTCAAGAAACATATCTTAGTATCTGTGTTGAAAGCGGTTGTGCTGCTTATTTTTGGGAAAACTTAAAAATTGTTAGGATTCTTTGATAAATAGAAAGTTAAAAAGAACAGCATTTATTTGAAATACAAACCTTTTAGAATATTCAAATTAAATGACCTTGTCTCTTTTAATTAATATTATGCTTCCTGGCTAAATAAAAGCATTATTTACTTTCCACACACACAAAAAAAAATAATAATAATAATTCTAATGACCCCAAACTTTTAAACGGTATGTTTTACCTTTTTTTTTAAACTCATTAATGTACAACATGGACCCCACAGAGAAACAAGACATCCTTTATATAACAGCGCAGAAGTAAACCAGTATACTGACTTGCACAATAGGAAACAATTAAAAACAAATAATATTATTTATCATTTGTACACAGAGGATAACTTGGTACAAAAACATTTGTTGCAAAAGTTGGTCTACACATTCACGCATATACTGTATGTACATGCACAGGGAAGTAAAAACAAACATGATGTTAGATCTTATGGGGATATAACGTTGACACACTTCCTAGTCACAAAAGATTAACTGCACAGGTAATCAAAAGCTATCATGGAGGAAAACATACCAAAAATAGGAAGTAGAGGAAAGAGCACAGTGAGTTGGTCATTAAATGATAATCACTAATATATCTTGTTTAGACATCAATCTGCAGTTCTGTCAATGCAGCTTTTATTGCATTTGAAAATGTTAAAGGACAGGTATTGTTTTTTTGCAAGGGGGAGAACAATTTCACACTGCAATCTGTTTTGAGGAACTAGTTTGTAGGCAGTGTGATATCTTTATTATGGATTTGTATTACAGATGTCTTATTACACTGCTCTCTGGAATACTTGATTATGATAGGTCAATAGTGCAAGTGCAAGAGTGCCATTCTCAACACATAATTTAGCCCCCTTCCACACTTATAAAGCACTGTGTTACTTAATAACATTACTTAATGTTATTAAGTAATTCTCCCTTTGTTCTCAAACTACTCAAATATTTGTGTGTGTGTGTGTGTGTATATATATATATATATATATATATATATATATATATATATATATATTGTATGCACATATTGCAATAAATTAAAAATATATTGTTTTAAGCAGTTTCTTTTTTTTTTGCTTTACTATTAAAGACCTTTTAAAAATCCCTAATGGAAAAATGAATGCAAACCAAGGCTGCTGAAAAAGTGGGTGGGCACTGTTGCATTATATATTCACTGGCATCTTGTAGCACTGTATAAGCACAGCTCACAATGAAGTCAATCAATCAACACTGCGAATTAGCCAAATTAGCGCGTCCAACTTAAACCTGATGCAAACGCTGTGTGGGGAAATTTTACACCCTCAAGCAAAATTTCTTATCAAGCTGATTTCTATTGAAATGCCTCGATTGTGACTGTGCCTGGCTAATTGTTTTGTACATTTTATTGGACTATTATTCTTTGTGAAAGCTTTAAGATAATTTTAATGTAAGATTATAAAATAAGTTAAACTTAAATAAATATTTTTTGTATTTGATGAGTAGCCGTGTAGCGGGCTAATATATACAGTCAGATGGTCATTGCCACAAAATGTATTTTGTGACTGACAGCCTAAATGTAAATTATCCGCTAAATTATCCACATATTTATGCTATGTATTCTTAAAGTGGAAGCACTGAATGTCATTTTCAAACTCAGACACTCAAAGTACCACTCGCATGATATCAACAAGTGACAAAAGCATTATTAAGCAAAATGTGGCACCTACAAACAGGTGCAGTAAAGAACTTTGAGTGTCATTGTGGCTTTAGCTGCCAGGCTGTGCAGGAGGGGGTGAGGGGACAAAACATCAAAGTTGACAAGGGCTGAAGTTTGCAAGGGGTTGTTTATGTTTCATGTTTTATAATGTCATATTGCTTGGTCATCCCTCCCAGGGCATATTAACCAAAACTGTGTGGTGCCTCCAGTTTCGTCTCCAGCGGCGTGTCTCCGTTGAGCCCGCTTGCTACTTGCTCCCCGCTCCCCAAAGGCAATCAGCTGTTCGGTTGACCTGCTCTTGACACATCCAGACCTGCTGAAGAGACGGCTCCCAGCTGCTCCAACCAGGCAACACAGCCTGACACAGCTTCTCTTGACTTCTAACGAGAGATGCTTTGACTCTTGATAAGTCCAGGTGTGAGGCCCGTTCCTCTCCAGTCTGGCTCCGCTCTACATATAGTGAGTGAGGTCGCACTCTTTCTTTTCTCAGTTTTCTCCATGTGAGACTGCGAGTGATATTCAAGTACTGTGGTGGATTGGAGCAGATGGAGGCAGAGGATTTGGTCAGCTTTAACAAGGCTTCCGAGCCTCAACACACTGTGGTGATATGAATAAAGGAAACTCGGAAAGTGAATCCGACCCGTTTGTTCTCTCTCAGAAACTTCCACTTTTATCTCATCCTGTTTCTTCAGCAAAATGAGGCCCTCCTCCTTCTCTGTCACTTTTTCTTCTTCTTGGCCCTCCACCACCTGTTTTGGGTTTCCCTTCATCTCACTGATTTCCTCAGTCTCTTCTTCTGATTTTCTATTTTTCTGATTTTCTATTGTCTTGCTTCACTGTCCCCCTGAACCTCACTGTTGCCACAAATTTCCTCATAACTATAACTAACCCTAACCCTGGCTTTGATTGGTTCATTTTCAGAGTCTTCATCAGTGCTGCTGCCCTCGGGGAAGGTGCTTGGGTGTTTCTTTCTATTTCGTGCTCACGGCTGATATGATGGACAGCGGGATGAAGTCTTTGGCACTTAGGTCTTTCTTGGGGGTGGAAGTTCCCTGTGATGAAGGTTGCATTTTAATGCAGAGCTCAAAAAATGTTGCAACATTTCTTCTGATGAAGTTTAAGTCTTCTAATGAAAATGCAAAGTTTACGCTCAGTAAAAAAAAAAAAAAAAAAAAAAGTGTTATCAGAAGTTTATCCAGGAGGCATGCAAATCTGGAATTCAAAATCTTTTAAATAAATCTGGAAATCAAGTTTTAGGATTTCTTTTTTTTTTTTTTTATTAAAGGTCATGATGTAAAAATTATTTTAAAATGTACATTTGTGGCATTGATCATGTGACTTTTTGTACAGATAGTCAGATGTTCTTCAACAGAAGCCCAATATGTTCTTTGGATAATTTTGAAATCATGCTGGATTCCACGATCATCCTGTTTGACACAAACTTGTGGAAAAAACATGCATCTCAAGTGCTGCTATCATTAAAGCAAAAAGGTTTCCAAAATACTAAATGCTAAGATATTCCTGTTCATTTTTATGTTACACTTTTTACTCATTGTTATGCTGATAAAATAGACTTGGGCACTACTATGTGGAATATTCCACACATAAACTACCAAAATCAGGCTTGTGCACAATTCAGAATTGAATTGAGAATGACTACTAAATTCCAATTCAATTCTTGAATTTGAATTGAATTTGAGTTGATGTCAAAAACAGGATCTAGAATTACAATTCGAATTTGAATTAAAGGAAGCAGAATTACAATTCAATAAAAAATTCTAAGAAATTTATATAGATATTTTAAGTGAAGTGTTGAACAATGTAGCTTCACAATATACAGTATGTCAGATATGATTGCATATTATATAAATTATATTAGTTTGAAATACCAGGAATTTTTTCCCCCAGCAATAAATGTTAAAATCTCTAGTCACAGAACAAATAATAAATTGTATCTATTGTAATTGTAAGGTAATTTCCCAGAATTACTTTAGTAAATCTTTAGGGGGAATTTCAAATCAAAAGGAAATTCGGTAACACTTTACAGTAAGGGTACATGAATTATCATGAATTCATGTATAAGTTAACGCATGAATTAAGCATTCATTCATGCATTAATATCTCATTAATCATCAGAAACTAACACAAGTTCATAATTTTTCATTCATGACTTCATTAATGAACAACACCTTAATTAAAACATTAACTAAGATGAGCACATCATCATGAATTATGATTTATTACGCATGATCATGATGTTTTCTTTGTTCACATTTATGCCACCTTTCAATAGTACATTGTTCATCAGTGTTTCAAAGGACCTAGTCACCACTTTAGTTAAGGGGCCACACACATGATGAAGTCATTGATAGATAATGCTTAGTTAATGATGACTTCTGTATTTGATTTACAGAATGTGTGTGCTATGAACTGTAATTGGTCTATTATGGTGTCTGTCCAATAGTCATCATTAACTAAGCATTAATCTATTAATGACTTCATCATGTGTGAGGCCCCTTAACTGGTGACTAGGTCACTGACCTAGACAAAGAACAAAGAAAACATAATGATCATGCGTAATAAATCATAATTAATGGTGATGTGCATATCTTAGTTAATGTTTTAATTAAGGTGTTGTTCATTAATGAAGTCATGAAGGAAAAATGTTGAACTTGTGTTGGGACGTTAACCCTGACTGTGACTCAGAAAACAGGTCACAGGTTTAATTCATTTGAAGTACTTGTGCTAAATGTTACGCTCTTAGATGTAAGAAGGAAATCCATATTATCTCTAGCCTTGGCTACTGTGTATAGACCTCCAGGCCCATATGCTCTAAAAGAGTTTGCAGACTTTCTCTCGGATCTATTGGTAAATGTCGATAAAGCAATAATTGCTGGAGATTTTAACATACACGTAGATAATACAAATGATGGTTTAGGGGCTGCGTTTACAGACTTATTAAACTCCTTTGGGGTCAAACAAAACGTGAGTGGTCCCACTCATCGTCTAAATCTAGATTTGATTATATCATATGGAACCGATCCAACTGATATAGATATTATACCGCAAAGCGATGATGTCACTGATCATTACATGGTGACTTGCATAATACGTACTGCTGAAATATGTCATGTTGCACCACGTTATAGACCAGGCAGAACAATCCTTCCAACCACTATAGATGGATTCTCAAATAGCTTACCTGATCTATCTAAGCTGCTAAGTGAACTTAAACAAATAGATGAATTAGAGGAAATGACTAGCAGCTTAAGCACCATTCTTACTAGTACATTAGATATTGTTGCGCCAATTAGATTAAAAAAGGTTAGAGAGAAAATTAAAGCACCATGGTACAACAGTGCTACGCATGCTATCAAGAGAAAAACTCGCAACTTAGAGCGTAAATGGAAACAAACTAATTTAGAGGTCTTTAGAATCGCGTGGAAAGACAGTATGTCACGTTATAAAAAGGCCCTAAAAACCGCCAGGGCTGAGCATCTCCGCAAACTAATCGAAAATAACCAAAATAATCCAAGGTTTTTATTTAACACCGTGGCTAGACTAACAAATAAACAGACATCACCAGAGCAAAATATACCGTTACAGTTTAGTAGTAATGATTTTATAAATTACTTCAATGAGAAAATAGAAAGCATCCGAAACACAATTATAAATGTACAATCCTTAAAAGATTAGGGCTATATGCATATTTTGTCATTTAAAAAAATACAAAATTGTTATGCAAAAAGAGAAGGACTTGCAGGAAAAATCTACAGTCAGCCACACACACACACACATATAAACACAGACACCAGCAACCCCCCCTCCCTCCTCCCCCTCCCTCCTCCCCACAAAGACACTGATAGAGACAAGATACACATCCAAACTGCAATATCTGACTTTCTTTTGGTCTGAGCTTCTTACTGTTAATTAGAAAGTTGATCGGCTTGACAAGAACAATATACGTGGCACGTTTTGTAACTGTAGGTAAAACGAGCAAAGTTATAACACTTTTTATGTGTCCTTTTTTAGTCATAAAATTCATTTCCTCACCACAGCCAAACCGTTCGAGATATCAAAAATCCGTCCAAAATTGAGCATCCTCAATATCTTGACTTCATGCACACCGAGATTGGTGGTGATTGGTAAACACATGCGTTGTAATTTGATGTATTTCTCCTAGGAGATTTATTCAAACAACCCATAATTCCCAACTTCCATTTGAACTGTCGTAAAACTTAGAGCACGAAAGTTGTTTGGCCTGATGTGATCTATAAGTGTACCGAGTTTCATGTTATTACATGCAAGTGTGTGTGATTTATGGACCAAATTTTCAGATCAAGTTTATGGACCAAGTTAATTTAATTAATAAACGAATTATATAAAACTATTGTCAATGCACTAAAATTAAACTGGTCATATTATGCCTTTACTTATAAAAAATTAAAATAAAAACTTATTTAAAACATACCAGGCTTAAGAAATGTATTTTCTTTTTCTGCAGGCCAGACACACAGCAGTGAAATGGTTAAGCCCCTCCCCCTACAAACACACACACAGAGGCACAGACAGGCAAACACAGACAGAGACAGAGATGTAGGCTCAAAGAGACCATGACGAAATTCAAACAAACATATCGGACTTTCTGTGGGTCCTAGCTAATGAGTGTCAATTAGAAAGTTGTCCGGCTCGAGGAGTACAATATACATACTGATTTTTGTAACTGTAGATAAAACTAACAACCCCACTTTTGTCAAAAGGTGGCGCTGTTGATCCCTCACCACGCCCATTTCTGAAACTTTGCACATGTCTACTGGCTAATAAATGTGATGTGTCTGATGAGTTTCATGCAATTTGAAGCATGCTAAGTGTCTCAAAAGCATCCTAAAAGAATGGTAAAGTTTGATGCGTCGCCACGGCAAAAATTTCAAAGATATGAAGAATCCATTGACAGGTCTACATCTGCCGTATGTTTACATCATACAAATGAAGTTTGAAGCAAATCGGGTAAAAATAAAAGGGTGATATCAAAGCATTTTGAAAGTGACACACTTCCTGCTGCCAGTTGGTGGCGCTATAACTTTGACTCACAATAGTCACATCCATGTGATCGTCCTCTTACAGCGAACACACTGCTGAAGTTTCATCAAGATCAGTTAATGTATGCTGAAGTTATAACACACTTCCTGTTTCACGTTTCTCGCCATAGTTTTGTTTCCTCGCCACGGACAAACCGTTGGAGATATCAAAAATCCCCTCGCAAACTTTCATCCTCAATGTCTTGACTTCACTCTGACCGAGTTTCATCGAATTTGGATCAAAGCTCTAGGAGGAGTATTTCACATTCCATTGCGAGCGTTTTACAAACAAACCTCAATAGCCGACTTCCTGTTGGGCTGGGGTAAAAAGTAAGAGTGTGAGGTATAGATGAAACGATGAGATCAACATGTGTACCGAGTTTTATATTATTACATACAAGCGTGTTTGAGTTATGGACCAAGTGTCCGGACCCCGTTCCAGGGGGCGCTGACGAGCCGCCCTGCCACGCCCGCGTACCATCTTCAGCCCGGCCCTAATGGCCGCGGGTTCTGACCCGTGTGCAAAGTTTCAAGAGTTTTCGAGCATGTTAAGGGCCCCAAAAATGCCCAAAAGGTAGCAGAAAAATAATTAGAGGAAGAAATATAGCTGCAAGCAGCGATGGCGGGCCCAAGCCGGTGGCACCGCAACCCCGGTTCCTTTAGTTACCTAAATGCACCCGGGTGGCGGTGCCGAAGGCTTTGGCCCTTTTATGATTAAATGTTAAAACGGCTTGCCATACTCTATCATTTCAACTAGTCACAATTATGTTACAGATATCTTAAATGATAATACAAACTATGCAAGATGTAATTACGAATAGACAGAAAGACGTTGATGATATCTACAATGTTAATTCCGGACAGGCAAACTTAGCTTTTAAATGTTAAAAGGGCTTGCCATACAGGGACGTAGGCTCAGAGAGAGGCTCACCATATTCAAAACAAAATATCTGACTTCCTCTTGGTCCGAGCTAATGACTATGTATTAGAAAGTTGTCCGGCTTGAGGAGTACAATGTATATACCGATTTTTGTAACTGTAGATAAAACTAACAACCCCACTTTTGTCAAAAGGTGGCGCTATTTAGTCCTTGCACTATGCCCGTTTCTGAAACTTTGCACATGTCTACTGGCTAATAAATGTGATGTGTCTGTTGAGTTTCATGCAATTTCAAGCATGCTAAGAGTCTCAAAAGCATCCTAAAATAATTTCAAAGTTTGAAGCTTTGCCACGGCAACAGTTTAAAAGATATCAAGAATCCATTCACAGGTCTACATCTACCGTATGTTTACATTATACAGATGAAGTTTTTCATCTGTTTTTCATCATTATACAGGTGAAGTTTTTCATCTGTTTACATTATACAGATGAAGTTTTTCATTCATATTATTACATGCAAGCGTGTTTGATTTATGGACCAAGTTTTCGGACCCCGTTCCAGGGGGCGCTGTCTAGCCCACCTGCCACGCCTAGGTACCATCTTCAGCCCGGGCCTGATGGCTGTGGGATATGACCTGTGTGCAAAGTTTTAAGAGTTTTCAAACCCGTTAAGGGCCTCAAAAGCCATCAAGAGTCTCAAAATCATCAAAAAAAAAAGAATTTTAAAGTTTGATGCGTTGCCACGGCAACAGTATCAAAGATATCAAGAATCCATTCACAGGTCTTCATCTGCCATGTATTTACATTATACAGATGAAGTTTGAAGCAAATCGGGTAAAAATAAGAGGTTGATTTCAAAGCATTTTGAAAGTGACACACTTCCTGCTGCCAGTTGGTGGCGCTATAACTTTGACTCGAAATAGTCACCTCCATGTGATCGTCCTCTTACAGCGAACACACTGATGAAGTTTCATCAAGATATGTTAATGTATGCTGAAGTTATAACACACTTCCTGTTTCATGATTCTCGCCATAATTTCGTTTCCTCGCCACGGCCAAACCGTTCGAGATATCAAAAATCCCCTCGCAAACTTTCATCCTCAATGCCTTGACTTCATGCTGACCGAGTTTCGTGCCGTGTGTTTGAATTCTCTAGGAGGAGTACTTCAAATTCCATTGCGAGTGTTTTATGAACAACCCTAAATAACCGACTTCCTGTTGGGCTGGGGTAAAAAGTAATAGTATGAGGTATGAACGATGAGATCTATATGTGCACCGAGTTTCATATTATTACATGCAAGCGTGTTTGATTTATGGACCAAGTTTTCGGACCCCGTTCCAGGGGGCGCTGTCTAGCCCCCCTGCCACGCCCGGGTACCATCTTCAGCCCGGCCCTGATGGCCGCGGATTCTGACCCGTGTGCAAAGTTTCAAGAGTTTTTGAGCATGTTAAGGGCCCCAAAAGTGCCCAAATAGTCGTATAAATAATAATAATAATAATAAATATAGCTGCGAGCAGCGATTGCGGGCCCAAGCCGGTGGCACCGCAACCCTGATGCCTCTAGTTACCCAAAGGCACCGGGATGGTGGTACCGCCGGCTTTGGCCCTTTATCGCTGCTCACAGCTATATTTATATTTAATATAAAGCCGGTGGCACCGCCACCTTGGTGCCTTTAGGTTTATTCTGTACGACGTGTAAAAACGTAACCCCCGCTTTGACTATCAAAAAGAAGTGTATTGTAGAGCTTGCATCAATGCGGACTCGATGCGCTGTGCGCTGTAACTCCATGTGGCTTTAAGCGCATCATTCTCCACTCGGGATGCGCATAAGCGTTTTGTGCCACACTGTACTGAGCCTTTCATATCATAATGCAGTGACGCAATGACAGATTATTAATTGCCTTTCTTGTTCTGTTCCATCTATTATATGTTGATAATAGATAGGACAGAGCACTAAAAACCTCAAACAAAGCACTAAAAACTTAAGCTGTTTGCTGTGTAGTCTGAGAATGAGCTGTTTGATTTGCACCCTCTTCCTCTTCACTGTCCTCCATAAAAACCAGCTATCCAGGTCCATGTTGTTCTAGAAAGTTTGTATGTTGCTGCCTCAATTAACATCTCTGCTATACATTTAAAACATGGCTATATCTAAAATAATTTATCTTTTTGATTTTTGTCATCTTGTTTTTCATGAATATTTTACAACAATACAAAGAGCAATGTGTATTTTCCATTAATATAGTTTGTAATGGCTTTTTTTGTCATAGATTATAATCATATATTTTTTGGATTTGTTATTTATCTTTATAATGAAGTTGTCTGTATTAAGTAGATTGTGTTTAACACACAAGAGTGATTTATTAGTTCAACACATAGTTATAGAAATTCTACTTTATCTAAAAAAAACCCTGCACTTTATACACACACACACACACACATAAATACATGTAAATAAAAATACCAAAAAAAACATCAAATGTGTTTTTAGTCAGAGTATTATTTTATACAGAAACAAATATTTGTAATTCAGATAAGAATGAAGTTAGTGTTTTAAAATCTTAAGGAAAACAAATATATTGAAATATAGCACATGAATTTTAAATTCATTCAACTTCAATTACAAATACAATCTTACTTTTATTTAAAGCAAACTATACATTTAAAAGATGGGGGTTATATGCCTATTTTGTCATTTAAAAATATTGTTATGCAAATTGTTATGCAAAAAGACAAGGACTTAGAGACAAGGACTTGTAGGAAAAATCACAGCCAGCCACACACACACATAAACACAGACAACAGCCCTCCCCTCCCCACACAGACACACACACACAGAGAGAGAGAGAGAGAGAGAGAGAGAGAGAGAGAGAGAATCGCAGGGGAAATAAATCCATTCAAACTACAATATCTGACTTTCTGTTGCTCAGAGCGAATGACTTTAAATTGGAAAGTTGATCGGCTTGACGAGAACAATATACGTGGTAAGTTTTGTAACTGTAGGTAAATTGAGCAAAGTTATAACACACTTTATGTGTCCTTTTTTAGTCATAAAATTCATTTCCTCGCCACGGCCAGACCGTTCGAGATATCAAAAATCCGTCCGGAATTGAGCATCCTCAATGTCTTGACTTCATGCACACCGAGTTTGGTTGTGATTGGTAAACACATGCCTTGTGATTTGATGTATTTCTCCTAGGACAATTATTCAAACAACCCATAATTCATAATTCATAAATAACTTCCATTTGAACTGTCATAAAACTTAGAGCACGAAAGTTGTTTGGCCTGATGTGATCTTTAATTGTACCGAGTTTCATATTAATTCATGCAAGTGTGTTTGATTTATGGACAAATTTTTGAATCCCAGTCCAGGGGGCGCTGTCGAGCCGCCCTGCCACGCCCGGTTACCAGCTTCAGCCCGGCCCTGATGGCCATGGGTTCTGACCCGTGTGCAAAGTTTCAAGAGTTTTAGAGGATGTTAAGGCCCCCGAAAATGCCAGAGAAGTTGCACACAGCAAATAAAGGGTTAAAATTAACCTGACAGGTGCCCCTCCTATCACTCACACAGAGAGACACTGAGAGACTGGCAAAATTCTGAGATTTTCTCTACATTCAAACAAACATATCTGACTTTCTGTGGGTCCTAGCTAATGAGTGTCAATTAGAAAGTTGTCCGGCTCGAGGAGTACAATATACATACTGATTTTTGTAACTGTAGATAAAACTAACAACCCCACTTTTGTCAAAAGGTGGCGCTACTGAGCCCTCACCACACCCGTTTCTGAAACGTTGCACATGTCTACTGGCTAATAAATGTGATGTGTCTGTCGAGTTTCATGCAATTTGAAGCATGCTAAGAGTCTCAAAAGCATCCTAAAAGAATGGTAAAGTTTGATGCGTTGCCACGGCAACAGTTTCAAAGATATCAAGAATCCATTTACAGGTCTTCATCTGCCATGTATTTGCATTATACAGATGAAGTTTGAAGCAAATCGAGTTAAAATTAGAGGGTGATTTCAAAGTATTTTGAAAATGACACACTTCCTGCTGCCAGTTGGTGGCGCTATAACTTTGACTCACAATAGTCACATCCATGTGATCGTCCTCTTACAGCGAACACACTGCTGAAGTTTCATCAAGATCGGTTGATGTGTGCTGAAGTTATGATACACTTCCTGTTTCACGTTTCTCGCCATAATTTTGTTTCCTCGCCACGGCCAAACCGTTCGAGATATCAAAAATCCCCTCTCAAACTTTCATCCTCAATGTCTTGACTTCACGCTGACCGAGTTTCGTCGAATTTGGATCAAAGCTCTAGGAGGAGTATTAAAAATTCCATTGCGAGTGTTTTACGAACAACCCTAAATAGCCGACTTCCTGTTGGGCTGGGGTAAAAAGTAAAAGCACGAGGTATAGATGAAACGATGAGATCAACATGTGTACCGAGTTTCATATTATTACATGCAAGCGTGTTTGATTTATGGACCAAGTGTTCGGACCCCGTTCCAGGGGGCGCTGTCTAGCCCCCCTGCCACGCCCGGGTACCATCTTCAGCCCGGCCCTGATGGCCGCGGGTTCTGACCCGTGTGCTAAGTTTCAAGAGTTTTTGAGCATGTTAAGGGCCCCAAAAGTGCCCGAATAGTCGTATAAATAATAATAATAATAATAAATATAGCTGCGAGCAGCGATGGCGGGCCCAAGCCGGAGGCACCGCAACCCCGGTTCCTTTAGTTACCTAAAGGCACCCGGGTGGCGGTGCCGAAGGCTTTGGCCCTTTCATGATTAAATGTTAAAACGGCTTGCCATACTCTGTCATTTTGACTAGTCACAATTATGTTACAGATATCTTAAATGATAATACAAACTATCCAAAGTGTAACGACTAGACAGAAAGACGTTGTTGATATCTACAATGTTAACCCCCTGAGCCCGACGGCGTCGTCGACGATGCCACACGTCACCTCCGATAAATGTTTACATAACTCGATGACAGATTTATCGATTTTCTTACCGTTTTTTCCAGCAGAAAGCTAACGAGCTAGCCATCACGGGGGTGTCTTTCGGGTCTTTCTAGCCTTTACAGAAGGTTTTCTATCCAGCCTGGAACTTGTGCTTCCTTTCAGAGGTTTTCAGCAATAAATCCAAACGCTTTATGTCAAACTTTGATAATCTTGAAGCCCATAATTCATAAATATTCGGTCATTTTTGCCGCTAGCTTGATGCTAGCGGACATCCTGGATATCACGTGATGTTTTCACGTGATGGTTTTTGACCAATTACAGGCTGATCCGTTGTAAACATTGGTGTGCGTCATTACGCATGAACCAAGCGCTGATATAGTGTAGAGAGATAGAGAGACTCACGGAGACGCGCGATTCACAGAGAAACACAGCGAAATGGACGTAAATAAAGCGCTGGTCTATTTTGGTGCATTGCAGGATGAAGGATTTTCAGGAGAACAGAGCTTTTTGACAGATGAGGAACTAGATTACCAGGATAGACCCAGCTGAAGTGCCATTTATTTATTTACTGTAAAAAAGTATTATAGTAGTATAAATGTATTATAAAAGAATAAAAAGAACATAATAAATAAAAGAATAAATAAAATAGAAATGCAAAACCTGTGATGTGGCCCTCTGTGTGATTACTGTTTTGAGGCTTGGCACCAGTGAATTTCATGAGGCCCCAAACGCCTGGACTTCTTTTGGAAAAATGTCAATATTTTTTGTTCTGTACAAGTTATAATGTTTATTCCTGTGCTCCAGGACTCCAAAGACATGAACAAACTATTTTCCAGAGGAAAATTGCTTAGCTTTTATTTATTTGTGTGTGATTTCAATAAATAATTGAGTGATTCCATTTCCGATTTATTTTTTCATTTGTCTTTATGGTCCCATAACTTATTTTACATTCAGGTGACATCAATGTAACACAAATATGCTGAAAGTTCAATTTGTCCTGAAAAAAAAGAGGTGTGTCAATTGTCTGTGCACCAAATGGTTGATATTTTACAAGCTTTTTTAGTAAATGACACCAGACGGAAAATTTATTGTAAAAATACCCTTAGGTCTCAGAGGGTTAATTCCGGATAGGCAAACTTAGCTTTTAAATGTTAAAAGGGCTTGCCATACAGGGACGTAGGCTCAGAGAGAGGCTCACCATATTCAGACCAAAATATCTGACTTCCTCTTGGTCCGAGCTAATGACTATGTATTAGAAAGTTGTACGGCTTGAGGAGTACAATGTATATACCGATTTTTGTAACTGTAGATAAAACTAACAACCCCACTTTTAAGTATATATATGGTGCCTTTAGTGTTATTCTGCACGACGTGCAAAAACTTAACCCCCGCTTTTTTAAGTATATATATATATATATATATATAAAGAGGGTTATTCTGCACGACGTGCAAAAACTTAACCTCCGCATTGACTGTCGAAGAGAAGTGTGCAGAAGAGCTTGCATCAGTGAGGGCTTTGCAAAATATATATACATACAAACACACACACACACACATATAAATGAGGTTAGTGTTTTACAATATTAAGGAAAGCAAATGTATTGAAATATACCACATTAATTTTAAATTCATTCAGCTTCAATTACCAATTTGTAGTTTACCAATTTATCTTACTTTTATTTAAAGCAAACTATACATTTAAAAGATTAGGGTTATATGCATATTTTGTCATTTAAAAAAATACAAAATTGTTATGCAAAAAGATAAGGACTTGCAGAAAAAATCTACAGTCAGCCACACACACACACACACACACACACACATAAACGCAGACACCAGCAACCCCCCCCTCCCTCCCTCTTCCCCACACAGACACTGATAGAGACAAGATACACATCCAAACTGCAATATTTGACTTTCTTTTGGTCTGAGCTTCTTACTGTTAATTAGAAAGTTGATCGGCTTGACAAGAACAATATACGTGGCATGTTTTGTAACTGTAGGTAAAACGAGCAAAGTTAACACATTTTATGTGTCCTTTTTTAGTCATAAAATTATTTTCCTCGCCACGACCAAACCGTTCGAGATATCAAAAATCCGTCCGGAATTGAGCATCCTCAATGTCTTGACTTCATGCACATCGAGTATGGTGGTGATTGGTAAACACATGCGTTGTAATTTGATGTATTTCTCCTAGGAGATTTATTCAAACAACACATAATTCCCAACTTCCATTTGAACTGTCTTAAAACTTAGAGCAGAGATGGGCGCAGGTCACGCAAGTCTCAAGTAAGTCTCAAGTCTTAACCGTCAAGTCTCAAGTAAGTCCCAAGTATTTTTTTTGGGGGGGGGCAAGTCAAGTCAAGTCACAGGCTATGTCAAGTCAAGTCAAGTCTTGTAGTAGTTTAAGTCAAGTGCAAGTCAAGTCACCTTATTATTTTAATTTTACATGCAGAATCTGATCTTAATAAAATGAAAAGACAAGATAAGTATTTGCCAGTAAATTACAATAATTTGCATTGTAAATACTCATGTTCAGTAAAATACACCATGGAATCAAACAAAATTGTAACTTCATAAAATTATTTATTTTTCACTTCTGCCAACAGTGTGTTTGAAATGTTTTAAATTTTCAACATTGAGTCCATAAAACAAATAACAGCTTAACATCCTACAGACTCTCTGAACACCTTCCTCTCTCTCAAACACAGTTTACAAACAATATTAAACTTTGTTACATTTCTCCTCTCTCTCTCTCTCTCTCTCTCTCTCTCTCTCTCTCTGAGGATTGTGGGTAGCGCGTGAGAGTGTTTGCACTAGAGCACGTTGTTTTTTCGGCTTCTCTGTTTTTCTATTTTTCTCTTTTTAATTATTAAACTGAAGTAAAATAAATAAATAAATTGCAGCGCGCTGACTACGGTCAGCGCATTTTTGCGCGCGCAGGTATGGAGTTAGGCAGTGAATTTTCCCGTTTGACCCTCGACCATGGTTGCAAGTGTACACCGGATGACTCTACGTCCATTGAGGATGTACTGATAGCGATCGGCGAACAGGTCGGTGGTTTAAACATTAAATCTGCCTCAAGGATGAATAGAGCACTTGTCATTTTTCTTAAGGAAGTTTCAATGGTCGATGAACTGTTAGAGAAAGGACTTATTGTTAATAATACATTCTTGCCGGTAATGCCTTTGTCAAATCCTTCTAAGAAAGTTGTACTCTCAAACGTACCACTGTTTATAAAAGAAGGAACTTTGAAAGGAATTCTTGAGCGCTACGGAAAATTAACTGCTCCAATTAAGATGATTCCGTTGGGTCTTAAAAATCCAAACTTTAAACATGTCATGTCTTTCCGACGTTTCACCTACATGATACCTAATTCACAAAATGAGCCGCTCAATCTGGTGCTAAAAATAGCAGTTGATGGTAAAGATTATACAATCTTTATCACTTCAGATAATTTGCGCTGTTTTTTATGTGGTGAACATGGACACCAGAAACAGACATGTCCCAAACAACAGAACGTTAACATCTTGGCAGATTCACAAATAATTGTTCCGGAGGAAAATGCAGGTGTTCAGGAGAATGCGGGCGTTAAGGGGAAAAATGCGGACGATAAAGAAAAAAACGCGGCTGTTCAGGAGAATGCGGCCGATAAGGGGAAAAATGCGGTCGCAGAAAACAACGCGGCCGTTTGCGAGGTAGACGAAGTTGCTGAGAGAAATGTAGAGATGAATAGTGAAAACACTGGAGATGGCATAGGTTCTACAAGTGTTAATGCTGTAGGGGAACAAAATGAAAGTACAGAATCACAAAAAGTTACTTCTCAGGTCAAAAACAGAGATGAAGCTCAAATGATGGAGTATGTAGAAACAAATTGCAAAAATGATGAAAAATCTGAAGTAAATGAAAGTTGTAGTCAGTCATTTACAGCCAGCTCTAGTGGCGCCAGGTCTGAAAGTGATTCAGATGAATGTGAGACTGAGAGTGTAGGGAGTTTTTTTATGGGAGACATTGACTCTCAAACAGGCACATCAGAATTGAGTGGCTGTGAAATAAAAATCTATTCTACAAAAGAGATTAGTGCTTTCCTTGACGAAACAAAAGGTGTACGGAACCCACAATTTGAATTGTTTTTTCCAGATTTAAGAAGTTTTTTAGCATCTTGTAGAGATGTCATGATAAATACAACCATTGAAGAGTTTAGCAGACAAAAACGTTATCGTCTCAAAAAAATTATGACTAAAGTAAAGAAGATGATTTGTCAAGATACGAAAAAAAATAGTCATTAGGAGTTCCGAGAAAGACAGTGTTGTATAAATATCACCCGCTGGTTTAAGATATTATGACATCCTTAAATATCGGATCGTTAAATGTGAATGGATGTCGAAATAAAGAAAAAAGAAATGCACTTTTCAAATTTTTGGCTTTTAAAAAGTCAAGTGTGATTTTTTTACAAGAAACACACACAGATGGTTTTAACCAGGCAGAATGGCTAAGTGAATGGAGAGGACAGGTATTTCTTAGCCATGGTTCCAGTGTAAGTGCTGGAGTCGCTGTTCTCATATCGGAAAGCGTTCAGGGTAATGCTTCCAATATGATCGAAATTATTCCTGGAAGAATGCAGCGGGTGGATATTATTTTGCAAGGTCTGTCTTTTTCTTTTATTAATATATATGCGCCTAATGTTGGGTATGAACGAGTTTCATTTTTTAAGAAATTACAGGACGCAATGTCTAGTATTCCTTGTGATAACTTGATCATTGTGGCTGGGGATTTCAATTGTACTCTTGATAATACAGTTGATAGGAATCATGACGAACCGCATCCTAATTCTGCTGAAGCTCTTAAGAAAGTGGTTAATTTTTATTCTCTTGTAGATGTGTGGAGACAATCTTTCCCCAAAAGTAGGCAGTATACATGGCTGAAGGTTAATTCCAATACAATATCGGGCGCTAGATTAGATCGAATATATGTTCAAAAATGTCGAAGAGAAAACTTTTATGATTGTAATATTGTTCCTAATCCAATTTCTGATCATTTCTATGTCTCTGTTGTAGTTACAACATCGAGTAATACTTTTAAATCTTATTGGCGTTTTAATAATACTCTGTTACGAGATCGCACGTTTGTGCATTTATTTGCTTTCTTTTGGAGAGCTTGGAGAGAGAGAAAGACAGAGTTTAAGTCCCTGAGTCAGTGGTGGGATATCGGAAAAATCCATATACAGTCTTTTTGCCAACAGTATGTAAGAAATAATACAAAAGAAATTCAGAAGAAAATCGAACACTTGGAACAAGAAATAATGAGATTGAACAGCTCCATAAGTGAAAGCACTGGAACAAGTGCAGATTTGCTGGAACAACATACTTTTCTTCTGAAAAATTTGCATGAAGAAAGAGATCATGGCATAATGGCACAAAAAAGATTTACTCAGCTTAACAGCATGGACTCTTCAACAACATTCTTTTTCGCTTTGGAGAAAAAAGTTCGAGAAAATAAGCTAATTACTCATCTAAAACTGTCTGATGGAAGAGAAACAACTGAAAAGAGAGAAATTACCTCACAAGTTTTGTCTTTTTATGAAGAACTGTATAGTGCTGAAACTTGTGATTCTGAAGCAACAGATTATTTTCTTACTGGAATTCCAAAACTGAATGAAGATGAGAAGACACAATTAGAAAAACCACTTTCATTTGAAGAGTTGAGTGAGGCTGCTATACAGCAGTCTGTGGGACGATCTCCAGGACTGGATGGACTGACTTCCGAGTTTTACAAGGCTTTGTGGTCATTGATTGGACCAGATCTGCATTCTGTGTTTCTTGAATGTGAAAAATCAAGAATCCTTCCTCTCAGTTGTAGAAGAGCAATAATTACGTTACTGCCAAAGAAAGGAGATCTAGGACTTTTGAAGAACTGGCGGCCTATCTCCCTTTTAGGGATAGATTATAAGATACTTTCAAAAGCATTAACAAACCGCCTGAAAAATGTTATGGCTTCAATAATCTATAAAGACCAGTCTTATTGTATCCCAAGACGTTCTATCTTTGATAACCTTTTTCTTGTACGAGATCTGTTGCAGTTTACTGAGATTTATGGGCTTGATGTTGGTCTTTTATCACTTGACCAGGAAAAGGCGTTCGACAGAGTCGACCACGAATACCTTTTTAATGCCTTAGCAGCCTTCGGATTTGGAGATCATTTCATCTCATGGATCAAGATCCTTTACACTGATGTTTTTAGTATGATGAAGATAAACGGAACACTAACAAGAACTTTTCCTGTGCGCAGAGGTGTAAGACAAGGATGCAGCCTCTCAGGACTCCTATACGCAATATCTATCGAACCTTTATTGAGAGTTCTAAGAGAAAAACTGCAAGGTATTTCAGTCCTCAACCCCAATATATCGGACACTACTGTAGTAAGGCTTATTGCTTATGCTGATGACATCACAGTCATAATAAGATCCCAAGAAGACATTTTCCAATTGAGCAAGTGTCTGGACTGGTTTCAAAAAGCATCTTCAGCGAAGGTAAATTGGAACAAAACGGAAGCATTACTTTGTGGTCAGTGGAAGGAAGAAGCTCCACCTCATCTTCCACAACAGTGCCACTGGAACACAGAGGGATTGAAGATCCTTGGAATCTGTTTTGGCACTCAGCAGTATATGACAAGGAATTGGGATGGAGTGGTTGAAAAGATATTGGGACGATTGAAGAGGTGGAATTGGATTCAGCCACAGTTATCATGTAGAGGCAGAGTTTTAGTGATAAACAATTTAGCTGCTTCAATGTTGTGGCATCGACTAACTGTTTTAGACCCTCCTGCTGGACTTTTACAGTTACTCCAGAAACATTTTGTGAATTTTTTTTGGGGAGGACATCATTGGGTCCATTCAGGCATACTGAGTTTACCTGTGTTTGAGGGTGGTCAGGGTCTCATTGATCTAACTGCTAAATGGAAAGCTATGAGATTACAATCAGCTCAAAAACTGCTGTATGACATTGATCCACAACCGTGGATTATGTATGGTTTAGCAGTGTTAAGAGCGGTTAGTAAAATTGGACTTGATAGACAATTATTCCTCATTTCTAACAATGCAATCAAAGGGTTTGGTATAAAAGGATTCTACCAGTCTGTATTAAGAGCATGGAGTATGTTTAAGATGGAAAGAGAGGATCATTTTGGTCTTGAAGAACCGCTCTTTCATAATCCATGGTTATGCCATCCGTCTAACTTGCCAAGTACTGGAATTAACACTTTTATTTCATCTGGTGTGTCAAAAGTGGCAGATTTAGTTGACACAGAACATAGTACATGGCTTTGTGCACAAGAAATAACCAAACAAATGGGTAGGAAGTCAGAAAGAATAGTGCAGAATGTTTTAAGCAAGTTAAAATCGTCATTTCCTACATCATTTAATAAGTTTCTTGAAAACTTTTTTGTTGATGGATTAAACCAAAGTTCTTTTCCTGAATTATTTGTAACACCATATAATTGGCAGGATAATGGACAAATGAGACAACTTCTTTCCTTTAAAGAACTTCTGCATGTTTCTTTTTCAGACAGTAGTAAGCAGCTTTTGTATACAGCTTGTGTGAAGTCAAGATTTTGTGAACAACTTAAGAATAAGACAGATACAAAATGGAGGAGTTATTTATCTGCTCCTGATGTGCAATTACCTTCATGGCGTTTGTTTTATAAAAGTCCATTGCCAAAACGATCAGGAGATTTACAGTGGCGTATCTTGCACTGTGCATTAGCAACAAAAACTTTTTTGTTCAAGTGCAACCTTAGTACATCTTCTGTTTGTAAATTTTGCAATGTATCGGATACTGTGTTTCACATTTTTTTCGATTGTTACAAAATTTTACCTCTTTTGAATATTTTAGAAAATATATTTGAAGGTTTTGGTTGGAATTTTTCAAAAACAGTATTTATTTTTGGGTCTAAATATATTAAGTCTCAAAGTGAGTCCTGCACCTTTTCCAATTTTTTGATTGGTCAAGCAAAGTTAACTATTTGGAAAGCATATAAACTTGAAAATGAAGATAAAAGGATCAATATGGTAGAATTGTTCAAAGCTTTGGTAGAATCCAGAGTTAAAATAGAGTATGAATTTTATAAAATGAATAATGATATGCACATTTTTAAGAGAAAGTGGTGTATAAATGTTAATTTTATTTTTGTGAATGATGATGATAAATTAGTGTTTCAGTGGTAATGCTGAAATTTGAAGGAATTAATATTGTTATTTATTACTCATTGTTATTAATTATGAAAATGTGATTATTGTATAACATGAATAGAGAATAAAAAGAGTTAAACATCTCTCTCTCTCTCTCTCTCTCTCTCTCTCTCTCTCTCTCACACACAGTGGCGGTTCTAGACCATTTCAACTGGGGGGGCCAAGCTGGGGCCAGTTGTACTGTTAGAGGGGCCAGTTACATTTAGACCTTATCATTTTCTGCACTGCACTGAATGCATAAATAAGCAAAATACCATGTTTATAATTATCCAACAATTTGCATTTCCATTATATTTTTACATTTGCATTACATATATCAGTCTGTATTTGAATTTCCATTTTATTTTTTTACATTGAATATACAGTATGTATGTATATATATATATATATATATATATATATATATATATATATATATATAATTTTTACAAATTAATCTACGATTTTTGTGGTTTTTTTTTTTTTTTTTTTTTGCAAAAAGATCAGCAAATTATCCTCTAAACTGGCCTTTTTAGGGGGCTTTCCTCTCAGGGTGAATGAGCTTTTTTATAATTGTTTTTTTCCTGACATCTTTGAAAGACAGAAGCAATAATTAATGCATCCTTGGCCAGGATATAATTATAAAATATGACATGATTTTAAAAGTGACCTATAAAATCGACTATGCAATACACTTTAATTTATCTAGTGCTAATAAAATTATTAAGCCTATTTGGAGAGAGAGATGTTTTAAAATCGACTATGCATTACACTTTAATTTATCTAGTGCTAATAAAATTTTTACGCCTATTTGGAGAGAGAGATGTTTATAATGTGACAATATGTCAGTCATCGTGATTCGTGTAATAAGATGACTAGGCCTAGACTACTTGTTCTGAGCAGGTGTTGTCAGTGAACAGGCTGTAAAACTGTTGTCTAAGTTACAGACTGATACTAATTAAATGGGAAACGAATCGATTACCTAACGTAACCTCGGTTCTCTCTAGATGAGGGAACGAGCATTGCGTAAGCTAGCTTACGCTACGGGAAAGATTCATCTTACATCAGTCAAGTTGTCATAGTTTTTGTCAAACAAGTTGTGAATTTGTTTACATTAAAACAGGAGATCATGACTTACTCCGTGCTCCAAGTGATGTTCGGAGCTCCAGTGATTAGTTTCATCTGTGGGACGGGTGAAGAAACTTTCGGAAGATGTTGTAACAGAATCATATGAACAATTCCAGGATATGCTTTTTTTCATTGGTTGTTGCGTTAAATTTTACCCAGATACAATAGTGCCCTTTTCTGATTGGCTATTAAGTAGCACTTCTCTTTTTTTGATTGGCTGATGCGTAGCAGGGTCGACTGCTGAACTCCAGGCGAGACGCGCTTGATTCTCACGTGAGAGCGGCGCGGCCAGAGAAATTGCGTATATTAAATATATTATTAATAGTTTTTCCGCATGAGAAATACAATGTGTGACGGGAGTGTGAGACAAAAGACTGAAACGAGTGACTGTCATGCTCAATGCGTGACACACTATAAAAAAAATATTTCACACTGACTCCACATTTAGGGGGGCCACAAGGGGGTCCAAGCTTGTTGTCGCAGGGGCACTGGCCCCCCAGGCCCCCGCCTAGAACCGCCACTGCTCACACACACACACACACACACTTTCTCTCTCTCTCAAGAAGCAAAAACATGACTGCTAAAGGTTGTATCAGCGATGGCGGGGTAACATCACTTAACATCACGAGTGATATTCCCTTAGGCCACGCCCCCTTGTCTCCCCAAAGTATTATAAGCAATCATGCGCATCCCGTGTGCAGAATGATGCACTTGAAGCAACACCAAGTCACAGCACGCAACGCTTCACATTGAAAAGAACATAGCGAAGGGATGGTATCTATAATCTATGCTTAGTAGGGCTGCACGATTTGGGAAAATGTCATATTGCCATTATTGAGCCAATATTGCAATTGCGATTTGCGACTCCGATATAATAAAATGGTTTCATGAGTCCAACTTGCTTGGTTCTAAAGTAAAATGCACACACAGATTAATGTTTATTTCTCAACTCAAACTAAAAACAACAACAACAACAATAAATGATTGATAACACCTATAATGATCAATAAATCATCAACCAAACCAACATTACAGTGATTCCATCAATTGAAAGCCATCAACTTTTTAAAAAATTATTAGGCTTAAAAAAAAATATATAACAGCTTTTAAATTAAGTGAACTTCAAACAATCCCCACATAAACCCATAATAAAAAACATATTTACCTGTGCCCTTCCTGTCTTAACAGGTACAGAAATTGAATAAAGTTATCAAACAGTCTGCGCTGCCTGAATCATAAATTATATATATAATAATCCTTATTAAAGCTACAAAAGTTCTTTACTCAAGATCAGTGAGTAATTTTCTAATTTCCCTTTGTTCTTTTAACTTTACTGAAAGAACGCTTTATTCGCTGCTGGCCCTTTAAGAGCACCCGTTGCCGAGACGCGGATCTCACACGCGCCTCATAGCACAACTCTTTTTATCCATAGACTTTTCTTATGTTATGAAGATACTAGACAAAACCACATTTTGGCATAATTGTGTGTGCTATTGTTCGTTCAAGCTCGAAAGAGAACTGTTTATTCTGGGCTGGCACACGGTCAGTGCATGCGCATTATGCGAGTCTCATCTATTCTAATCTAGGGCACTCACAGGCAGCTTTTCACTTCTTGTCGTGCAAAATGCGAAAAGGCATTTGAACCAATAAGAGGGGGATCTTGTAACACTAGTCAAAGGATGACAAAAAAGAAGAGATGCTGCGCTAATAGCCCTACTTTGTTTATTTCATATAAAATCGCGGCATTTTGCGTTATATAATTGCATAGGTTTGAGATCGCTATTACGACTGCGATATAATTAATCGTGCACTGCAGCACTAATGCTTAGTGTATTCTAAAGGGCAATAAACTCCACTCCAGCAAGATAGTCATTTTATGCAAATCATAGACCTTTATTATCTACAAATAAAGTATAATATTGGGAACATTGATCTTGAAGAGAGTGTCGTCGTGTTACTGTCGCAACCGAACGCGACGCGCTAATGCTGATGCATGGAGAATGACTGAGGCGAGATGACTTCCGTTAACTTTAACTTAGAGACTAAAATATTAATTTTACCACACATTAAGCTATTGAATGACTTTAGAAGTCTTGGAATATAGTGTGAAAACTTGATTGTGCTTTACAGTTTTGTATGCCTTTAGTGGGGCTTAACAAAATAACACAATATGCAGAATGTCGGACGTCACTTATAGGCTAAACTGTTTTTATAGATAAAACTATTTACATTCGGCAGTCATGAAAACAAATCTCAGATAACGGTTGACTAGGTAACAAATGTGTAATTTTGCGCCGGAGTTCTCCTTTAACTTACATTAGCTAGCTAACTACGAACGAGCTAACCAGATAACATTAACAAATTGACAAGCACTTACGGGCAGAATGGCTCTTCAAATGACGGACGAAATTGGAGGTTGTCATCTGACTGTCCGCGATCTTAACGTTGCATGTCTTGCAAAGCGCTGTTCTTTTGCCATCTTGTTGTAAGAAATTCTTGAATCCAAAAGCGACGACGACCCTCGTTATCCCTCCGGCTGACATGTTGATGTGATCTGATGTAAGTGGGCGTGGTGTGCGCGTAAGGTATGAGAAGGCATGACTGATGATCTCTGATCCAGTCATGACAGCGCTATTCTCAGCCTGCGCTCCAGCTGGATCAACTTTATTTTTTTTTACATAATTTATATATTTTATATTCAAACTGAAAACATGATGTGATTAACACTCAAGTCATATTATTACATGCAAGTGTGTTTGATTTATGGACCAAATTTTCAGATCAAGTTTATGGACCAAGTTAATTTAATTAATAAACTAATTATATAAAACTATTAATGCACTACAATTAAACTGGTTATATGCCTTTACTTATAAAAAATAAAAAACTTATTTAAAAAAATACCAGGCTTAAGGCATTTATTTTTTATGCAGGCCATACACACAGGAGTGAAATGGTTAAGACCCCTCCCCCTACAAACACACACACATACACAGACAGGCAAAGACAGCATGCTCAGATTGAGCAAGACCACATTCAAACAAACATATCTGACTTTCTCTGGGTCCTAGCTAATGAGTGTCAATTAGAAAGTTGTCCGGCTCGAGGAGTACAATATACATACCGATTTTTGTAACTGTAGATAAAACTAACAACCCCACTTTTGTCAAAAGGTGGCGCTACTGAGCCCTCACCACGCCCGTTTCTGAAACTTTGCACGTGTCTACTGGCTAATAAATGTGATGTGTCTGTCGAGTTTCATGCAATTTCAAGCATGCTAAGGGTCTCAAAAGCATCCTAAAAGAATGGTAACGTTTGATGCGTCGCCACGGCAACAGTTTCAAAGATATCAAGAATCCATTCACAGGTCTACATCTGCCGTATGTTTACATTATACAGATGACGTTTGAAGCAAATCGGGTAAAAATAAAAGGGTGATATCAAAGAATTTTGAAAGTGACACACTTCCTGCTGCCAGTTGGTGGCGCTATAACTTTGACTCACAATAGTCACATCCATGTGATCGTCCTCTTACAGCGAACACACTGCTGAAGTTTCATCAAGATCAGTTAATGTATGCTGAAGTTATAACACACTTCCTGGTTCACGTTTCTCGCCATGATTTCGTTTCCTCGCCACGGCCAAACCGTTCGAGATATCAAAAATCCCCTCGCAAACTTTCATCCTCAATGTCTTGACTTCATGCTGACCGAGTTTTGTCGAATTTGGATCAAAGCTCTAGGAGGAGTATTTAACATTCCATTGCGAGCGTTTTACAAACAAACCTCAATAGCCGACTTCCTGTTGGGCTGGGGTAAAAAGTAAAAGCGCGAGGTATAGATGAAACTATGAGATCAACATGTGCACCGAGTTTCATATTATTATATACAAACGTGTTTGAGTTATGGACCAAGTGTTCGGACCCCGTTCCAGGGGGCGCTGACGAGCCGCCCTGCCACGCCCGGGTACCAGCTTCAGCCCGGCTCTGATGGCCGCGGGTTCTGACCCATGTGCAAAGTTTCAAGAGTTTTCGAGCACGTTAAGGGCCCCAAAAATGCCCAAAAGGTTACAAAATAATAATAATAAAATATAGCTGCGAGCAGCGATGGCGGGCCCAAGCCGGTGGCACCGCAACCCCGGTTCCTTTAGTTACCTAAAGGCACCCGGGTGGCGGTGCCGAAGGCTTTGGCCCTTTCATGATTAAATGTTAAAACGGCTTGCCATACTCTGTCATTTCGACTAGTCAAAATTATGTTACAGATATCTTAAATGATAATACAAACTATCCAAAATGTAATTACGAATAGACAGAAAGACGTTGTTGATATCTACAATGTTAATTCCGGATAGGCAAACTTAGCTTTTAAATGTTAAAAGGGCTTGCCATACAGGGATGTAGGCTCAGAGAGAGGCTCACCATATTCAAACCAAAATATCTGACTTCCTCTTGGTCCGAGCTAATGACTATGTAATAGAAAGTTGTCCGGCTTGAGGAGTAAAATGTATATACCGATTTTTGTAACTGTAGATAAAACTAACAACCCCACTTTTGTCAAAAGGTGGCGCTATTTAGTCCTTGCACATGCCCGTTTCTGAAACTTTGCACGTCTACTGGCTAATAAATGTGATGTATCTGTTGAGTTTCAAGCAATTTCAATTTCAATTTGACTGTTGAAAAGAAGTGCGCCGATTAGATACTCAGGATCGGTATCGGCTCTGACACTGCCATCTTTGACGAGGCTGATTCAAATTCTATATTGTGCATATACTATTCTATGTAAGGCACAAAGGCACAAAAACTTTCTAAAGTACCATAAAGTTTTTGTGTACTGTATTATAAGTGTTCTGAAGCTATTATGTGATATAGAAATTAATATTTAAGTCATTAAATTCAAGAACACGTAAACTTTTCCCTCTCTGCGCCTGTCAGTCATTCTCCATTCAGCATTCAAACAGCACGTCACATTCGGTTACAGTCAATGATGAAACGATCTTCAAGATGATTGAATGTTAATCCTATTATACTGGATCTTTAAGATAAAGGTCTAAAGGTCTATATTTTCGAATGAAGAAACTTTTTCTTGCTGGACTTTATTGCTGTAACTTAATCGTGTTACTTTCTACCGGGTGTCAGACGCTGTCGGTTAGATCACAACACTAGAGTCAGAGCACTATAATTGTTCTTCACGCACACAGTAACTGAAATTTAAAACCTTTAAAAGAAAAGGCTCAATAAACTATTGCATAGATATATAATGTATAATACACTGTTCATAAATATGTATTTCCTTTGTGCTTTGAACTTTTCAATACGGACTCAATGCGCTGTAACTTCATGTGGCTTCAAGCACATCATTCTCCGCTCGGGATGCACATAAGTGCTTTGTGCTGCACCGTATTAGAGCCGTAATATCATAATGCAGTGACGTAATGACAGATTATTAATTGCCTTTCAATTATATGTTGCTGCGTCATTAAACATCTGTCCTATGCATTTCAAACATTTATAGCAGCCATGGCTATATCTTTTTATGATTTTTGTTATCTTGTTTTTCATGAATGTATTTTTTAAAAATAAGAGCAATGTGTATTATCTATTATTAATATAGTTTATAATAGCATTTTTGTCATAGATTATGACAAAGTAATCATATGATCCACCAGCGAGGAACCAGCAGAACAGAGTGAACATTCTTTCTGTTTAGTTCAATCCTACTTAATAGGAATTTATTTAAAATGCTCGCTCTACTCCACACCATTAATGTCTTGTGCGGACATCCGTATTTTGACTTTCGGTTTAAGTAAGCGATTTAAAAGCTCCCAAGTCCCAGCGGAGTCACACGTTGATTAACCGGTGGGAATATACACAATAGGCTACCTGATATTGAACACAAGAGGGCAGTATAGCACTACGTATGACTCAGATTATTATTTTTTTCTGAATTTTTACAACAATTCTGGCTGTTTTTGAACGTAAACATAATTCTTAAATGAAAAAAGGGAAAAATTGGGAAGTTATAATATTTGTATAATTTAATTTAGAAACAAATGATGTATAATTACATTTTTAGAAGATATGAGGCTTTTAGTGTTTACTTTTTTCACATTACTTTAATCTTTTGCCATAGTTGCACATGTCTACTGGCTAATAAATGTGATGTATCTGTTGAGTTTCAAGCAATTTCAAGCATGCTAAGAGTCCAAAAGCATCAAAAAAGAATGTTAAAGTTTGTTTTCGTTGCCACGGCAACAGTATCAAAGATATCAAAAATTCATTCACAGGTCTACATCTGCCGTGTATTTACATTATACAGATGAAGTTTGAAGCAAATCGGTTAAAAATAAGAGAGTGATTTCAAAGCATTTTGAAAGTGACACACTTCCTGCTGCCAGTTGGTGGCGCTATATACTTTGACTCACAATAGTCACATCCATGTGATCAGTCTCTTACAGCGAAAACACTGCTGAAGTTTCATCAAGATCAGTTAATGTATGCTGAAGTTATACACACATCCTGTTTCATGTTTCTCGCCATGATTTCGTTTCCTCGCCACGGCCAAACCGTTCGAGGTATCAAAAATCCCTGGCACTTTTCATCCTTAATGTCTTGACTTCACGCTGATCGAGTTTCGTCGAATTTGGTTCAGTGCTCTAGGAGCAATAATTTAAATTCCATTGCATGTTGTTTTAAACACAACCCTAAATAGCCGACTTCCTGTTGGGCTGGGGTAAAAAGTAAGAGTGTGAAGTATATATGAAACGATGAGATCTATATGTGTACAAGTTTCATATTATTACATGCAAGTGTGTTGATTGATTTATGGACAAATTTTCAGACCAAGTTTATTGACCAAGTTAATCTGATTAATAAACTATTATTATATAAAACTATTGTCAAATTCACTACAATTAACTAGTTATATGCCTTTACTTATTAAAAAATAAAATAAAAACTTATTTAAAAAATACCAAGGCTTGAGAAATGTATTTTCTTTATGCAGGTCATACACACAGCAGTGAAATGGTTAAGCCCCCTCCCCTGCACACTCACACACACACACACACGAGCAGCCACAGTCAGTCAGCCAGCCAGCCAAGAGAGACACAGAGACATGTAGGCTCAGAGTGACCATATTCAAACAAAAATATCTGAATTTCTGTGGGTCTAGCTAATAAGTGTCAAATTAGAAAGTTGTCCGGCTCGAGGAGTACAATATACATACCAATTTTTGTAACTCTAGTTAAAACTAACAACCCCACTTTTGTCAAAAGGTGGCGCTACTGAGCCCTACACACGCCCGTTTCTGAAACTTTGCACATGTCTACTGGCTAATAAATGTGATGTGTCTGTCGAGTTTCATGCATTTTGAAGCATGCTAAGGGTCTAAAAGCATCCTAAAAGCATCCTAAAAAGAAGGGTAAAGTTTGATGCGTCGCCACGGCAACAGTTTCAAAGATATCAAGAATCATTCACAGGTCTACATCTGCCGTATGTTTTACATTATACATTAGAGAGTTTGAAGCAAATCGGGTAAAAATAAAAGGGTGATATCAAAGCATTTTTAAAGTGACACAACTTCCTGCTGCCAGTTGGTGGCGCTATAACTTTGACTCACAATAGAGTCACATCCATGTGATCGTCCTCTTACAGCGAACACACTGCTGAAGTTTCATCAAGATCAGTTATAATATGTATGCTGAGGTTATAACACACTTTCTGTTTCACGTTTCTCGCCATGATTTCGTTTCCTCGCCACGGAACCGTTCGAGATCATAAATCCCCTCGCAAACTTTCATCCTCAATGTCTTGACTTCACGCTGACCGAGTTTCGGTCGAATTTGGATCAAAGCTCTAGGAGGAGTATATACATTCCATTGCGAGCGTTTTACACAAACCTCAATAGCCGACTTCCTGTTGGGCTGGGGTAAAAAGTAAGAGTGAGGTATAGATGAAACGATGAGATCAACATGTGTACCGAGTTTCATATTATTACATACAAGCGTGTTTGAGTTATGGACCAAGTGTTCGGACCCCGTTCCAGGGGGCGCTGACGAGCCGCCCTACCACGCCCGGGTACCAGCTTCAGCCCGGCTCTGATGGCCGCGGGTTCTGACCCGTGTGCAAAGTTTCAAGAGTTTTCGAGCATGTTAAGGGCCCCAAAAGTGCCCAAAAGGTAGTAAATAATAATAATTATATATAATAATAATAATAGTAATAGAAAAATAATCCCAAGGAAACATAAGGGCCTTCGCCCTTTCAGGGCTTGGGCCTAATAATCCTTAGGAAACAATAGGGCCTTCGCCCTTTCAGGGCTTGGGCCCTAATATATAGTGAAGAAAAATAATCCAAGAATAACAATAGGGCCTTCGCCCTTTCAGGGCTTGGGCCCAATAAATTAATCCTTAGGAAAACAATAGGGCCTTGCCCTTTCAGGGCTTGGGCCCTAATATAAATAATAAATATAGCTGCGAGCAGCGAT
The DNA here is from genome assembly GCF_016745375.1 of Pimephales promelas. Next base: position 1,201,226 of record NW_024121410.1, read on the forward strand.
GCGGCCCAAAGCCGGTGGCACCGCAACCCGGTTCCTTTAGTTACCTAAAATGCACCCGGGTGGCGGTGCCGAAAGGCTTTGGCCCTTTTATGATAAATGTTAAAACGGCTTGCCATACTCTGTCATTTCGACTAGTCACAATTATGTTACAGATATCTTAAATGATAATACAAACTATCCAAAATGTAATTACGAATAGACAGAAAGACGTTGTTGATATCTACAATGTTAATTCCGGACAGGCAAACTTAGCTTTTAAATGTTAAAAGGGCTTGCCATACAGGGACGTATAGGCTCAGAGAGAGGCTCACCATATTCAAACCAAAATATCTGACTTCCTCTTGGTCCGAGCTAATGACTATGTATTAGAAAGTTGTCCGGCTTGAGGAGTAAAATGTATATAGCGATTTTTGTAACTGTAGATAAAACTAACACCCCACTTTTGTCAAAAGGTGCGCTATTTTAGTCCTTGCACTATGCCCGTTTCTGAAACTTTTGCACATGTCTATCTGGCTAATAAATGTGATGTATCTGTTGAGTTTCAAGCAATTTCAATTCAATTTCAATTTGACTGTTTGAAAAGAAGTGCGCCGATTAGATACTCAGGATCGGTATCGGCTCTGACACTGCCATCTTTGACGAGGCTGATTCAAATTCTATATTGTGCATATATACTATTCTATGTTAGGCACAAAGGCAAAAACTTTCTAAAGTACCATAAAGTTTTTGTGTACTGTATTATTAGTGTTCTGAAGCTATTATGTGATATAGAAATTAATATTTAAGTCATTAAATTCAAGAACACGTAACTTTTCCCTCTCTGCGCCTGTCAGTCATTCTCCATTCAGCATTCAAACAGCACGTACATTCGGTTACAGTCAATGATGAAACGATCTTCAAGATGATTGAATGTTAATCCTATTATACTGGATCTTTAAGATAAAGGTCTAAAGGTCTATATTTTCGAATGAAGAAACTTTTTCTTGCTGGACTTTATTGCTGTAACTCAATCGTGTTACTTTCTAGTGGGTGTCGGACGCTGTCGGTTAGATCACAACACTAGAGTCAGAAGCACTATAATTGTTCTTCACGCACACAGTAACTGAAATTTAAAACCTTTAAAAGAAAAGGCTCAATAAACTATTGCATAGATAGATAATGTATAATACACTGTTCATAAATATGTATTTCCTTTGTGCTTTGAACTTTTTCAATACGGACTCAATGCGCTGTAACTTCATGTGGCTTCAAGCACATCATTCTCCGCTCGGATGCACATAGTGCTTTGTGCTGCACCGTATTGGAGCCGTAATATCATAATGCAGTGACGTAATGACAGATTATTAATTGCCTTTCAATTATATGTTGCTGCGTCATTAAACATCTGTCCTATGCATTTCAAACATTTATAGCAGCCATGGCTATATATTTTTTTATGATTTTTGTTATCTGTTTTTCATGAATGTATTTTTCAAAAATAAGAGCAATGTGTATTATCTATTATTAATATGGTTTATAAATAGCATTTTTGTCATAGATTATGACAAAGTAATCAATATGATCCACCAGCGA
>NW_024121410.1:1203297-1295287 GCF_016745375.1 Pimephales promelas
GTGAGCAGAGAGAGTTCTCTTACGAGAGGTTCTCTCGTATTGCGTAAGCTAGCTTACGCTACGGGAAAGATTCATCTTTGCTGAGAAGTTGAAGCCAAAAAATTATTTCCATAATTTTGTAATCATTGTCAACGCAGTTTCTCTTCTGAGGCAGACCATGAGCGGGCTAGCTAGCGGCTCATTTGGTTCGCTCAGAGAGAATGCACGAACCTATGGAGAGCGGCGCTGAGTCCGCGCCCAATGAGCGGACGGCGCTCGCTCACTGCGTCACAGCCCGCCAAAAGGGGCGTGGCTACAGTGTATAAAGGTAGCTCTCCCAGCTAGTTCGTCGATTCTTTTTCATTCAGCGAGCTACACGCATCCGCTGTCCTGGGAAGAAGCCGCCGTCGTCGAGAGGGCACCTTCTAGCGAGCTCCGGAGTCTGAGGAAGCCGGCCGTCTGCCACCTTCAGCCGCCCAGCAAGCTAGCGCCATCCGACGCGTATCCTTTATTCCATTATTCCTAAAAGAGCACGAGCGTCTTTTTCAAGATGCCTCGAATTTCCTGCGGCTCATGCCGCTCTTCACTCGAGGAAGGAGACCGCCACCCCATCTGCGTTCTCTGTCTCGGAGTAGAACACGCAGAGCTCGCCCTCGCCAACGGAGGATGCGACCACTGCGAGGACCTGCCTCTGTCTTCCCTGCGGGCTCGACTGCAGGCAGTCAAAACCGCTCCCGCGCCGCCTCTCACTTCGCCGCGGAAGAAGAAACGCCGCTCCCAGAGGCCGCCGGAGCCCCCTGAGGATCCATGTGGGCCGCCGCCGCCACCCACCGACCGCTCTCCCTCTCCGCCCCTGCCGGACTTACAGTTGCCGCCGAGTGGCCGCTCTCTCCCCTCCGACGACACCGCGGATGAGAAGGACTCTCGTTCGCTGCATGCTTCTGACAGCGAGGATTGGTCGTCGATCGGCTCATCGACGAGAGAGTCTGCGGGGACCCGCGCCGGCATCGAGGAGGAACTAACGCGCCTCCTTTCGCAGGCCGTCAACCGCCTGGGTCTCGAGTGGTCTCCTCCCCCCGAGCAACCACCGAACCGCATGGATGGGAAGTTCCTGCACCGGCGCCCGGCCCCCACCTGCAGCCGGGCTGCACCATTCCTGCCTGAGCTTCACAACGAGCTCACTAAATCCTGGAATGCCCCTCTTTCGGCTCGTAACCGCTCCGATGTGTCCGCTTCGCTGCGCTCAGTGGACGGAGCCGCCGAGAAGGGTTATACTGCCATGCCGCCCGTCGAGGACTCGGTCGCCGCTCATCTTTGCCCGCCCTCTGCCAGATGGCGTTCTTCTCATACGCTTCCTTCAAAAGCGTGCAGAGCGACCTCCAACTTCCATGCCCGCGCCTATGCTGCCGCCGGACAGGCCGCCTCAGCGCTGCATTCCATGTCAGTCCTCCAGGTGCTCCAGAGCGACATCTTGTGCGAGATGGCGAACAGCGGTAGGAACCCGCCCATCCTTTCGGATCTGAGAAGCGCTACGGATCTTTCCCTTCGCGCCACTAAAGCCGCCGCACAAGCCCTGGGGAAATGCATGGCCGCCCTCGTTGTCGCTGAGAGACACTTGTGGCTCACGCTCACCGGGGAGCTTCAGAACGCGTCGTGTTCCTCAACGCGCCTATATCTCCTACCGGGCTCTTCGGATCTGCCGTCACGGGCATCGTTGACCGCTTCTCCGAGGTACAGAAAGCGACTCAGGCCATGAATTTGTTCCTGCCCCGCCGCTCTAGCTCTTCGGCAGGCCGCTCTCAGGAGCCACCTGCCAGAACCCCACAGCAGCGCCCGCCTCAGCAAGCTCAGCAGCCCCAGCGTAGACAGGGCGGCCGCCCTCGCTCTCGCTCTGACAGCCGCCGCAGACAGCCTCCTCCCCGGGGGCCTCGACCCAAGATCGCGCTGAAGCCCGATCAGCAGAAGTCTGCCTAGCACAGCTGAGAAAAAGACGGCTCTCTCCCGCTGCGGCCGGACCGCCGTCAAAGCTTCGCCCTCTGTTAGTCCCCGTCTCACCGCCGACTACAGTAGTGTTCAACGCCACAATCAAGCCGGTTTCCCTGCCCGCTTGCGAGCGACTAAAAGCCGTTTTCACGGCTACCCAGAGAGTTCACAAAAAGAGCATAAAAGCCTCAAGTGTAAAAAATGTGCCCACAAGCATGTGCTCACTTACACACACAAGCACCATATGCCCAGGGTCTCTCACAGAGCCCATTCTCACGGAGCGAGCTCTATCCGCTCCAGTAGCAGAGAACATAAGCACGCCCACGAGCCCGTGCGCGTGTCCCCCCTCTGCCCGCTCTGTCACACGGCCCATAAACTCCTCTCTGAGTGTAAGTCCCGTTGCCTTCCACATTATAAGCGCGTCCACACCCAGTGTCCAGCCCGCTATGTGCAGCAATCAGGGCGAAATCGCCATTCAGCCGCTAGCCGCATGCTACGAAGCGTGGGAAGCCATCCCCGGCATCTCCCCGTGGGTTTTAAGCATAATAAAGAATGGCTATCGATTACAGTTTCGTCGCCGCCCGCCACGCTCGCGCGTGCGGCTCGAATCCACTGTCAGCCCGGCTGCTATGAACACGCTTCGCTTAGAAATAGCCAAGCTACTGCAGAAGGGCGCTATAGAGAGAGTCCCGCCATCTATGACCGAGTCGGGGTTTTACGGCCGTTATTTTCTGGTTCCCAAGAAAGACGGCGGCCTCAGGCCGATCTTAGATCTCAGGGCTTTGAACAAAGCGCTCATGAAGAGACCGTTCAAAATGCTCACAGTCAAGAAACTCCTCGCGCACGTCCGCCAGGGGGACTGGTTCATCTCTCTAGACCTGAAAGACGCCTATTTTCAGATCCAGATAAACCCTCATCACAGGCCATTCCTACGTTTCGCCTTCGAGGGTCAAGTTTACCAGTATGCCGTTCTCCCGTTCGGCCTATCCTTAGCACCCCGTACATTCACGAAGTGCATGGATACAGCGCTCGCCCCCCTACGAAGTCAGGGGCTGCGCATACTGAATTATCTGGACGACTGGCTGATTCTAGCAGATTCCCAGACGGAGCTTCTGTCGCACCGCACAGTTCTCCTCAACCATCTGGAAGCGCTGGGACTCTCTGTCAACTGGACAAAGAGCTCTCTCCAGCCCAGTCAAACTATTTCGTTCCTTGGAATAGATTTGAACTCTGTCACTATGACGGCTCGCTTATCCACACAGCGCGCGCGCCGTGTTCAGCGCCTAGCCGCCTCTTTTCAGATGGGTACCCATACATCCCTGAAATCGTTTCAGAGGATGCTGGGTTATATGGCTTCAGCCTCCGCTGTGCTACAGCTGGGTCTTCTGCACATGCGCCCCCTTCAACTCTGGTTAAAGAGCCGCGTATCCCACCACGAGTGGACGACGGGCCGCCAGATGATCAAGATCACTCAGACATGTATCACTGCACTGCAGCCATGGTCAGTAAGCGAGTGGTTTCAGAGGGGCGTTACCATGGGGACTTTTTCTCGCCGGAAAGTCATCTCGACAGACGCATCCAACTCGGGTTGGGGTGCGGTTTGCGAGGGCTCACCGGCCGCCGGCCAGTGGTCGAGCCACGAGAGTTCCCTACACATAAACTGTCTGGAAATGATCGCGGTCGAGAACGCGCTGCTGTTTTTCCTCCCGCGCATACACGGTCACCACGTCCTGATTCGCTCCGACAATATGGCCGTGGTATCATACATCAACCGTCAGGGCGGCGTCAGATCCAAGAATCTCTTTCATCTGACACGCCGCATCCTATTGTGGTCCCAGAGTCACCTGCTCTCGCTCAGAGCGACGCACGTACCGGGCCATCTGAACGACGGTCCAGACATGCTGTCCAGGAACCTGGTCTCCCCCGGAGAATGGTCCCTGCACACTCAAACAGTCCAAACGCTGTGGCGCCTATTCGGCAGAGCGGAGATAGATCTTTTCGCGTCAGAAGAGAACGCTCACTGCCCAATATTCTTCTCAAAGAGCGAGGACGCGCTAGCCCAGGATTGGCCCCGCCGCCCGCTCTATGCTTTTCCCCCGATTTCTCTGCTACCGCAGGTCATTCAGAGAATCAGGGACTCACGCCACTCGGTGCTCCTCATAGCCCCGCGCTGGGAGAATCAGATTTGGTTCCCGGAGCTTACGCGGCTGTCACAGACAGCCCCGTGGCCCATTCCAATCAGAGCAGATCTCCTCACTCAAGCCCGCGGCTCGATCTGGCATCCCCATCCACAGCACTGGCCGCTTCATGCATGGGTGACCAACGACTACGCGTCGAATTGCCAGAAGGGGTTCTGAACACGATCAAACAGCCAGAGCGGATTCTACCAGAAAGCTCTATGCTGCAAAATGGTCTGTGTTCTCCAAATGGTGCACCGACAAAAATTTGGACCCACGGACGTGCGAGGTTTCGTCTTTGCTCGTGTTCCTTCAGGAGATGCTGGATAAGGGCAGGTCCCCATCCACTCTTAAGGTTTACGTGGCAGCCGTCGCGGCGTTCGTTGAACCCCGGCGCGCCCAGTCTCTGGGCAAAGACGAGCTTATCATCCGCTTCCTCAGGGGAGCCAGAAGGATGAACCCCCCTCGCCCCCCTACGGTGCCGGTCTGGGATCTTTCTATAGTTCTAGAAGCCCTGAAAGCCCCACCGATTGAACCACTTGAGTCCGTGGAGCTAAAATACCTCTCGCTAAAAACCGTTCTTCTGACGGCACTCGCCTCAGTAAAACGAGTGGGGGACATTCACGCGCTGTCTTCGAGCGCCGCGTGCCTGGAGTTTGGACCAAATGACTCCATAGTCATTCTGAAACCTAGACACGGTTATGTTCCAAAAGCGATTGGTACCCCTTTCAGGGCGCAAGTGATCTCTCTATCGGCGCTGCCTGCATCCGATAGCGAACGTGACGCTGACCGCCTCTGCCCGGTTCGGGCTCTCAGAGTGTACACTACACGCGTTGCCGCGTTCAGACGCTCAGAGCAGCTGTTTGTGTCGTTCGGTGGCCGCACCAAGGGATTAGCCGCCTCGAAACAGACTCTATCCAGGTGGATAGTAGACGCGATTGCCTCTGCTTATGCCGCTAAAGACCTGCCTTGCCCTTTGGGCATCAGGGCTCATTCCACCAGAGGCATGGCCTCATCGTGGGCATGGTCCTGCGGAATCTCCATTCACGACATTTGTGTGGCTGCGGGATGGGCCTCCCCCTCCACTTTTGTCAGATTTTATAACTTGGAAGTTCCAGCCTTACAGGCTAAAATTCTGGCGGTCTAGTACTCACAGCTCTCCTATAGAAAGCCGCACTATCGGGAGTTCCATCACAACCGGCTCACCCCTTGTGTTCCCCTATGTGCTTATGCATTACACATCACGGCCCGCTTCGCCGGCCGCCTTAGGGCGTTTTGCACTAGATGATAACGGCCGCTATGCTGGCCGCCTTATTATCTTCATCCACTTAAAGATTCCCCCGGTGTTTTCCCCCTGGGATGCTTAGTGGTTACTTAGCGCGCACGGCGTTGACCAGGTGTTCCCGTAGCGTAAGCTAGCTTACGCAATACGAGAGAACCTCTCGTAAGAGAACGAATCGGTTACCTAACGTAACCTCGGTTCTCTCTAGATGAGGGAACGAGTATTGCGTTCCTGGCCGTGCTTGCGCCACTAGCGTTTCGCTTCATGCTACAGAATCGACGAACTAGCTGGGAGAGCTACCTTTATACACTGTAGCCACGCCCCTTTTGGCGGGCTGTGACGCAGTGAGCGAGCGCCGTCCGCTCATTGGGCGCGGACTCAGCGCCGCTCTCCCATAGGTTCGTGCATTCTCTCTGAGCGAACCAATGAGCCGCTAGCTAGCCCGCTCATGGTCTGCCTCAGAAGAGACTGCGTTGACAATGATTACAAAATTATGGAATAATTTTTTGGCTTCAACTTCTCAGCAAAGATGAATCTTTCCCGTAGCGTAAGCTAGCTTACGCAATACTCGTTCCCTCATCTAGAGAGAACCGAGGTTACGTTAGGTAACCGATTCGTTTCTCCTGATGTAAATGGCGACGCGCGGTTAGCGTCTGGACGTACAGACAACCTTAAGACACAATATGCGTCATTTCCGATTCTTCTTCCTGTATCCAAAGACAACAACAACAGCAGCATGCGGATAATGAATAGTTCGGGGCAGATAGCGATCACCTTTGTTTGCGCTTTGATGCTGGTAACGTTACTGACCTCGCTCGAAGTATGCTGTCCTGCGTCTCGCCATGTTTACTTTCGGTATACTGTACGTGGATTTTTGTATGCGCTGAGAAGTTTCTCTACTCAAAAGACCAAGATTCCTTGCGAATAGAACATGCGCAGAACACAAATCACTATGGGGATATGCCGATACGCGTTTACATGACCAAAAATTCGGGTTAGAAAAGGGGTACCCCAGGTATAATATCCCGTTTTTTAAAATCCGGGATATGAGCATATTCGGGTTTTTGCCGGTGTTTAAATGGCCGTTCGCAACCGGGTTATTTGCTGCATGTAAACGTAGTCAGTGTCCTCCAGCGCACAGAACTAGTGTGACTGGGTTTTAAAACAGACTATTGGAAACTAAATGCTGCTGTAGCTCTTTAATAAGATGATCATCATAGATGTAAACTATTGTTATTTCTCTGTCTTCAGTCTGAGTTATTGCAGTATTACAGAGAAACAGAGTCTCATCCTGACTTCAGCTCTGAAATCAAACCCGTCACACCTGAGAGAGCTGGACCTGAGCGTGAATAAACTAGGAGACTCTGGAGTGAAGCAGTTATGTGCCGTACTGAAGGATTCACACTGTAAACTGGAGAGATTGAGGTCAGTCACATTCACATAGAATCAAAATGCTTAAAATCACTTCAACTGTTTAAACTAAAACACATTAACATTATATTTGTATAAACATTTTCACCTTAGTATTTTGTGATCTGGTGAAATAAAGATGAAGATCTCTCTTTGTCTGTCTGTTTTATTTGCTGATGAAGATGATGAGACTTTACAGAATAAAGAGTCTCTTATTTTCTTCATTCTCTCTCTCTCTCTCTCCCCCTCTCTCTCTCTCTCTATGACTCTCTCTCTCTCTCTCTCTCTCTCTCTCTCTCTCTCTATGACTCTCTCTCTCTCTCTCTCTCTCTCTCTCTTTCTCTCTCTCTCTGAACTTTTTGTCAAGTCAAGCTCTTCCTGATAAAACAGACAATTTTCCGCGTATGGTGATATCCAAAAGTGTTATAGAAAATGAAAATGTTTTGTCAACCTCAGAGCATGTGAGAGATATAATGTTCGACACAATAGGAGGAAAGAGTTTATATAATGTCTGTGTGAAGGTGATAAATAATGAGAAGTTAAAACGTATGGATACACCATGGAGAGACCATTTAAGTGTTGATTCTGATGTCAAACCTTTCTGGGGCTCTTGTTACAAACCACCATTGACTAAACATGTGGGTGATCTTCAATGGCGAATTTTACATGGAATTGTTGCTATAAATGCTTTTATCTCATTGTTGAATCCGAATGTGCAAGATAGTTGTCCTTTTTGTGGGGCAAGAGAAACCATTTTTCATTGTTTTATGCATTGTGAGAGACTAAGACCTTTATTTGGTTTATTGAGATTTTATTTACTAATGTTAATGAAGTGTTTACAATGATTGTGTTTATTTTTGGTTTTAAATATTGTAAAAAAAAGAAGAAGAAAGGACGGTTGTTAAACTTTATTCTGGGTCAAGCCAAAATGGCAGTTTATATTAGTAGGAAACATGAAATTGCTGGCAATAGTAGGCCTACAAATGTTGTATTGTTGTTTAAGGGGCTCATAAAAGCAAGGATAAAACATGATTTTATTTTTTATTCTCATATGAAAAAATTGGAAAACTTTGAAGATATGTGGAGTGTACAAAGAATGTTGTGCTGGATTGAAAATGACACATTGCACTTTATTGAAGAATTTGAGTAGGTCAAGGTGATTTCTTGATTTCTTGCTAATGTAGTGTTTATATATTTTTTTAATGTTGTGTAGTTAGTTAATAAAGGTGTCTTAAATCTCTCTCTCTCTCTCTCTCTCTCTCTCTGAGGATTGTGGGTAGCGCGTGAGAGTGTTTGCACTAGAGCACGTTGTTTTTTCGGCGTTCTCTGTTTTTCTATTTTTCTCTTTTTAATTATTAAACTGAAGTAAAATAAATAAATAAATTGCAGCGCGCTGACTACGGTCAGCGCATTTTTGCGCGCGCAGGTATGGAGTTAGGCAGTGAATTTTCCCGTTTGACCCTCGACCATGGTTGCAAGTGTACACCGGATGACTCTACGTCCATTGAGGATGTACTGATAGCGATCGGCGAACAGGTCGGTGGTTTAAACATTAAATCTGCCTCAAGGATGAATAGAGCACTTGTCATTTTTCTTAAGGAAGTTTCAATGGTCGATGAACTGTTAGAGAAAGGACTTATTGTTAATAATACATTCTTGCTGGTAATGCCTTTGTCAAATCCTTCTAAGAAAGTTGTACTCTCAAACGTACCACCGTTTATAAAAGAAGGAACTTTGAAAGGAATTCTTGAGCGCTACGGAAAATTAACTGCTCCAATTAAGATGATTCCGTTGGGTCTTAAAAATCCAAACTTTAAACATGTCATGTCTTTCCGACGTTTCACCTACATGATACCTAATTCACAAAATGAGCCGCTCAATCTGGTGCTAAAAATAGCAGTTGATGGTAAAGATTATACAATCTTTATCACTTCAGATAATTTGCGCTGTTTTTTATGTGGTGAACATGGACACCAGAAACAGACATGTCCCAAACAACAGAACGTTAACATCTTGGCAGATTCACAAATAATTGTTCCGGAGGAAAATGCAGGTGTTCAGGAGAATGCGGGCGTTAAGGGGAAAAATGCGGACGATAAAGAAAAAAACGCGGCTGTTCAGGAGAATGCGGCCGATAAGGGGAAAAATGCGGTCGCAGAAAACAACGCGGCCGTTTGCGAGGTAGACGAAGTTGCTGAGAGAAATGTAGAGATGAATAGTGAAAACACTGGAGATGGCATAGGTTCTACAAGTGTTAATGCTGTAGGGGAACAAAATGAAAGTACAGAATCACAAAAAGTTACTTCTCAGGTCAAAAACAGAGATGAAGCTCAAATGATGGAGTATGTAGAAACAAATTGCAAAAATGATGAAAAATCAGAAGTAAATGAAAGTTGTAGTCAGTCATTTACAGCCAGCTCTAGTGGCGCCAGGTCTGAAAGTGATTCAGATGAATGTGAGACTGAGAGTGTAGGGAGTTTTTTTTATGGGAGACATTGACTCTCAAACAGGCACATCAGAATTGAGTGGCTGTGAAATAAAAATCTATTCTACAAAAGAGATTAGTGCTTTCCTTGACGAAACAAAAGGTGTACGGAACCCACAATTTGAATTGTTTTTTTCCAGATTTAAGAAGTTTTTTAGCATCTTGTAGAGATGTCATGATAAATACAACCATTGAAGAGTTTAGCAGACAAAAACGTTATCGTCTCAAAAAATTATGACTAAAGTAAAGAAGATGATTTGTCAAGATACGAAAAAAATAGTCATTAGGAGTTCCGAGAAAGACAGTGTTGTATAAATATCACCTGCTGGTTTAAGATATTATGACATCCTTAAATATCGGATCGTTAAATGTGAATGGATGTCGAAATAAAGAAAAAAGAAATGCACTTTTCAAATTTTTGGCTTTTAAAAAGTCAAGTGTGATTTTTTTACAAGAAACACACACAGATGGTTTTAACCAGGCAGAATGGCTAAGTGAATGGAGAGGACAGGTATTTCTTAGCCATGGTTCCAGTGTAAGTGCTGGAGTCGCTGTTCTCATATCGGAAAGCGTTCAGGGTAATGCTTCCAATATGATCGAAATTATTCCTGGAAGAATGCAGCGGGTGGATATTATTTTGCAAGGTCTGTCTTTTTCTTTTATTAATATATATGCGCCTAATGTTGGGTATGAACGAGTTTTATTTTTTAAGAAATTACAGGACGCAATGTCTAGTATTCCTTGTGATAACTTGATCATTGTGGCTGGGGATTTCAATTGTACTCTTGATAATACAGTTGATAGGAATCATGACGAACCGCATCCTAATTCTGCTGAAGCTCTTAAGAAAGTGGTTAATTTTTATTCTCTTGTAGATGTGTGGAGACAATCTTTCCCCAAAAGTAGGCAGTATACATGGCTGAAGGTTAATTCCAATACAATATCGGGCGCTAGATTAGATCGAATATATGTTCAAAAATGTCGAAGAGAAAACTTTTATGATTGTAATATTGTTCCTAATCCAATTTCTGATCATTTCTATGTCTCTGTTGTAGTTACAACATCGAGTAATACTTTTAAATCTTATTGGCGTTTTTAATAATACTCTGTTACGAGATCGCACGTTTGTGCATTTATTTGCTTTCTTTTGGAGAGCTTGGAGAGAGAGAAAGACAGAGTTTAAGTCCCTGAGTCAGTGGTGGGATATCGGAAAAATCCATATACAGTCTTTTTGCCAACAGTATGTAAGAAATAATACAAAAGAAATTCAGAAGAAAATCGAACACTTGGAACAAGAAATGATGAGATTGAACAGCTCCATAAGTGAAAGCACTGGAACAAGTGCAGATTTGCTGGAACAACATACTTTTCTTCTGAAAAATTTGCATGAAGAAAGAGATCATGGCATAATGGCACAAAAAAGATTTACTCAGCTTAACAGCATGGACTCTTCAACAACATTCTTTTTCGCTTTGGAGAAAAAAGTTCGAGAAAATAAGCTAATTACTCATCTAAAACTGTCTGATGGAAGAGAAACAACTGAAAAGAGAGAAATTACCTCACAAGTTTTGTCTTTTTATGAAGAACTGTATAGTGCTGAAACTTGTGATTCTGAAGCAACAGATTATTTTCTTACTGGAATTCCAAAACTGAATGAAGATGAGAAGACACAATTAGAAAAACCACTTTCATTTGAAGAGTTGAGTGAGGCTGCTATACAGCAGTCTGTGGGACGATCTCCAGGACTGGATGGACTGACTTCCGAGTTTTACAAGGCTTTGTGGTCATTGATTGGACCAGATCTGCATTCTGTGTTTCTTGAATGTGAAAAATCAAGAATCCTTCCTCTCAGTTGTAGAAGAGCAATAATTACGTTACTGCCAAAGAAAGGAGATCTAGGACTTTTGAAGAACTGGCGGCCTATCTCCCTTTTAGGATAGATTATAAGATACTTTCAAAAGCATTAACAAACCGCCTGAAAAATGTTATGGCTTCAATAATCTGTAAAGACCAGTCTTATTGTATCCCAAGACGTTCTATCTTTGATAACCTTTTTCTTGTACGAGATCTGTTGCAGTTTACTGAGATTTATGGGCTTGATGTTGGTCTTTTATCACTTGACCAGGAAAAGGCGTTCGACAGAGTCGACCACGAATACCTTTTTAATGCCTTAGCAGCCTTCGGATTTGGAGATCATTTCATCTCATGGATCAAGATCCTTTACACTGATGTTTTTAGTATGATGAAGATAAACGGAACACTAACAAGAACTTTTCCTGTGCGCAGAGGTGTAAGACAAGGATGCAGCCTCTCAGGACTCCTATACGCAATATCTATCGAACCTTTATTGAGAGTTCTAAGAGAAAAACTGCAAGGTATTTCAGTCCTCAACCCCAATATATCGGACACTACTGTAGTAAGGCTTATTGCTTATGCTGATGACATTACAGTCATAATAAGATCCCAAGAAGACATTTTCCAATTGAGCAAGTGTCTGGACTGGTTTCAAAAAGCATCTTCAGCGAAGGTAAATTGGAACAAAACGGAAGCATTACTTTGTGGTCAGTGGAAGGAAGAAGCTCCACCTCATCTTCCACAACAGTGCCACTGGAACACAGAGGGATTGAAGATCCTTGGAATCTGTTTTGGCACTCAGCAGTATATGACAAGGAATTGGGATGGAGTGGTTGAAAAGATATTGGGACGATTGAAGAGGTGGAATTGGATTCAGCCACAGTTATCATGTAGAGGCAGAGTTTTAGTGATAAACAATTTAGCTGCTTCAATGTTGTGGCATCGACTAACTGTTTTAGACCCTCCTGCTGGACTTTTACAGTTACTCCAGAAACATTTTGTGAATTTTTTTTGGGGAGGACATCATTGGGTCCATTCAGGCATACTGAGTTTACCTGTGTTTGAGGGTGGTCAGGGTCTCATTGATCTAACTGCTAAATGGAAAGCTATGAGATTACAATCAGCTCAAAAACTGCTGTATGACATTGATCCACAACCGTGGATTATGTATGGTTTAGCAGTGTTAAGAGCGGTTAGTAAAATTGGACTTGATAGACAATTATTACTCATTTCTAACAATGCAATCAAAGGGTTTTGGTATAAAAGGATTCTACCAGTCTGTATTAAGAGCATGGAGTATGTTTAAGATGGAAAGAGAGGATCATTTTGGTCTTGAAGAACCGCTCTTTCATAATCCATGGTTATGCCATCCGTCTAACTTGCCAAGTACTGGAATTAACACTTTTATTTCATCTGGTGTGTCAAAAGTGGCAGATTTAGTTGACACAGAACATAGTACATGGCTTTGTGCACAAGAAATAACCAAACAAATGGGTAGGAAGTCAGAAAGAATAGTGCAGAATGTTTTAAGCAAGTTAAAATCGTCATTTCCTACATCATTTAATAAGTTTCTTGAAAACTTTTTTGTTGATGGATAAACCAAAGTTCTTTTCCTGAATTATTTGTAACACCATATAATTGGCAGGATAATGGACAAATGAGACAACTTCTTTCCTTTAAAGAACTTCTGCATGTTTCTTTTTCAGACAGTAGTAAGCAGCTTTTGTATACAGCTTGTGTGAAGTCAAGATTTTGTGAACAACTTAAGAATAGGACAGATACAAAATGGAGGAGTTATTTTATCTGCTCCTGATGTGCAATTACCTTCATGGCGTTTGTTTTATAAAAGTCCATTGCCAAAACGATCAGGAGATTTACAGTGGCGTATCTTGCACTGTGCATTAGCAACAAAAACTTTTTTGTTCAAGTGCAACTTTAGTACATCTTCTGTTTGTAAATTTTGCAATGTATCGGATACTGTGTTTCACATTTTTTTCCGATTGTTACAAAATTTTACCTCTTTTGAATATTTTAGAAAATATATTTGAAGGTTTTGGTTGGAATTTTTCAAAAACAGTATTTATTTTTGGGTCTAAATATATTAAGTCTCAAAGTGAGTCCTGCACCTTTTCCAATTTTTTGATTGGTCAAGCAAAGTTAACTATTTGGAAAGCATATAAACTTGAAAATGAAGATAAAAGGATCAATATGGTAGAATTGTTCAAAGCTTTGGTAGAATCCAGAGTTAAAATAGAGTATGAATTTTATAAAATGAATAATGATATGCACATTTTTAAGAGAAAGTGGTGTATAAATGTTAATTTTATTTTTGTGAATGATGATGATAAATTAGTGTTTCAGTGGTAATGCTGAAATTTGAAGGAATTAATATTGTTATTTTTTACTCATTGTTATTAATTATGAAAATGTGATTATTGTATAACATGAATAGAGAATAAAAAGAGTTAAACATCATCTCTCTCTCTCTCTCTCTCTCTCTCTCTCTCTCTTTCTCTCTCTTTGCGCGCATGCGTGAGCGTTTGTTGAGCGAGCGAGTGGGAAGCGTGGTGAGTGTGTGGACTATTTCTCTTTTTTTGGCCGCTGTGTCAAAAATAGGTTTTCTATTTTTCTATCTTTTATCTTTCTACTTTGTGGTATACGGGTTTGGGAGGGTTAAGATAGTGGTGTGTTGTCTGTCTGCCAGTTTTTATAACTGGCAGGATGACTTCAGGTGTGAGGACGCTAGATTTCCTCACACGGCGTCATGCGGTGAAGTTAAGTTTGAACGCTAGTGTGGAAGAGTGCAGTTTGGCCATAGGAGAGGTGGTTGGCTGCGAAAATGTTCTGTCAGCATCGAGGATGAACAACGCAATTGTTGTTTTTTGAAAACCGTTGAATTAGCAAACTTGTTGGTTGAAAGTGGTGTTGTCATTGACAATGTTTTTGTTCCAGTGTTACCGCTGTCTACTCCGTCCAAAAAAGTTACTCTATCAAACGTCCCACCATTCATAAAAAACGAAGTGTTGGTGAAATTGTTGGAGAGGCATGGTAGATTAGTTTCCCCAATCAAAATGATTCAGATTGGTTGTAAGTCGACGTTGCTGAAACACGTAGTGTCTTTCAGACGTTTTGTTTACATGGTATTAAAGGACAATAAGGAGGAATTGGATTTGACGTTCAATTTTAATCACGACGACTTCAACTACGTAGTTTATGCTACGACCAATAGCATGAAATGCCTTAGTTGTGGGGAAATAGGACATCTCGTGAGGGTTTGTCCAAAAAAAGATGAGAAATCAAGGAAAAAAGTTTCAGCAGCCTCAGTTGAAAGGGTTGGTGAGGTTGAAGGTGCAGTACAAATTGTCAGGAGTGAAGTGCCTACAACAGTGGTAACGTTAGTTGATGAGAACACTGTACAAAAACATGTAGATGCAACTTCAACAGATTCATCAGGTGATGCTGCAGCCTTGAAGGAAAAGGGGGGTGAGCGAGAGGCAGTGGCAGTAGGAGAAGCCTCTGTCCCTGAGGAGGGGCACCAGTTAACTGATGGTTTAGAAATGCAGGGTTCAGTAATCAACCAGGACATGGAGGTGGAAGGCGAGGATCTTTATTCTGGGGGGGAACAAGCTGATTGTGTTTTCAAAACACCACAAAAAAGGAGAATGGAACAGAGCCACTACAGTAATTCAAAAAAACTGGGAAATAGTCAAACTGATACTGAAAGTGACACTGACCTTTCAGAATGCAGTGTTACTTTTGATCAGACGAAAGACGAAACTACAGAAAAATCTTACAGTGTGGATGATGTTAAGCTCTTTTTGAGAGCAACAAAGAATGCAAGAAATGTGCGTATTTCAGAATACTTTCCTGATTTGATGCAATTTGTAGAAAAAACAAAGAGTTTTAGGAGTGAAGGTCTTTTCTCTGATCAAGAAGTTTACAGACTGAAAAAAATTCTCACAAAAGTACAATTTCAATTAGGAATCAATGCTGAATAGTTTTAAAATTACGCTTATGAGATGAGGCTTTTTTGTGTCTTGATTATCCTTTTCTTTTCTTTAATGAAGGAGTTTCATTTTGCTTCCCTTAATTTAAATGGGGCACGAGAAGGGAAGAAAAGGTTTGAATTATATGAGTTAATGAAGATAAAGAAAATAGATATTCTGTTTGCACAAGAAACTCATAGTGATGTTTCCAATGAAGAAGATTGGGCAAGAGAATTTGATGGGTTAACCTTTTTTAGTCATAATTCATCTCTAAGTGGCGGTGTTGCTATTTTATTTTCTAAAAACTCCATTCCAATTTCTTATGAAGTAGAAGAAGTTGTAAAAGGCAGATTTTTAAAAATAAGGGCTCAATTTGACAATGCTTTTTATTGCTTCTGTTGTATTTATGCTCCCACCAATGCAGTTGAAAGAATGGGCTTTTTGAATATATCATGTAAAGCATTAAGTGATTGTAATACTGAGGATTTGTTCTTATTTGGAGGTGATTTTAATTGCACTGAATTTGCCTCAGATAGAAATCATGTTGAGCCTCATATGGCTTCTCGAAAAAGGCTAATTCAGTTAATAGAAACACATGATCTGGTTGACATTTGGCGGAATTTTCATAAGACGCACAGACAATATACATGGGTTCATTCTTACAATAATAGGTTGTCTTTAGCAAGATTGGACAGATTTTATGGTTTTGGACATCAACTTAATCTTTTTAGAGATTGTTCTATTATTCCAGTTAGTTTTTCGGATCATAGTTTAGTACAGTGTTTTTTAACTTTAGGATCCGTAAAACCAAAGAGTGCAATGTGGCATTTTAATAACAGTCTTTTAAATGACATGGAATTTAGAGATATTTTTAAGTTTTTTTGGAATGAATATAGAACCACTAAATCTGATTTCCAATCTTTGCAGCAGTGGTGGGATTTTGGAAAAACGCAGATCAAGCAATTGAGTCAACAGTATGCTTACAACATCACTAAGGAAATAAATACTTCAATGGTAAATCTAGAAAAAGATATAAAGAAACTACAAGAATCTATTGGAACTGAACAAAATCAAGAGCTTATTGAAATTTTAAATCGAAAAAGCAAAGAATTGGCAGGAATTCTAGACCTGAAAGCACAAGGGGCTATGATCAGATCCTGGTATAAGAATATAGAGTGGATGGATGTATCTTCCAAATTTTTTTTCAATCTGGAAAGGAAAAATGGCCAAAAAAGATGTATACATGCTTTGCGTTCTAAAGATGGGGCACTCTTGTCAAATCATACAGAAATTCGGAAGAGAGCGGTAGAATTTTATAAAGAACTATATAGCAGTGAACTTATACACGGGTCAAACACTAATGTGTTTATTGAGGATCTTCCTCAGGTGACTGAAGAGGCGAACAGCGGTCTCTGTAGAGAGATAACGTTAGAAGAGCTGAGGAAAGCTCTTCAAGGCATGGAAGGCGGCAGAGCACCAGGTATAGATGGCCTATCTGTAGACTTTTACAAGTCTTTTTGGCCTGAGATTGGTGCCGATCTGCTTGCAGTCATCAACAAAAGTCTAAACAGTGGAAGATTACCACTGAGCTGCCGTAGAGCAGTGTTGACTTTACTGCCCAAGAAGGGAGACCTGAGTGAAATAAAAAAACTGGAGGCCTGTGTCATTGCTATGTAGTGATTATAAAATTCTGTCCAAGGCATTGGCAAATAGATTGAGTGGGGTTTTGGAAGAGGTCATTCCAACGCATTCTCATCCTTTAACGTCATATAGAACGCTATACGACAAAACGGCGCTATACTACGCACATGGCACCCGTTATCGTTAATATAACACGTGCTGTGAGGGCTAAGTTTAGGTGTGGGGTAGGGTGTGCGTGTCATATTCACGCTAAAGGATTTATAACGTCTTGGGTTCGCGTGTTATATTAACGATAAAGGGTGCCATGTGCGTAGTATAGCGCCGTTTTTGCATATAGCGTTCTATATGACGTTAAAGGATGAGAACGGGCTGGTCATTCATACTGATCAGACCTATTGTGTGCCAGGAAGGCAAATTTTCGATAATATTTCTTTTGTTAGAGATATGTTTGACATCAGTAGGCTCTTTGATGTGGATTTTGGTTTGATTTCAATAGATCAAGAGAAAGCGTTCGATAGAATTGAACATAGTTATTTATGGGAGGTTTTAGAAGCTTTTGGGTTTAATAGCATTTTTATTGATAAGTTAAAAGCTCTTTATTGTGATGTTGAAAGTTTACTGAAGGTAAATGGTGACTTATGTGCCCCTTTTAGTGTTTTTAGAGGTATCAGGCAAGGCTGTGCTCTTTCTGGTATGTTATATAGTTTAACAATTGAACCCCTTTTACGGAAGTTTAGAGCAGATTTAAAGGGTGTAACTATTCCAAATTGTGAAAAAGTATTTAAACTATCAGCTTATGCTGATGATATTGTGATTTTCATTAAAGAACACAGCGATGTGTCAACGTTAACAAAGATTTTAAGGGATTTTATGTTTGTTTCCTCCGCTAGAGTAAATTGGAATAAAAGTGAGGCTATCTTGGTTGGAAAGTGGACTCATGGACAACCCAGTCTCCCCGCGGGGTTAAAATGGAGTAGAGATGGGTTTAAATATTTAGGTGTGTATTTGGGAGATGATATAACTGTAAAGAAGAATTTTGAGGGGATAGAAGAGAAAATTGTGGGTCGTTTGAATAAATGGAAGTTTTTACTTTCTAACATGTCATATAGAGGGCGGGTGTTAATTATTAACAATTTGGCAGCCTCTACTCTTTGGCATTGGCTAGCATGTATTGACCCCCCAGTAATTCTTCTGAAAAAAATTCAATCTATTTTAGTTAATTTTTTTTGGGATAATTTACACTGGGTGCCACAAAGTGTTTTGTATCTGCCTAAAAATGAAGGGGGACAGGGTCTGATTCATCTACAGAGTCGAGTGGCCGCCTTTCGGCTAAAGTATGTACAAAGGTTTCTTGAAAGTTCTGAGAATGAGAATTGGAGTTTGGTTGCTTCCATTATTATTAGGAACTTTGAAGGCCTGGGTCTTGACAAGTCTTTGTTTTGGACGGACCTCAAGAAGTTTTCTGTATCTAAGTTACCTATTTTTTATTGTAATTTATTCAAAGTATGGTCACTTTTTAAAACATTGAGAAGTGAAATAACAGACTCTTTGTACTGGACTCTTCAAGAACCGTTGATTGGTGGATCACGTTTGGATGTGTCAAAGGAGGGATGTTTTCCTGCTTTGATGGACGTACTCATTAAATCTCACATCGTTACTCTTGGAAGCCTAGTTCGTATAACTGGACATGATTTATCTGACTCTAAAGCAATGGAAGAGAAGTTGAGGATGAGGTCAACACGGGTGGTAACTCGGCTGTTGTCTAAGTGGAAAGAAATCATTACCAAAGAGGAGTTACAAATGTTAAAAGACTTTGAAGAAGGGTGTGTTCAACCAAAGAATGATGATCCGTTTCCGAATTTGTCTTTGAGTCCTGATTTGGAAATGTGTGATGGTTTTTTTTTAAAGTGTAGTAATTTGAGGTTGCTGGGAAAAGAAAAAGCATCTAGTAAAGCTATGTACGAGTGTTGTGTTAAAGCTTTCAATAAGAAGAGTCTTGATGGTAAAATAGATACACCATGGCGCAATGTCTTACATTTAAGTGAGAATACTAGACCTAAATGGGGGGCACTTTATAAGTCACCATTGCTTAAAAAAACAGGGGACTTGCAATGGAGAGTTTTACATGGAATTTTAGCTGTTAATGCATTTGTTTCAAGGATAAATCATGAAGTTAATCAGGAATGTCCTTTTTGTTCCCAAAGAGAAACTGTGTTTCATACTTTTATGCATTGTATAAGACTAAAACCGTTGTTTATTTATTTACAAGATGTATTTAAACAGTTTGATGAAGTCTTCTCAATGGAGATTTTTATTTGTGGTTTTAAGTATTCGAGAAAACGATCTTATGAGTGTCAGTTGTTTAACTTTTTCTTGGGTCAAGCAAAAATGGCAATTTATGTAAGCAGAAAAAGGAAAATTGAAAAAGATTCTGATACAGATGTAATATTGATTTTTTCAATGCTGGTGAAATCAAGAATTCAAATTGATTTCCATTATTACAATGCAACAAAGAATCTAAGGTTGTTTGAGCAAAGATGGTGCATAAAAGGTGTTCTTTGTCATATATTTAGTAATACTTTGATTTTAACTCTATATTGTGAGTTTTTGATTCAGCTGTATATGTACTCCTGTGTGAATTAAAACCGATTTGTAATAAAATGTATTTTAAAAATCAAATCAAAAATCTCTCTCTCTCTCTCTCTCTCTCTCTCTCTCTCTCTCTCTCTCCCTGTGCGCATGTGCGGGCGTTTGTTGAGCGGAGTGAGTGGTGTGGTGAGTGAGTGGTCTTTTTTTGTGCCCATTGTGGCTTTAAAAGATTTTCCCCCCTCTTACTTTTTTGTGTTTTTTGTTTGTTTTGTTTGTTTATTTGTTGTGAAGTATTGAGTGCCTGTCTTATCCAGTGTTTTGCACTGGGAAGCATGGCAACTCAAAGTGTACTTGATTCACTCACGCGGCGCCACGGTGTGAAGGTGGCTGCGGGGAGTGTGGAGGAGTGTAGTGTTGCGGTCGGTGATGTTGTTGGTCATGAATGTGTGTTAGCGGCGTCTAAGATGAATAACTCAATTGTACTGTTTTTGAATACAGTCGAGAAAGCGAATGAAGTTGTTGATAAGGGAATAAACATCCGTGGGTTATTTACTCCAGTACTACCTCTTTCTACTCCCGCTAAAAAGGTCACCATTTCAAATGTACCTCCCTTTATTAAAGACGAGATGTTGATGAAGGAATTGTCACGCTTTGGCAAACTGATTGCTCCTATAAAAAAGATCGCTATAGGATGTAAATCGGGGTTGGTGAAACATGTAGTGTCGTTCAGGCGTTTCACGTTTATGATTCTGAACGGAAATAGAACTTGGTGAACGTATAACTTTAAATGAACTGTATGAAGCTCTCCAGAGTACGCAAAATGGGAAAGTTCCAGGGATAGATGGGATTCCTTTTGAATTCTATAAAGCATACTGGGACATTATAGGAGAAGACTTGCTTGCAGTTCTCAGTGATAGTTTGCTCTGTGGTTTTTTACCACGTAGTAGTCGGAGAGCAGTTCTTACACTCCTCCCAAAGAAAGGAGATTTGAGTGATATTAAAAATTGGAGACCAGTGTCTTTACTGTGCTCTGACTATAAAATTCTGTCTAAAGTATTGGCGATTAGATTAGGGAAAGTTTTAGACGATATAATTAGTCCTGACCAATCCTATTGTGTGCCTGGAAGATCTATATTTGATAACATTTTTTTAATCCGAGATTTGATGGATCTTTCAAAGATTTGTGGTGTGAATTTTGGCTTGATTTCCATTGATCAGGAAAAGGCATTTGACCGCGTAGAGCATGATTATTTATGGAAGACTCTAGATGCCTTTGGTTTTAATTTGGTTTTTAAAGATTATATTAAAGTATTATATAATGACATTGAGAGTATGTTGAAATTTAATGGTGGCTTGTGTTTTCCTTTTAAAGTTCAGCGTGGAGTGAGGCAAGGATGTTCATTATCAGGCATGCTCTATACATTAGCAATAGAACCACTTTTGCAAAGATTGAGAAGGGTTTTAAATGGCCTCACGTTAATGAATTGTGAAAGTTCTTTTGTTTTATCAGCTTATGCTGATGATGTTGTTGTAATTGTAAAAGAACAAAATGATGTAAACCTTTTAATGGAAACTTTGGATGAGTTTGAAATGGTGTCAGCTGCAAAAGTGAATTGGTCAAAGAGTGAGGCTGTTTTGGTGGGAGAGCGGATAACAGTGCCCCCCAAACTCCCTGGTGGTCTGACATGGAAGAAAGATGGGATAAAGTATTTGGGAGTTTATTTGGGGGATGAGTCTTTTCAATTAAAAAATTGGGAAGGGATGATTGAGAAAATAAAGGGCCGCTTGGACAAATGGAAGTGGATTAAGAAAATATTGTCCTATAGGGGTCGAACCCTTATTATTAATAACCTTGTTGCTTCATCTCTTTGGCATCGACTGATTTGTGTTGACCCACCACTACTTTTTCTTGCTAAGATACAATCGATGTTGATAGACTTCTTCTGGGATAAGATGCACTGGGTGATTCATAACATCTTGTACTTGCCAAAGGAAGAAGGTGGTCAAGGGCTTGTGCACCTACAAAGTCGGACAGCAGCATTTCGTGCACAGTTCATACAACGTTTCCTGACAGGCCCAGAGTCTGTAAGTTGGAGACCAGTGGCAAGTGCTATCTTAAAAACTGCTGCAGGGCTAACTCTGGACAAATCTTTATTTTTATTGGATCCAAAAACTTTAAATGTGGAGAAATTCCCAGTTTTTTATCGAAATCTTTTTAAAGTATGGAGTCTTTTCAAACTCCAAAGGATAAACAATCCCACATCATTGTATTGGCTTTTGGAAGAGCCTTTGCTTTATGGCGCAAGACTGGACATTACTAATGCATCAGTGTCACTGACAGAAGCCTTTGTAAAGGCTAAATTGGTGACTCTTCGTCAGTTGATGAGTCTGGCAGGACCAGATTTTATTGAAGTGGATGCAGTGGCAGCACAACTGGGGATTAGATCCACTCGAGTGGTTGAAAAACTATTAAGAAAGATACAGACTATCCTTACAGTGGAAGAGACTGAGCTACTCAAGAAACATTGTGAGGGAGAAATTACTCCTGATGATAAAGACTGTTTTCCAAGTTTGATGGTTTCGCCTAATTTAGAGGAGCAAGGTGGAATTTTCCTGGAATCTGAAAAAGCAGTGGTTTTGGACTTTGAAGATGTGAATGGTAAAAGATTGTACAAGTCATGTGTGAAATGTTTTAATAAAAAAGCATTAAATGAGAAAAATGATACACCTTGGCGAATTGTGTTAGGTTTGGATGAAGTTTTTAAGCCAAATTGGAGAACTTTTTACAAGCCACCATTAAATAAGAAAATTGGAGATTTGCAGTGGAGGGTTTTACATTGTATTATCGCTGTAAATGCCTTTATATCTGTGTTGAATCCTGAGGTAGGCCATGAATGCCCATTTTGCCCACAAAGGGAGACTGTTTTTCATGTTTTTATGAGTTGTCATAG
Source organism: Pimephales promelas (assembly GCF_016745375.1). The sequence continues at coordinate 1,225,635 of NW_024121410.1, forward strand.
ACTTAAACCTTTATTTGTTTTTTTACAAAAATTGTTTAAGTCTTTTAATGAAGAATTTTCCATGCAAGCTTTTATCTTTGGGGTAAAATATACAAAGAGAAGAAAGAGAGAGTGTCAGTTGTTGAATTTTGTTTTGGGCAAAAGTAAAATGGCGATATACATGAGTCGGAAAGAAAAAATTGAAAAAAATCAAGATTTTGATCTGGTGTCTATGTTTGGTGCCATGGTGAAGTCAAGAATTTTGATTGATTTTAGGTTTTATAAAGCTACTTCATGTCTTGCCATGTTTGAGGATGTTTGGTGTTATGGAGAGGCTTTGTGCTCTGTGGTAGATGACAATCTTTGTTTTATTCAATTTATGTAATTTATTTTAAGTAGGTTGTTTTTAATGTTTTGAAAAAAAAAGGAAATTTGTAATAAAGGTGTTTTCAAATTCAAATTCTCTCTCTCTCTCTCTCTCTCTCTCTCTCTCTCTCTCTCTCTCTCTCTCTCTCTCTCTCTCTCTCTCTCTCTCTCTCATTTCCGGTGCACGCTGGGAGTGTTTGGGTACAGTGTGAGGGTGTCGGGGAGTGCGGGAGTCCTTTTTTTCGTATTCTATTTTTTCTACATGTACTTAAATTAAAATGTATTAGACGAGGAATACGTTTTGACTAAGGAAACAAAGTTTTTGTTTCTTTGGAAACTTTTGTGTCGGCACCGAGATGGCATCTCGCCCCGCGGCTGCGGAGGTGGTGGTGTCACCTGTGTCGCTCCGTCACGGCGTGTGCCTGCTCAAGGCGTGACGGTGGAGGATGTGTTGCTGGTGGTTGGAGAACTAATCGGATACGAAAACATTTCTTCGGCGTCGAGGATGAATAAGGCGGTAGTGGTGTTTGTAAAGGAGGAAGAACTGGCAAATCGGCTGATAAGTGAAGGAATAGTGGTAAGTGGAGATTTTCTTACCGTTTCACCGCTGGTAAAGCCAACGATCCGTATCACCGTGTCTAACGTTCCTCCTTTCATTCAGAATGATGAAATTGAAAGAGCGTTAGCAAGATATGGGAAGTTGGCAAGTGGGATTAGAACTATTCCACTGAGATGCAGAAACGAAGCTTTGAAGCACGTTATGTCTTTTAGGAGGCAAGTGTTTATGTTTTTGAATCAGCCGGAGCTGGATGTATAATTTAGAGTTGCCCACGAGGGAAAAACGTATAGTTTATGCCAATACTGGTAGCATGAAATGCTTTGAGTGTGGGGATATTGGCCATAAGCGGATGGCGTGCCCTCATAAGGCCCAGGATAGGCAGGAGGAGGTAGCTGAAGCTGAACAGCGTGTTGTTGGTGAGGATGTTCAGAGAGACAAGGAAGATGTCCATGTTAATACTGATGAGACAAATGATGAGAGAGTGCCAACTCCGATTACAGTGGAAAGGAACGATGTTAATGCTGTTTTGATTGAAAGTAAATTTCAGAAAAATGGTGTTGATGAAAACGAGATTTCTATTGGACAAGAAGAGGTGTCTGAAATAGGAGAAAGTAGTGTAATGATGACGTTAACAAAGGAAAAATTAATGTTGAAATTGTTCAAACTGATGATTCTGAAGTATCTAGAAGTGTTGACATGTGCAATGATTCTGAAATGGGAGATGATGATAATTTCTCTGAAATGTCAGATATTGGTTCACAAATCATGGAGGATACATATGAAGAGTTCAGATGCAAAAGCCTCTAAGTGCCATTTGAAATTTTCTTCTAGAATGATAATTTTTATCAAGCTTGTATATTTAAGTTCAGTAATTTCACTTAAACTGCAATGATAATTACATATTAATTGTTATTTAAGTGAAATTACTGAACTTAAATATACAAGTTTGATAAAAATCATCATTAAAGAAGAAAATTTCAAATGGCACTTAGAGGCTTTTGCATCTGAACTCTTCATATACACTTGAAGAAATTAATAACTTTTTAGATGCGACTTTTGGAAAGACTGTGGAAGTCAAAGATTTCTTCCCAGACATAGGGAAATTTATAGCGTCAGTGACTTTGTTGCAAACAAACGTTAGTCTTGATGATCTTAGTAAGCAGAAAAGATTTCGGTTAAGAAAGATCCTAACGAAGTTAAGAAAGAGCAAAGCAAACGCCTTACAAAATGATTAAAACACACAGGGTGTTGGCTATCTATTTTCTCACTCTATTCTTGTCCCTTTTACATCTTTCCCTTTTTATGGAGTTTTTGAGAGCAGGCTCCTTAAATATAAATGGGGGGAGGGATGGAAATAAGATGGCAATGGTGTCAGAATTATGTAGAATTAAAAAGAAGGTGGATATTATTTTTTTTTACAAGAGACACATTCCAATACAGATAATGAGTCGGAATGGGATAGATGGTGGGAAGGGAAATGTGTGCTAAGCCATGGGACGAATTTGAGTTCTGGTCTAGCCATTTTGTTCTCAAAAAATATAAATGTGAATGTTTTAGACGTAGATGAAGTTGTAAAGGGAAGAGTATTATTAATTCATATAGAATTTAAGGGAACTGTGTTTGTGCTTATAAATGTTTATGCACCAAATATTGGGCCTGAGCGGGTGGAGGTTTTTATGAAACTAAAAAATGCTGTTCAAAAAATTGGAGATCAAGTGTGTGTTATCATTTGAGGGGACTGGAATTGTACGGTCGTTTATACAATTGATAGGAATGGGGAGGAACCTCATTATGAGTCTAGTGTGGTATTATTAAAAATTATAAAAGAGCTTAATTTGATTGATATTTGGAGGAAAAGAAATATATTAATCAGACAATATACATGGGTCAAAACATTGGAGAATAGGATAAGTGGGGCAAGACTTGACAGATTTTATATTGATAAAGGATGGAATAATAAGGTGATGAATACTGCTATTTTACCTGTTGGGTTTTCAGATCACCACTTGGTTTTATTTGATTTAAACATGAAGGCAACTACAAAGCCAAATTATTTTTGGCACTTTAATGTTAAGTTATTAGAAGATGCTTTATTTTGTGATAGTTTTAAATTATTCTGGAATAAATGGAAAATGCAGAAAGATTCTTTTGAAAACATGTGTCAGTGGTGGGATGTTGGCAAGTACAAGTAAGAATATTTTGTCAAAATTATAGTTCACATAATACAGCAAGAGTGAAGTTTGCAGTAAAAAGCTTGGAGAAAGACATTAAAAAAATGGAAAGTACTATTTTTAATAACAATGAACCTGAGCAGACTGAGCTGTTAAATAAGAAAAAGAAAGAACTTGGCAGTCGGCTCTAGGTTATTTGGTGCCCAAGGCGAGAGTGCCCCCCCCCCCCCCCTATATATATATATATATATATATATATATATACATAAATCTGAAAATTTTTACACAGAAATGAAGGCCTAGCACTAGAGCATAAATGCAATGTATCATAAAAAATAATATTTCATATGCAAGCTAATGGTGTAGTTGAGGAATTGTGTGGTAAATGGATAAAAATGTATATCTCCAAAAACACAGCATTAATGAATAGATGAGAAGTAAACAAAAAAATATAATATTTGTATGATTAAAAATGTATATTTTTTGTACAATTACTCAATAAATTGTTGGGGTCATATATACCCCGAAGCCCAGAAGTGTAAACAGGAAACGAAGGTATAATGCCGACGAACTAGTGCTGATGAAAGCCGATGTCGCCTCTTGTCGGGGTAAAAAGCTGCACTTGAACCATGACTGAAAGAGAACAGGTGACTGTCAGCTATAATGTGCGTTCTGCGTTTGCGTGCAATGAGCCAACTTTCTATTTCTGCAGATATATTAGTCTATATTCGTCATTCAAAAAGGAAAACCGACGCTGCCGCCGCAGATAACGTTACACATAACGTAAACAAAGCAGCGCATGCTTACCGTTTTGAATATACGCGCGCATCCCCTTGTCAACATGTCGAATCGGGCGAAACAAAGCCGACGAGGACTATTTTGAGCCGACGGCACGGAACCGCGTGGAACACACCGAGGAAACTAAAGCGCTAAAACCTGCTGTCAGATGTTTTCGCGCCACTCTCGGTTGCTGAGCAACGCGCGTGAGTTTGACAGCTGCTTGTCAGAGTGACTCAGTCGTTTTTTAGGATTGTATAATCTTGTAAAAGAAATGTACAAAAACAAGCAGTGTGTGGACAATGCACAGTAAAAGTGTACAGCGTGTGTGCAGCTTTCATCATACGATACATACATTTGATTAACTTTTTTTTTTCAATTCTGCAATTTGCGCCCCGTCCAGCAGATGGCGCCCCAGGCGGCCGCCTGTGTCGCCTGTCGGCAAAGCCGGCCTTGCCCTCCAGGATTTCGCAATGTCGCGATCGCAACTATTAACGCAACTTCAACAAATCCACGTGAATTCAGTGCGCCTTGCAATTTTGAAAAATCACCGCAACTTTTCTGCAACTTTGACGAATCATCGCGCCGCGGTCTCCTGCAAAGCGTCGTCATACGTCAGCAAACTCACTTGGTTTGTTCAGAAGACGCAGCAGATGTGAACTGCCAACGTCTCACATTTAGGCTACCTACAAAAATAACAGAAAAGACCAATGTTGCCAACTTAGTCTTTGTCGCTATATTTAGTGATATAAAAAAAGCGACTAGAGACAAATCTAGCGGCTTTTTGGACAAATGTTGCCAGCACAATCCTGCGAGCGCGAGGTTTGCTTTCTCCCTGCCGTCACACCTCTCTCTGCGAACGGCTGCAGTAGAGGAGCAGCACGGCAGCTGACAGACGCGAATGAGCAGTGTTGTTTCCACGGACTTATCACTTATCTGCTTCTCTTTTGTTTTATATTTAAAGAATTGAGTTTGGCCATTTTATTTTCCTTTCTTTTCTTGTGTTTATCACTTGTAATAGGCTACTCACTACCACAGTGCATTAGTTCACTCAGTTCCCGAACTCTCTCAATTCAGAAAATTTTACACATAAAAAATAGCTAGCCGACTCGTTCTATTGTCTGACAAAAAAAAATTAAGCAAATGAGAACAGCTTTATTGGATATGCGGCTATATTATATTATATTAGCTATATTAAAATACATTATCAAACATTTGTTTTTTCCACCATTTAACTTTAGTGGCTATTCCTAAAACTGTATTTTGCACTTTATTAGTATTGGCATCTTTCAACATAAATGCTGCTTAATGTTTGTGAGGTTCTGCACATTGACTTTTTTGCAGGTGCAGATCTTGTTTAAAAAAAAAAAAAGAAGCTTAGTTTGTTAGGTTTTGCTGTGTCTTTAAATCGTTTGTTTTGCATTTTATGGTTACTAATGGTTAGTTAGTTTGTTCGTGTGTTATAAAGTGTGTGACTTTGTCTCTTAAGTCAATTCTGGACTACAATACTGCCCTACAAAGCAAAAAGGCAGTAACTACGCTGAGTGCAGAACTGAGAAAAATGACTTTAAAGTTATCCTGTCATCCAGCCCAAGTAGTTGTAGGTAGATTATTGGACATGTGGCTGTTTTTTTACTCTAAATGAACTTATTCTTTATCAATCTCATATTTAATTTGATATTTTACCCCTATTTTGAAGTTACTGTATTCTTGCTTTGTATTACTTTCCAAAAACGTGGCTCCATACACAAGGAAAAAGACAGTATCTACAGATTCTAAAAAAAACAGTTTTGCCACAACTTGGGCTTTGGGTGTGTTAGATACACTGTATTTGAAATAATTGTAAACATTTGTTTTTATGATCATGGATATAGCAAACCCAAACTAATTGAACCATTTTAGGTCAATATTTTCGACCCGGAAGCTGTTCTGGTGCTGAAACGACATTGCTAAGCTGTATCAAGGCCCAAATGGGGACAACTTATTTTGAATAGGACCACATTATTATGTGAATTAGATTAATGTGTGTCTGGGGGTGTTTCTGTATCTGTAATGTAGGATCTGCTATACCTACAAATCACATTAATGTTAAAGCACTGCAAAAGAACTTTTCTTTGGAGCAATAATATGCAAATTAAACTCCAGGGGCCTGTTTCAGAAAGGAGGTTAAGTGAAAACTCTGAGTATGTTAACCCTGAACTGAGGGAAACTCTGGGTTTTCCGTTTCAGAAAGGGGGGTATATCAAACCCGAGAAAGCAGAGTAAGTCAAGCCCGTTTCTGAAAGAGAGGTAACTTATACTTAGAGTCAGTTACCATTAGGGCTGGGCGATATATCGCACGATATTGTTATGCGCGTCTAATCAGTAAAGCCGGTTCCTTGATTAGCAGTAAATCACCTTCACATGCTTTCAAATGGACGATATGAGTGTTAAAGTTAATGAGATAATTAAGTGATTAATTTAGTGATGATTGAGCATTATTGAAGACACCTGATGATCACAAGCAGAATCGCTGAAGGACAAAATCACAAATTGTAAGTCACCGTTATGGAGATCAGTGTTTGCTTTAGTTGGGCTCTTGACACTAATACTTTCACTTTAAGTTTTGTGTGTCTGCTGTTATTGATTAATAACAGTCAAATAAGACATCTTTGATCTTATAGTGTTGGTTATGTTTTGACATAATCATGCTGTGATCTGTAAAATGAATCTTTTCAGATGATTTGGCTTAACTTGTTAGCAACATTTTAGTGATTGTACGGCATATCTGTATATTTCTTATAACCCAAAATAATTAATGAATATTATTCTGATCAAATCACTTTCATGCTTATTTAGAAACACAGAGATCAATAATCAGCCTGTCTATCTCAATTGTGGTGGCGATATTAATCATTGTTGCCACCAATCACAACTCATTAATGGCTCCCATCATGCATTGCGGTTTGAATAAATTATGATCTGAATTGTCGATGTAATTTACTTTTCCTACTTGAATATTCTACTCGTCACCGTTGTTGAGAAGCATTGACTGAATCTTGAGGTCTGTGTGTGCCTAAAGGAAAGGTTTTTTTCTTATAAGCAACTTTTGAGAAAACTGTCTATTATATTTAACATTCTGAACATTTATTCAGAATCTAAGTCATACACTAAGCAACAGAATAAATTATATGTTATAAATTTTATAAATAAATTTATAAATAAATGTTATTATACATTTTATATATAATGAGATAGATTTCAAATGATAAATGTCATTATATGACTACAATCATTTTATTATTGTTTATTTTTGTTCATCTGATATAACTCAGATGCAACAGCAAATTAAAAATATAAAGTTAATAATATAAGGGTCAAGAGCCCAACTAAAGCAAACACTCATCTCCATAACGGTGGCTTAAAATTTTAGATTTTTTCCTTGTGATTCTGCTTTAGGTGTCTTCAATAATGCTCAATCATCACTCATTTAATCACTTAATTATTTCATTAACTTAAACACTCTTGAGTGCGGACTCATATACACTCCCAGGTGTGTTAGTTTAACACGGGAGGTTTTGTCCTGACGAAGAGCCGTAGTTCACTGACCAGCTGAGCCATATCGCATTAAATATCGATATCGATATGTCCTCGATATTAACGCGATTTGGCTCAGCTTGTCAGTGATCTACGGCTCTTTGTAGTGAATGCCGCTCCATCTGAAAGCAGGTGAAGGTGATTTACTGCTAATCAAGGAACCGGCTTTACTGATTAGATGCGCATTCAATATCGTTCGATATATCGCCCAGCCCTAGTTACCATGGTAACTTACTCTGTGAACCTAACCTGGTCGGGAGCAGGTTTTCTTCAGTAAACCCAGAGTTTCTTGTGGTCTCCTCCCCTTTTTTAAGAGTAAGTGCTGTTTAAACACCAACACTAAAATGTATTTACACATTCTTTAAGGAATATATATATATTGTTTGTCCATGGTTTAATTGACTAAATCTGTTTTGCAGCACTTTACCAGAAAATAAAAGGATTAAAACGTTTGCTAAACTTTTGTGATTACCACTGTTTTTGATCATATATTTCTATTAAATCATTTAAAAAAATTTAATAGAACTAACATAATTTAATAAGTTATTAATGATAAAAAAATAAGATGTTAATCTTATTCATAATCAATTATTGAAGTAAGTTGATCGTTTTATTGAACTAATGTTTAATTTATTTAACTGTCATTTTAACTGATGACAATAATAACTGTAATTTAATAATGCAGTTTATATATTTAATAATTGTTTAATACCATAAACCGTGATATTTTCTGAGACGGTTCTCATACTGTGAAACTCTCATACGTTACAACCCCACATGGGGGAGTCCCCCACCCCACCCCTGCTGTTAAACAAGTTACTCAGCAACTTTTACTCATGTTTTAAATTAACTACTTTTTACTTAGACTGGTATTTTTACTTTTACTTAAGTAAAAAATTATCAAAGTAATAGAAGCCTACTTTAGGTTGAATAACATTCTTCCAGTTTCACCTCTGATATTATAACAGTAAGTTACTCTAAAATAGTTATGATTATGAATTATTAACAACAAATGACATCTTCAACGGTGTGGTTAGATTAATGTAACAATTACTATCTCTAGAAAGTATTGGTCTACATATTACTAAATCCTATATCAACCTCAACCACTTGATTAATACAAGGAGAAGAGACAAGAAACTGCACTTTTAATGCTTTCAAATTAACAATATACAATTGCATGAATTATTCTTGAATTGATCAAAGTGTGTAGAGGGAGAAGGTTACATAAAAATATATACCTTTTAAAAATGTATGTTAAATCCACTATTGTTTTATACTGAATTGGTCTATAGTTTATGCAGTAGGCCTATTTAATGTAATTGCATCATATTTTATTTTAAATTACAGAAGAATTAAGAGTAATCCCTTTAATTAAATTACAATATTTAGATTACTTGGTAATTAATTACACCCAACACCTCTTTTTTTGTCTGGCTGTTGCCATGGTGACTCATAATATCTGCGCTCCATTGATAATGGCTTTTTATAGTTGTGGTGCACGCGCTTAACTCAGAGTCAGTCAACTCAGAGTTGATTCAACTAACTCATTTCAGCTGTTCTGTAACCGAAAACTCAGAGTTTCCCATCTCAGGGTAAGTCAACTCAGAGTTCAAGCTTTAACTCAGAGTTGGTTGAACCTCCTTATTGAAACGGGCCCCAGTTCAACAGAGTAAAACAAAATCAGTTTTTCTGAGTGTTTCTAAGGCTTTTCAAACTCTTATGATGATAACTAAGATAAACAAGTTGATGATTTTATATGGTGCAGTCTCTGTTTAAGTAGATTTATAAACAGAAAATACTGAATGAAATGAATACATGGGACAGATATTTCCAATTAGTAAACATACATTTATTAATAGATTGTAGATTATAGATAAATAAAGATAGATAAATTATTATTATACAATTATTATTTTATATATAATAAAAATAATAATTGATGAACACCACATTTCATATGGTTATTACTCCTCATTACACACAACATTGCTCACAGGCAGGGAATACCAGAACACCCTCCTGTTTGGTGGCATGAGAGGACAAAGATTACTGATGATGTCTCTCTTCTTGACCTCCTCAACCCCTCTATTCTGTGGTCTCAAAACAGTGGGCACCTTCAGCGAGAATTTCTTCATGAGGAAGTCCAATTCCTTAAATTCATTCTCTGTATGGGATAGTTTGTAAAAGAGTTTCTTGGAGCCACGCCGCACCTGAATCTCCGCCATATCTCTAAGCTTTGGTGCTCGCGCTTTCTTGACCTTGACGATGGAGTGGCCATCCCTCCAATCTAGCACATTGGCATTCTCCAATTTGACAACATACACCTTCCTGGAGTTGGAGCTTGCCACAACACTCACAAAGTCCTCGAAGTCGTAGACCACACCACCTGGACGGCTCCTCATTTGCTGCTCGACACCATGGTGGAAACTGTCTGCGCTCATGAACGTATGTCCCCTCTCAAAAAACTTTAATGTGATGTCCTCCTGTGAAATGGTGTCACTGTTCACAAGAGTGACGAGTGAGGATAGATGGCACCAGTTCTTATTCTGTGCACTGCAGTTGTCCACCCAGAATATGGTGTGGCGTACATCCCGCTCCTTCTCCAATGCAGTTGTGTATGCTGATGTAATTTCCGCTGCACTTCGCCCAGCCATTCCCTCGTGCCACAATACAGAGATGGTGTTTTTTTTTGTTTTGTTTTTCCCCACTGAGGCAAATGTTTCGTGGTATGCAACTATGCGACGAGTAAATACAGATGACTTCACTCCTGGCATGCGTGGCAGCATTATCACCTTCTGGAGGTCCACGCTTCGAACTGATGTCATGTCCGACTCCGGCCAGAGAGGCTGCATCTGCCTGGTAGCTTTGGCGGCTCTCTAGGGCAGACTGCTTATGTTTGTTCCACCTTTGGCACTCTGGGCAATCTGAGCTTTCAGTCTCCCCTTTGTGGCAGTTCACATGTTCAGCATGTTCCAAACAGTCCTCACATTGCTCCTCCCCAAGTTTGGCAAAGCTGATTTTTTTGTCTTTTAAAATCTTCCTGTATGCTTCATTTCATAGGAGCAGGCGTTTCCTTTATCCAGGTAGTCTGAATGCATCATCTTTATTGTGATGTCACTTGGCAGGTACCGTCGATTTGGGGCATGCTCCCGTCTGTAATGGCTCACACAAGGATGGAAGGATTCAATGTGGTCATCAAGGGTCTTCACGTCCATCTTGTTGACTGCAGCCTGCCTGCCTCTCTGGTCCTTGGATGGAACCAGTGGCCTGGTGTTCGACTTCCCCATCATGCTAATGACTAGACTGTCATTTTTAGGATGATAGCTCAATGATGACAGGAAAACATTTTGCAGACTTGTCTTGGCTCTCCTTTCAGGTTTTGCAGCCGGTAGATGAATGAGCGGCCACGGCGACTTTCTGGGCCGGTTGTTGCTCTTTTGGTTGGCATTGGGATAACTGAGTAAAACATCCATGATCGTCTTTCTGTGTTGGTCATCTCCCAGTATTGACTCCATATCTCCCTTCGTCTTTCCTCTGAAATATGGTCTGTACACCTTTTTCGACATTTGGCACCACATGGCTCTCTCATTGGTGGTCGACGTGATTCCACATCAGGCTGTGGCCCTGGCTGTGGCTCGGTCTGGGGCTCTGGCTGTGGCCCTGGCTGTGGCTGGGGCTCTGGCTGTGGCCCTGGCTGTGGCTCTGGCTGTGGCTCTGGCTGTGGCTGTGGCTCTGGCTGGGGCTCTGGCTGTGCCTCTTGAACTTGTTCCCCTGGGTCTCCAAATACCACTTTAGTCAGTGTCATTGTAGGGGATGAGACATAATCTATAATGTCTGTAATATCATTATATAAACTGTCCATGCTGGTGGTATCTAAAGTGTTCAGGATAGTCAACTCCATTTCTTCAGCAGCGGGCAGGACTTGCTGCCTCTTTGATGGGATACCAACATGTGCATCTTAAATGAAAAAGAGAAAAAAATAGTGGCATGAATGTAAATCCACATCTGTTTGTGTCTGTCTGTCTGTGTACTGCAACAAATTATTATTATTATTAATATTATTATTATTATTATATGGACCTACAGGACAATATCTTCACTCTGATCAATACATGTATATTAATGTCTGTATATTATAATATTTAATTGTACAAGAAAGAACTTCAATTAGGTCCATGGCAAAATAATGCATGAATTAGGCTAACACAGTACATTAATAATTTTGCACCCTTAATGAAAATTAAGAAAGGAAAGCCAACAACACACAAAAATGCAGCCTGGCATCATAAGTTACATTAGGATAAAAGCTTGCAGTCATGCAGAGAAACACATTTTTATAGGTTAATATAATTAAGCGGGTTCCAAATTAAATGCATACTTTTATATTCAGAAGAAGAAACTGTGCAATAAATAAATGCTTAGGAACAGGAACCCATGTGTTTGAGTCTAAGCGCTATGGGGGGCTTAAATACCTGCCGGCTCGCTCTGCAAAAGTTTGTTTTTGTTGAAAGCATGGATGCTTACAACAGTAAAGAGAAAGATGTCAGTATTGCCCACTACTCGCTAACTTATCTAAACAGTGGCCGCGAAGAGAGTGTGTTTTAAGTTGAACAGACACCTGTCACGTAACGCTAAGTTAAAGAATAACTGTCACACTGATAGCTGTATTTATTCTCCTGCTGGACAACAACGCCGTAAATGATTAGCCTATGAAAAAAGAAGACGCCGTTCATGTAGGCTGATAAGAGAGAAGAAGATCAAGCGGACTGCTTGGATGTAACGTTAATGGCTTAGCCGATTGCTTTTCTTGTTATTGATTCTTTTTTCACCGCGGGATGGATTATAACTTTGTGACCTGAACAATAACACGTTGACATGCATCGGCAATGAAAGTTACTGCTTAGGAGCAGGGAGGATCAGTCAGGGGCAGGTAAGCAAAGCTATTTAAAACATCGCCTGTCTTAGCATAACGCTATCTGAATGGACCGCTGAGAGGATGTCCCGTCCTGGCGGCTGACATTTATATTGTGATATCCTAGCCTCTAAATGTTTAATCTGTCACTGTTACTTACCATTCTTCTGGTATTTTCTCTTCAACGCCAGTTCGACCATCTTCTTTCCCCGGCTTTGTGCCATCTCAAACAAAATTTGTGTAAAGTTATAAGTAAATGTTAAAACCGTCCTGTGAGGATGCCGTAAAATCAGCTGCGTGTTCACCATGGCAACAGTAACTACAACTGCGCAGCAATACGGTTATTTTTTGTTTGGTAAAACATAGCAATAATACAGTAATGGATGTTACTGTACTCTTGCTTTGTTTCATTAGGGCTTTTTGCAGTTACTGTACAAACGACTCACATTTTTCTCCAAAATGACACATTTGAGATAAGATGTTATGTCACATAACAAAGGATGCCTTGAATGTCATGAAAATGATAATAACTCATTTTTGACCAAAAATGCAGTTACTGCCTTTTTGCTTTGTAGGGCAGAATAGAGCAGATGCAGATGATGAACAGTGTTTTCTGTGGGACATAATAAGTCCCTTTAGGGTGGACTTTGGACTTTTCTCTCTTAGTAAACCTATAACATGCATAAAAAAATATAACAACACAATAAAGGAAAGGGGAAAAGCCAAAAAGCATAATATGGGCATTTTAAGTAAAAATCTATCTATCTTTGCCGTTTTAACCTATAAAAACATGCAGAAGAACATCACAACTTTTATCGCAACTTTTTAAAAAAGCGGCCGCAACATCAGGCATTTTAGGCCGCAACAATCACAAAAAAGGCCCACGAAATCCTGGAGGGACTGACTTGGCTCGTTATTACAGGAACAAGTGAAAGGAGCAATCGTAAGGGCGAGAATCTGTTCTATTAAAGACATGGACGCTCCTACTTCATTCTTTTTCAACCTTGAAAAAAAACAATTATATCATCTTCAATGGCCTGATGGGACTATAACGTCAGATCCGGTGGAAATGAAGAAGCTGGCTGTTGACTTTTACAAAAAACTGTATGATGCTGAGAGCTGTGATGTTGAGAGTGCTTCTGATTTGCTGAGTGATTTACCTCAGATGGAAGATGAGGGGAGAAGATCACTGGACAGTCAAATAACTTTTCAGGAGATTACAGAAGCAATGAAACAGTTATCAAGAGGACGTTCTCTGGGAATTGATGGACTGCCAGTTGAGTTTTACCAAGCTTTTTGGAATATTTTAGGACAAGATCTGTATGAAGTACTAATTCAAAGCATCAGAAGTGGAACTCTTCCTGTAAGCTGCCGGAGAGCTGTACTGTCTTTGCTTCCCAAAAAAGAAAATCTAGGTCTTTTAAAGAATTGGAGACCAGTTTCTCTATTGTGTTTGGACTACAAAATACTGTCAAAGTGTCTAGCAAATAAGTTAAAATGTTATTTGGAGTTACTGATTCGAAATGATCTGACATATTGTATTCCCAAAAGGTCAATTATGGATAATCTATTTTTATTAAGGGATGTAATTGATTTTAACCAATTTAACAATTTAAACCTGGGTATTCTTTGTTTGGACCAAGAGAAAGCATTCGATCGGGTTGACCGTGTGTATCTTCTTAAAGTTTTAAAACAATTTGGATTTGGAGATAATTTTATATCTTATATTAAGTTGTTATATTCAAATGTTTTTGTGATGGTTAAAGCTGGTGGAGGACTAAGTGCACCAATACCGATATCAAGGGGTATTAGGCAGGGTTGCCCTCTTTCTGGACAATTGTACAGTCTCGCTATTGAGCCATTGTTGTGTAGGATAAGGAGAGAACTGAATGGAGTTTTACTTCCTGGTATTAATGGTAGTAGGTTGTCATTGTCTGCTTATGCGGACGATATCACAGTCTTTATCACAAGTCAAAATGATGTTGATATTTTAACGGAAATTATTCAAAAATATGAGAGGGCATCTTCAGCAAAAATGGGGGAAAAGTGAAGGGCTTATTATTGGCCAGTGGGGAGTGTTGGGACCTCCAAAATTACCGGGTGGATTGCTGTGGGTAAGGGAAGGGTTGAAAATTTTAGGTGTTTTTTTAGGAAATGCAACATTTAAAGGGAAGAATTGGGAGGGAATGCTGGAAAAAGTGAATGCTAGGTTGTCTAAATGGAAATGTCTATTACCACAATTGTCGTACAGAGGAAGAGTTCTGGTGGTAAACAACCTGACTGCATCTATCTTGTGGCATAGACTCATGGTACTGGAGCCACCTGATGAGTTGATCTGCAGGATACAAAGGACCTTTGTGAATTTCTTCTGGAGTGGAGAACACTGGATTCGCGCAGCAGCACTTTACCTTCCAGTTCAAGAAGGAGGCCAAGGTCTGGTGGACGTGAGGAGCAGAATCTGTGCCTTCAGAATCCTAGCAGCACAGAGATTTCTCTACCATAAGGACTTGGTTTGGTCTCAGACTGCGAAGGCATTTCTTCAAAAAGCTGGGGGTCTTGGATTAGACAAGCATTTCTTTTTAATGAACCTGGAGAGGATAAACATGTCTGAGCTTTCGCATTTTTACCGGACACTTTTGCATTCATGGAGAACTGTTTTTAAATTTGAAAGAGAGGTTAATGAACCTGGGAACTGGGTCCTAGAGAAACCTTTATTTTTTAATCCAATGACTCAAACAAGACTTTTGTCTTCTGTAAGTTCATGCTTGCAGAGAAATGGAATTGTCAAGCTGGGACACCTCTTGAATAGAGATGGATGGAAGTCGTTGGAGGAACTTAAAGGATTGACTGGCTTGAGATCCTCACGTTTGACACAAAAGTTGATGGAGGAGATTGTCAATACCTTACCAAGTAGTTACAGAAAGTACATTGGGAGAGAAACTTTGATGGACATGACGAATGAACAGGAACTCCCAGGAATTAAAATCGCTCATCTTGTAAAGACAGAAAATGAAGATGAAGATGTGGGGTCAATTCTATCTTTTAAAACCTCGCAGCTGCATTATTTTGTGTCTGCATCGAAAAAAGCAATATATATCTCCACAGTTAAAGTTTTACACCAGGACTCTCTTAAAGGACAAAAAAT
This sequence comes from Pimephales promelas, assembly GCF_016745375.1. The sequence continues at coordinate 1,241,123 of NW_024121410.1, forward strand.
CTCCAAGTGGCCAGGTTTGTTGAAGCCGGACTTCCTCGTGAGGGACAGGTGAAGAGCCCTGTATAAGCCTCCCATAGAGAGGCTTACCGCTGATCTGCAGTGGAGGCTTATCCACGGGGCGATAGCTACGGACAGACACGTGGCGCACTTGAATCCAGCAGTGGGGGGGACAGTGTAGGTTTTGTGGGATGGTAGAAAATTTGGAACATTTGTTTTTAAGATGTAATAGGCTGAAAGGTCTTTTTAATCTCCTTGATGGATGGTTTCAAGCATTTAATGAAAAATTCTTAGAAGAAGTATTTATTGGGGGTGTGATGTACAGATTCTTAATCAGAAGGAAAGCATGTTTGTTAAATTACTTGATCGGAACGGCAAAATTAGCAATTTGGAAGACGAGAAAGAACGAAGGGCTGAATCTTCTTAGTACTGATGCTGAATTAATGTTCAAGAACCTTGTTGCTGGAAGGTTAAATATTGAGTTTGTATATTATAATCTCATAAAAAATGAGGGGCGTTTTGATGATATTTGGTGTTTTAATAATGTCTTGTGTGAAATTAATGAGGGACGGTTGGTTCTGAACTTTTAATTTGTTTTATTTTTTTGATTGAATATTTGATGATGTTGTGAACGTTTTTATGTTAATAATAAAGTATTGTTAAATCTCTCTCTCTCTCTCTGTTGCATGCTGGGAGCGAGTGAACGGAGTTTGGCGCGGGGGTGAGGGTTTGTTTGACCTGGAGTTTGTTTGTTTTTTTAATTTTTTTCTTTTCCTTTTTTCCTTTCCTTGAATTTAGTTTAAGTGGTAGGATTTTCTTGGCTGACTTCGGTCAGCGAGTGGGGGAAATGGGGACTAATGTGGGCGATTTCTCGCAACTGACTATTAGACATGGTTGTAAATGCATGCCTGATGCGTCTGTGTCAGTGGAGGATTGCCTGGTTGCCGTGAGTGCTGCAGTCGGCGGCGTTAACATCAGGTCTGCCTCTCGCATGAATAAGGCCATAGTCATTTTTTTGAGTCAAAGCCAAATGGTTAATGACCTAATAGAGAGCGGATTAACAATAAATGAAATGTTTGTGCCCGTTTTGCCTCTGTCGAGTCCATCAAAAAAGATTGTTCTGTCAAACGTACCTCCATTTGTCAAAAATGAGAAGCTAGAGGAAATACTTTTGAGATATGGTAAATTAGTGAGTCCCATTAAGATGATCACGCTTGGATGCAAAAATCCACAACTTAAGCATGTGATGTCTTTTCGGCGCCAGGTTTTCATGATTTTGAATTCTCAGAGCGATCCTTTGAACTTGTCGGCGAAACTAACCATTGAAGGGAAGGATTACACTATTTTTATAAGTTCTGAGTCCATGAAATGCTTTATTTGTGGCGAATTCGGACACGTTCGACAGACTTGCCCGAATCGTGATAAAAATAGCGTTAATGAAGTTTTGCCCGAAAATATGGTTGTTGGTGGGGCGCGGGGTTCTGACGTTGCGGACGCTGCGCCGTTACTTCTCCCTCAAGCCGTCACAGAGACAGTGCCGATGCCGGCGCCGAATGACTCGCTCGAGGAAAACGGGGAAAGTTTCCTGTCGACTAATTCCAACAATAGTGCCGTAGAGATAGCTCAGGTTGCCCAGGTAGCTGATGTTAAAGCCTTTGTCACGCAGCCAGAGTTGAGTTCGGATCATGAGGATGAATCAATTGAGAATGAACAACAAATACAACCCGAAGTAAGTGATGTTAAAACAAGCACTGATGAATCGATTGATCAGAGTCAAGGAGATTATGTTTCGCAAGAAGTGGACTTCGAGAACGAGAAGGATGACGATGAACTATACGACGGGAACGATATGATGGACATGGAGAATATTTCAGGTAGGACGAAACTTTACTCTTTACAGCAGATAAATACCTTCCTTGACAATACAAAGGGGCTTCGCAAGCCCAGTATTGAATCGCACTTTCCGGATTTGAAACTTTTCCTGATGTCTTGTACTGTAGCTATGCGGAAGGCAACTTTTGATGAGCTCGACAGACCAAAATGGTACCGCCTTAAAAAGATCCTTTGTACTGTAAGAGGTATACTGAATTTATCCGGCAAAAAGTGATATGGCTAGTATGTATTTGTGGGGGTATCTCTCTTTATTTTTCCTTATGGCATCCATGAGATTTGGTACTTTAAATATTAATGGGTGTCGTGATGCTGTTAAAAGATTTAGACTTTTTGACTATATTATGATGAAGAGGGGTAGTATAGTTTTTCTTCAAGAGACTCATACAGATTTAAATAATCAAGTACAATGGCAGAGTGATTGGAAAGGGCAAGTTATTTTAAGTCATGGTTCTAGTGTTAGCGCAGGGGTTGCAATTCTCTTTGGGCCAGAGTATAAGGAGCATCCTGTGAGTGTTTTTGAATTGGTTCCTGGTCGAATGTTGCGGGTTGATATAACGGGTCTCGGACTCAATTTTTCGCTATTTAATGTGTACGCTCCAAACATTGGTTCAGAGCGAATTCGTTTCTTTAAAAAACTGAAAACCGCTTTAAGTGATGTTTTGCAGGATAGAATGGTTGTTCTGGCTGGGGATTTTAATTGCACCATAAATCATACCTTAGACAGGAACCATGAAGAACCACATAAGCAGTCATCAGAAGAACTTAAAACTGTGTTAACATATCATGGTCTTGTAGATGTTTGGAGAGAAGCTTTCCCTCAGACTAAACAATATACTTGGTTGAAAGTAAACGCTAATATGACTTAAAATCAGTGTTGTATAAAGTAGAAGTAGAAGTAGAAAAAAAGTAGAAATCCTGCCATGTGTTTATTCCAGCCATTAACTGATTGACAGTTGATTAGGGCTGATTTCTGTCTCCTGGCTGAAAAACTGCTAATAAGCAAATCCAGGTGATTGGAACAAAATACTGAGGCGGACTTTTACTTTCTGAACCTGGACTTTACTCCTCTGAAGAGAACAGAAAAGGAGACGACACAGTCTTAGATGAAATCACCTGAAGAGAAGACATTAAATCTGAAGATCTCAGCAGAGGAGGATTAAACAACTCCACAAACAGCATTGCCAGCTTCACTTATTACTAACCAGACTGACTTTATTTCTGTCAGACTTCTACAGAAGATTTTATTGAGAATTAACAGAGGTTTACTCTGTTTCATTTGAAGTCACCATACCATCAGAATCTCTGAAGGTGAAAATCGTAATTGGTTACCATTATGGAGATCAGTGTAGAGATCAGAGATCAGTCTTTAGTTGGGCTCTTGAGCCTTACATTAACTTTAGGTTTTGTTCGACTGTTGTATCTCAGTTAAAACAGTCAGATGAACAAAGAAAAAACATACAAACTAATAGTTTTGGTTATATTGTGACAATCGTCATTTGAATTTAGTATTTGTGATTTATTTTGTTGGTTACAGCATAACTGAGATTCTGCACAGATATCCAGAATTTATAATGTAAAGGATTTCTTAAAAGTTGTAAAAAACAAACAAACAAATCTTTATTGAAGGCACACACAGACCTCAAGATTCAGTCAATGCTTCTCAACAACGGTGACGAACAGAATATTCAATTAGGAAAAGTAACTTACATAGTAGGGCTGGGCGATATATCGAACGATATTGAATGCGCATCTAATCAGTAAAGCCGGTTCCTTGATTAGCAGTAAATCTCCTTCACCTGCTTTCAGATGGAGCGGCATTCACTACAAAGAGCCGTAGATCACTGACAAGCTGAGCCAAATCGCGTTAATATCGAGGACATATCGATATCGATATTTAATGCGATATGGCTCAGCTGGTCAGTGAACTACGGCTCTTCGTCATGACAAAATCTCCCGTGTTAAACTAACACACCTGGGAGTGTATATGAGTCCGCACTCAAGAGCGTTAAAGTTAATGAGATAATTAAGTGATTAAATGAGTGATGATTGAGCATTATTGAAGACACCTAAAGCAGAATCACAAGGAAAAAAATCTAAAATTGTAAGCCACCGTTATGGAGATGAGTGTTTGCTTTAGTTGGGCTCTTCACCCTTATAATATTAACTTTATATTTTAATTTGCTGTTGCATCTGAGTTATATCTATCAGATGAACAAAAATAAACAATAATCAAGTGATTGTGGTCATATAATGACATTTATCATTTGAAATTTATGTAATTATATATATATATAGTTTATAATAAAGTTTATTTATAAAATAAATAACATATAATTTATTCTGTTGCTTAGTGTATGACTTAGGTTCTGAATAAATGTCCAGAATGTTAAATATAATAGAAAGTTTTCTCAAAAGTTGCTTAAATGAAAAAAGCCCTTCCTTTAGGCATACACAGACCTCAAGATTCAGTCAATGCTTCTCAACAACGGTGACGAGTAGAATATTCAAGTAGGAAAAGTAAATTACATCGACAATTCAGATCATAATTTATTCAAACCGCAATGCATGATGGGAGCCATTAATGAGTTGTGATTGGTGGCAACAATGATTAATTTCGCCACCACAGTTGAGATAGACAGGCTGATTATTGATCTCTGTGTTTCTAAATAAGCATGAAAGTGATTTGATCAGAATAATATTTATTAATTAATTTATGTTAAAAAAAAAGTACAGATATGCAGTACAATCACTAAAATCTCGCTAACAAGTTAAGCCAAATCATCTGAAAAGTTTCATTTTACAGATCACAGCATGATTATGTCAAAACATAACCAACACTATAAGATCAAATATGTCTTATTTGACTGTTATTAATCAATAACAGCAAACACAAAATTTAAAGTGAAAGTATAAGGGTCGAGAGCCCAACTAAAGCAGACACTGATCTCCATAACGGTGGCTTACAATTTGTGATTTTGTCCTTCAGCGATTCTGCTTGTGATCATCAGGTGTCTTCAATAATGCTCAATCATCACTAAATTAATCACTTAATTATCTCATTAACTTTAACACTCATATCGTCCATTTGAAAGCATGTGAAGGTGATTTACTGCTAATCAAGGAACCGGCTTTACTGATTAGATGCGCATAACAATATCGTGCGATATATCGCCCAGCCCTATTACATAGACAATTCAGATCATAATTTATTCATACCGCAATGCATGATGGGAGCCATTAATGAGTTGTGATTGGTGGCAACAAGGATTATGTGGTCACCACAGTTGAGATTCACAGGCTGATTATTGATGTCTGTGTTTCTATATAAATGCATTTGAAAGTGATTTGATCAGAATAATTTATATTAAATATTTTGGAATATCAGAAAAATATTGATAATCATATGCTTTATAATCACAAAAATGCTGCTATCAAGTTAACCAAATAATATGAAAAGTTTCATTTTACAGATCACAGCATGATTATGCCAAAACACAACCTACAATCTCAGATCACACTTTTCTTTGTTGATTTGACTGTTATAAATTAATAACAGCAGTCAAACAAAGTTTAAAGTGAAAGTAAAAGTGTCAAGAGCCCAACTAAAGCAGACACTGATCTCCATAACGGTGACTTACAATTTGTGATTTTGTCCTTCAGTGATTCTGCTTGTGATCATCAGGTGTCTTCAATAATGCTCAATCATCACTAAATTAATCACTTAATTATCTCATTAACTTTAACATTCTTGAGTGTTAATTTAACACTCGTATCGTCCATCTGAAAGCAGGTGAAGGTGATTTCAAGGAACCGGCTTCACTGATTAGACGCGCATAACAATATCGTGCAATATGTCACCCAGGCCTAGTTACAGGTTTTGTTTTTTGAAAATAATTTGTCAAAATAATTATTATATTCAAATACCTCAGTGAATCAGGCTTTTTCATGATGATTATAAAACCATCACCAGGTAATCTTCATCACCTGATTCCGTTAAACTTTGTTACTGTAAATGTGTCTGACAAACACACTGTCACAGCAGACAGAAGAGATCAAACATATAATAAGTGTAAAGAGCCTGTCTAATGGAAACACTAATCACTGTTATGGTGACTTTAAATGAAACCGAGATAAACCTCTGTTAATTCTCAATAAAATCTTCTGTAGAAGTCTGACAGAAATAAAGTCAGTCTGGTTAGTAATAAGTGAAGCTGGCAATGCTGTTTGTGGAGTTGTTTAATCCTCCTCTGCTGAGATCTTCAGATTTAATGTCTTCTCTTCAGGTGATTTCATCTAAGACTGTGTCGTCTCCTTTTCTGTTCTCTTCAGAGGAGTAAAGTCCAGGTTCAGAAAGTAAAAGTCCGCCTCAGTATTTTGTTCCAATCACCTGGATTTGCTTATTAGCAGTTTTTCAGCCAGGAGACAGAAATCAGCCCTAATCAACTGTCAATCCGTTCATGGCTGAAAGTAAGACATGGCAGAATTTCTACTTTCTACTTCTACTTTATACAACTCTGCTTAAAATGGAGCCAGACTTGACAGAATCTACGTACAGAAAAGTGTTAGGGGTAGGTTCTTTAAAAGTTGTATTATGCCCACTGCCTTATCGGATCACCAATACATGTCTGTTGAAGTTTCTTCTGCACAGAGCACTTTTAAACACTCTCTTTGGAAGTTTAACAGTAGACTGTTGCAAGATCACAACTTTGCACACTCTTTCACCTTTTTTGGGAGATGTGGAGAGAGAGTAAAATGCTATATAAGTCCCTAAGTCAATGGTGGGACATTGGCAAAACACAAATTAAACTTTTTTGTCAAAACTATGCTGCCTATGATAGAAGCATTTTGGAAAATACAGTGAAACAGCTTGAACAAGACATCCTTTATACTGATGATAAAGCGGATGAAGTGGACACTGCTGAAATCCTTGAACGGAAAACTTTTCTCTTACGGAATCTTTTAGAAGAAAGGGCCCAAGAGACACTTGTACGAGCAAGGTTTACCAACTCTAACAATATGGACGCTTCGACATCATTCTTTTTTAATCTGGAGAAGAAGACTGTAAATAAGAAGATTTTATGTCATTTAAAACTTCCAGGGGGAGGAAAAGTGACTGATGAACGTGGAATCATGTCACACGCTTTGTCTTTTTATGAGGATCTTTACAAGGCTGAACCCTGTGATGAGGAAATGGCTGATATTCTTCTTAAAGATTTACCTCAACTTACGGAAGAGGAGAAATCTAGACTTGATCAACCCTTGACTTTTGCCGAACTGACTGCAGCTGTTCAGGAACTCTCTTCGGGCAAAGTTCCAGGACTCGATGGATTGAATGCAGAATTTTACAAACAGTTTTGGACGGTGATCGGAAAGGACTTGTTTTCTGTCTTCTTGGAGTGTCTGGAAAGAGGCACATTACCTGTGAGCCTTCGGAGGGCCGTGATTACTTTACTGCCAAAGAAAGGTGATCTTGGAGACATTAAAAATTGGCGCCCTGTGTCATTGCTTGGAGTGGATTACAAAATATTTTCCAAAGCTTTGACTAATAGACTTAAATGTTGTATATCTTCAGTGATTCATGTAGATCAAGCTTATTGTATTCCGAATCGATCTATTTTTGACAATCTTTTTTTGGTTCGTGACTTGATTACTTTTGCTAAAGTGCATAAACTCGATGTAGGTTTGGTATCTTTGGACCAAGAGAAAGCCTTCTATCGAGTTGATCATGGCTTTCTTTTTAAAAGTCTTAATGCCTTTGGTTTTGGTTCATCATTCATTTCTTATGTGAAGCTGCTGTACACAGATGTTTATAGCATATTAAAAGTAAATGGCACCCTTTTAAGATCATTTTTAGTTGGTAGAGGGATACGTCAAGGGTGCGGTCTATCAGGTATTTTATATGCTATTGTTATTGAACCACTTTTGACAGTGTTGAGACGTCAGTTAAGTGGGATCTCTATACTGTGTCCTTATAACACAGATTTAGTAACGGCTAGATTAAGTGCTTATGCTGACGATGTTACAGTGGTAATAAGGTCAGACGAGGATGTTAAGAATTTGATAGCATCTCTGGATGTATATCAAAGAGCATCTTCCTCAAGAATAAATTGGCGGAAAAGTGCATCATTTTTGCTAGGCAACTGGGAGAACGGAGGCCCTCCAGTACTTCCTCAGCTCTGTTCTTGGAGCTTGGAAGGGTTCAAAGTGCTTGGGGTTTTTATGGGGACAGATCAATATATGGAGAAAAATTGGGAAGGCGTATTTGATAAAGTGTCTGGCCGTCTACAAAGGTGGAGATGGATTCTCCCTAGTTTGTCATACAGGGGTAGAGTACTTATAGTTAATAATCTAGCTGCATATGTTGTGGCATCGTTTATGTACTTGATCCACCAAAGTTTCTCTTGCAACGTTTGCAGAAAATTTTTGTCGATTTTTTTTTTTGGGACGGTCACCATTGGCTCCCCCCTGCAGTTCTTTATTTGCCAGTTAGTGAAGGAGGTCAAGGTTTAATTGATGTGACTGCTAAAGTTAAAGCTATGAGGCTGAAAGCTGCTCAGATTTTGCTTTATTCTAAAGAGCACACAACATCATGGGTGTCATTTGGCCTGGCTTTGCTTAGAACTTTTGGCGGGTTTTCATTTGACAAACAATTGTTTTTGATGTCTTTGTATAATAGAGACATTATAGGCCGATCTGATGTAAGATTTTATGCTTCAGTTTTAAATTCCTGGACTGTTTTTAAGGAGTTTGAAAGAGAGAATGATCATTTTGGCCTGAATGAGCGAGCCACTGTTTTATAACTCTTTTCTTGGTTACAATGTTTGCATGTCTAATACCATTGTTAAAACATTTATAGAGAAGGGTTTGACCACAGTTGTACATCTGATTATTTCTTCCAGAAAATGGAGACCAGCTGCCAAAATTTGTGAACAGGTGGGATTCAGGTCTGTGAGAATGGTGGAACATTTTATAAACAGTCTGAAAGCAAATTTCCCCCTCGAATTTCTAAATTTTGTAAATTGTTTCCTGTCTGGTGATTCGATGCAATGTTCTTTCCCTAAATTACTTGTGTCTTCAAGGGTTTGTACAGTGGATGACCAAGAGGGGAAGTTACTGAAATTTAAGGGGCTGCAGGAGCTAGATTTTCAGGCTGTTGGAAAAAGAGAGTTTTATCAGATATGTGTAAAGACTGACTATTTTGGGAACATCAATCAGAGATGTGATACAAAATGGAGAGAGTATTTTATGAATTCTGATGATCTTGATCCCTCTTGGAGACTGTTGTATAAAGGTCCTCTTCCAAAACGATCTGGGGACTTGCAGTGGAGAATATTGCACTGTGTGTTACCCACAAATTGTTTTGTTTCCAAGTTCAATATGGCTGTTTTATCATCCTGAAATTTCTGTTCTAAACCAGAGTGTCACGAAGTGATTGTGTGTGTTTTCATTATTAGTTATTGCCCGTCTATTATTTATCCCGTTTCTCATTTCTCACGCCCCCTTGTTATCTTGTCTAGCTCGTTTGTCATTGATTATTTAAGCCCTGTGTTTCTGCCCTGTCTTTGTTGGTTGTTTGAATTTATGTGTGCTACGTTGGTGCTTTCACGTCTCTCGAGTCTTGTTTCTAGTGTCTTGTTTTAAGTTGGTTTAATAAAGCTACACTGCGTTTGGACCCAGCCTCAGCTCTGTTTCTCCGCACAGCGTCACAGAACAACCAACCACAAAATGGGTCCAGCAGTCGTCAGCAACCGGGCTATGACAGAATACCTGTCGTCAGTCTTGCAAGAGAGCCGGTCTGTCCAAAGGTACGCGAAGGAGTTCCTGTCCATTAGCAGTGTGGGAGCGCTAGATGATATCCAGCTCATGGGCCTGTTTCTGAATGGGCTGGATTATGAGATCGCTCGATGGATGCCGCGGGACCTTGCCAACTGGACTCTTGACGGGTATGTCGCTCGGGCTTGTTCCTTGCAGGACCTCTTCACTACTGCGCGCTTATTCTACTCGACACCTGCCGAGTGTACTTTACCCGCGAAGCCCTCGTTGTCTTCACCGCTGGTTCACGTCAGTCACGACGAGCCCGCGCTTCACGTGCGCATTGACGAGCCCGCGACTCACGTCAGCCCAGCCGAGCCCGCGCTTCACGTCAGCCCAGCCGAACTCGTGATTCACGTGAGCCCCGCGAGGGAATCTCCTGTTCAAGTGGATGAATCTCCAGTTCAAGTGGATGAATCTCCAGTTCAAGTGGATGAATCTCCAGTTCAAGTGGATGAATCTCCAGTTCAAGTGGATGAATCTCCAGTTCAAGTGGATGAGTCTCCTGTTCAAGTGGATGAATCTCCAGTTCAAGTGGATGAATCTCCTGTTCAAGTGGATGAATCTCCTGTTCAAGTGGATGAATCTCCTGTTCAAGTGGATGAATCTCCTGTTCAAGTGGATGAATCTCCAGTTCAAGTGGATGAATCTCCAGTTCAAGTGGATGAATCTCCAGTTCAAGTGGATGAATCTCCAGTTCAAGTGAGCGAGTCTCCTATTCAAGTGAGTGAATCTTCAGTTCAAGTGAGTGATCCTGTTCAAGTGGATGAATCTCCGGTTCAAGTGGATGAATCTCCTCTTCAAGTGAGCGCTGAATCTCCTCTTCAAGTGAGCGCTGAATCTCCTCTTCAAGTGAGCGCTGAATCTCCTCTTCAAGTGAGCGCTGAATCTCCTCTTCAAGTGAGCACTGCATCTCCTCTTCAAGTGAGCGCTGAATCTCCTCTTCAAGTGAGCGCTGCATCTCCTCTTCAAGTGAGCGCTGCATCTCCTCTTCAAGTGAGCGCTGCATCTCCTCTTCGGGTGGGCGCTGCATCTCCTCTTCAAGTGAGCGCTGCATCTCCTCTTCAAGTGAGTGAGTTGTCCAGCCCAGCGAGTGTGTCTAGCCCTGTGACGCGCCGCCGCAGGAGGAGGAGAAGGAGGACTCGTTTGGTTCGCCAGGCCCCGGTGAGCGTGCCCAGACTCCTCGCCCTGCCGGCCCCGCCTCTGCGCCTCGCTCTGCCTGCGCCCTTCAGGCTCCGGGAGGCCTTTCCTGTGCCCGTTCGCCACCCAGGGGCTCCTCCCGTGAATTTCCCCAAGTATTTTTTTGGGGGGGGCAGTAGGTACCCTGTGAGGGCCATGGAGGCGATGCGGACATGGACCTCGCCTCGTCCTGCTCCGCCCTGGCCTTCGCCTCTTCCTGCTCCGCCCTGGTCTCTTCCTGCTCCGCCCTGGCCTCTGCCTCGTCCTGCTCCGCCTTGGCCTCTGCCTCGTCCTGCTCCGCCCTGGCCTCTGCCTCGTCCTGCTCCGCCCTGGCCTCTGCCTCGTCCTGCTCCGCCCTGGCCTCTGCCTCGTCCTGCTCCGCCCTGGCCTCCGCCTCGTCCTGCTCCGCCTTGGTCTCCGGCCCAGTCTGGTATGCCCATGCTCTGCGGCCCAGGCCCGCCTTGGCTACCTCCTGGTCCTGTTCCCCTGCACGGGCCTGGCCCTCCGTCCCTCCCCCAAGACTGTCTCCGCTTCACCGCCCTCCTGAACTTTTTTTTGTTTGTATGGGCGTCGGGAGCCGCCCATAGGGGGGAGGCTATGTCACGAAGTGATTGTGTGTGTTTTCGTTATTAGTTATTGCCCGTCTATTATTTATCCCAGGTGTTTCTCATTTCTCACGCCCCCTTGTTATCTTGTCTAGCTCGTTTGTCATTGATTATTTAAGCCCTGTGTTTCTGCCCTGTCTTTGTTGGTTGTTTGAATTTATGTGTGCTACGTTGGTGCTTTCACGTCTCTCGAGTCTTGTTTCTAGTGTCTTGTTTTAAGTTGGTTTAATAAAGCTACACTGCGTTTGGACCCAGCCTCAGCTCTGTTTCTCCGCACAGCGTCACACAGAGACTGTGTTCCATGTTTTTGTTGAATGTCCCAGGCTAGTGTCACTGTTCACCTTACTCGAAAGAATACTTGGAAGCCTAGGGTTTTGTTTTAACAAGACAATTTTTATTTATGGATGCAAGTATTCAAAAACACACAGAGAACAGTGTACATTAGCAAATTTCGCAGTTGGTCAAGCTAAATTAGCCATTTGGAAGACTTGCAGAATGGCTGCTGAGGGGAGAGATATGAGCGTGTTGAAGATGTTCACTGCCCTGGTTGAATCAAGAATCAGACTGGAACACAAATTTTATCAAATCACCAAAAACTTACTTGATTTTGAGTCTAAATGGTGTGTGAATGGTGCTTTATTGTCATTATGTGAAGACGAAACTATAGTGTTTAATTGGTGATGTCTAATGGTCATTCTTAAGAATTTTTTTATTTTATTTGTTCTTTTCTTTTTTTATTATTTATTAATTTTTTTCTCTTTCCGTATTTGCTGATTGTAGCAGCATGTCTACATGGGTGAAATACATTGTTCTTTAGTGTTTTAGGACATGTTTTAATAAAGAGTTGTAAAAGTCTAAAGTCTCTCTCTCTCTCTGTGTGTGTTGCATGCGGGGAGTTGGGGATAGTGGTGGTGGTGGTGAGAGCTGCTGTGTGAGGGTGAGAACTTTCTTGCTTTTTTATTTACATGTTCTTTTTCCTTTCAGAAAATACATGGTTTAGGAAACAAATTGTAAATATAGTGGTGGTTGTGTGGCAGGATGGCGTCTCTTGATGAGACGCCATCACCATTATCACTCCGTAATGGCTTCAGGTGTGTTCCTGAGGATAATGCCACAGTGGAGGATGTGTTAATTGCGGTTGGCGATCAAATTGGTCATGAGAACATTTTATCTGCGTCACGGATGAATCAGGCTGTTGTCGGTTTTTTGAAGGATCAAAATTTAGTGAATCGTTTGATAGTAAGTGGCCTTACTGTTAAAGAAGCTTTTGTGCAACTTTCTCCAATGTATATATCGACAACAAAGGTAACAATTTCAAATATCCCGCCTTTCGTATTGTTGTGTTTCTATACCGCTGTAATCCTTATCCACCTTCCCCCTATCATTTACATGTACTAAAAATTACATCCCATCGTGTTCTTACCTGATGGTCCTTGACGTAGAGAGGCGGAATAAGACCCTCGGCGGTGTCCGTCCCCGCTCAGTCCTGGGCTCGTGTCATAAGGCTCTTTGCTTAGTATAAAAATATCTCAATTCATATAAAGATATTTGTTAGGAAAAAATCACTCTGAGCCAGAGTTCAAAAAGGTTTTCGAATCACCAAACATATGGTTTCGTTTTACTCAAAAATCTTCAGAATGTTACAAAGACAATAAATTCAAAAACAGAAAAATTAAAAGAAAAGCGTACATAGTCTTCACCTCGAAAAGTTGCGGCCCCGAAGAACAGGAAACATAATATTTTTTATGACTTAAATTGGGGCCGTCTCTAAGCATTAGGGGAGGCAGTCCTAAATCAGCAATAATTCCTTATAAGGTATACAAGAGCGGGAAACATTTGCACTGGCTATTGAGCAAAAGGAAAAGAAGCTGATAATCTTCTAAGGCTCTACACACATGGGCTAGATGCTATACCTGCAGGTGTGAGAACCCCATCCTGCCTCTGGCCTCACAATGGCCTCCTAAAAAGCGGTACCTTACCTAGGCTAAAAGGTCACAGTTGTGACACCTGCGTACCTTATGCAGTAACTGCGGTAAAGGAAAGTAAAATGCAAACTAAAAATAACACTCTAGACGGCAGAGCAAAGTGGCATCTCTACAGAGATGCGACCTTCTCCTACACGTCTAACATTTCACATCTGGGACACTTAAGTTGACTCATTAACACAAACTTCTTTACAACATGCATCAGTCGTTTATTCAGTTGCTCCATTTCCCGAACGGTTGTTATCATTTTCCTGCTCTGGTAGATCAGGTCGTGTTGCAAGGTCAACGATCGACGACTTCTTCCTTTTTTCCCTCTTCTTTGCTTTGTGCAGGACTTTGGCGTGTTTCTTCTGGAGCTGGGCAACTAAAAGATCGTCCATAAACATTTCATATTTATCAGTCCTTTGTGTTATATATAAATTCTCAAGGGAAGGCAATTTAGGACATTTGTTGGAGAATTTCACATCTTCAATTACAGGTTCTACTTCAGTATCCAATGACGTTTTGCAACGTGAGTTAACGCGTTTTGGAAAAGTTGTTGGTCCCTTTAAAACTGTTGCGCTTGGATGTAAACATCTGGCTCTGAAGCATGTTGCGTCTTTCAGACGGTACGTTTACATGGTGCTGGAATCACCTGAGAATACACTGGATATTAATTTTCGCGTGAAACACGAGGGAAGATTATATATGGTGTATGCAACTACCGGCAGCATAAGATGTTTCGAGTGTGGAGACATCGGACACAAACGCCTGATGTGTCCTCATAAGAAAACAGGTGCAGAAAACGAGGGCGAAACCAATAGCGTTGATGCAGCCCAAGATGAGGTTGTTCCACCAGTTGAGGTGAGTGATGCGAGTACAGATGCTGTGTTATCGGCTGTTGTTGACACGGGAAATGAGGGTGCTGAAGCTTTTGTAGCCCCAGGGATCAGCATAACTGATCTAGTCTCTGATGGTAATAAAGAAGTGGCTAGTACCAGTGATGCTAAAACAGGGGAAAGTGCAAATGATGGAATTAAATCGCTTTCTAACATCTTGAACAATGAGGAAATAGAGGAGGAGCAGTCTGATGATACTGAATCACAAGTTTCTATGTGTGAAAATTATAGTAGTTCACAGGGAAGTGTATTTAATGTATCTCAGACAGTTTTTTCAGGAGGTTTCAATAGAGATTCGATATAGTCTGGAAGAAATAAACAGGTTTTTGGATGAAACGTATGGTAAACAAATCAACATAAATGATTTCTTCTCCGATGTAGACAAGTTTGTTCACTCTGTTACTTTTTATCAGAAGAATGTTGGAATTGATGAACTTTGTGAGAAGAAGCGTTTTCGTTTGAAAAAGCTTCTTACCACTATCAGAAAAAGTAAAGCAATGAGTAAGAGAAAAAAGTAAATAAAAAAAAAAATGTAAACCATGTATTACTAGGGATGGGACGATACACTTAAACTCACGATACGATGCACCTCGATATGTCAGGGTCACGATACGTCACGATACGATATCAAAAAAGGAAAACAAGAGAAAAAAATATTACTGTATACAACAACTTTTTTATTTTTGTTTCAGCTGCAAACAGGGAAACACAAGGCCTAACTGGCCAAACACAAACAAGAACACTCCCTTAGTGCTGCTCTAATCCTACAGTAGGTTAAGTTATCTTAGGACTGGTTCTTCTTTAAAAAAACTAACATATCAACATGTTCTGGTGTAATCAGTGATCTTTGAGCGGACACAATGTCTCCTGCTGTGGAAAAGACGCGCTCACTGGGCACTGATGTAGCAGGAATGCAAAGGTAGGCTTTTGCAAGGGGGGCAAGTATGGGGTAAGCATATGCATTAACTTTCCACCACTCAAGTGGACTACTGTTGAGTGGGATAGGAATCCCATTTCTGTAGGAGAGTATCTCCATTTCAATCCCTCTGCTGGACTGCACTGTCTCAACAACAGTAGTGTAGGAGCTCCCAAGGAGATCTTCTAACGCTGTCTTTTTTGGTGGGGGTGGCTGTGTCACGTCCTGCATCTGCCTTTCTCCTTCCACTGGCTCTTCCTGGCTCTGCTCTGCTCCCTGTGCTTCCTCAACCATGACCCTGGCCTGCTCTGCTGCTGCCCCTGATGTTGAAGCACTGGCCCTAGTGGTTCTTTCATCTATATCACTGGTCTGAAAAAATAAAACTAGCTCAAACATTTCTGTCTTTCAATCCTTTACTCCCTCCCTCTCTCACAGACACACACGCACGCACACACACACACACACACACACACACACACACACACACACACACACACACACACACAGTCTCTCTCTCTCTAATCGACTAATAAAAAAAAACAAAACAAAAAAAATATATGGAGAAATACGTTTTCGGGCTCTGGCCTACACATACAGAGTTACACACGTGCGCAGGGCACCTCATTTTTTTTTTTTTTTCAATAAAAGTTAGCCTACCTGGTTGCGCTGCTCATGAAGTGCTGAAGCTTTTTCACGTATTCGGGAATAGACGGACTCGCATTGTTCATCATTCAGATTGGACAGGCTTCGGAAACGTGGGTCAAGCGCAGTGCACTCCTGCAGCATGTCATTACAGTCCCCAGAGTACCGGTCTGAGATGTCGAGTAGAATAGCGCTTTTCATGTTGGCGATGGTCTGTGTGTCATTTTCGTCTGGTGACATGCTTTGCTCGATCATGAACTTCAGTGGCATTATTAGTGAAACAGTAGGCTCTTTTTCATCACAGACAACTGTTGTGGCTGTCTTTAGTGGCTTAAGCAGTTTCACTATGTCCTCGACGTCTGATATATCAGCGTTATCCAGAGTGTCAATTTCTCTCGCATTTCTTCGGATTCCTGGGCAGCTCAGCGCTGCTGAGACAGCTGCTTGTTGCTCCAGGTAGCGCGCCAGCATATCGTATGTGCTATTCCACCTGGTCTGGACATCGGTAATGAGTTTATGCCGAGGCAGCTCTAACTGGGTTTGCTTGTTGGTCAGGACGGCGGTGGCCGTGGTGCTCTTGTGAAAGAACGTAACTATTCTTCGCACACGACCAAGAAGGCGCGCGACGCGGGATACAGCCAAGCCTCGCTTACTGGCCAGATTCACAACATGCGCTAAGCACTTGATGTGAGGGTGGAGACCGCTCTCTCTCACAGCAATGTCCATATTGCTTGCGTTGTCTGTAACACAAGCAATGGCTGTTTGTGGCCTTGTTAGCTCCCACTCACTCAGTGCATTTCTCAACACGTGAGCTATGTTAACACCAGTGTGACTTTAACTCAGCTCACGAGTTTGCAACACAAAGCTTTTTTTCTCCCATTTCTCGTTGATAACTTCTGCCGTGATGGTAACATAACTCTGCGTTGCACGCGAGGTCCAGCTGTCGGTGGTCAGGGCGACACAGTCGGCATTTTTTAGACACTCTTTCACGCTTTGTTTGGTTTCATTGTAAATTTCCGGGATTACCTTCTCTGAAAAATGTACTCGACATGGCATCTTAAACTTAGGCTCCAGCACTTTGAACATTTGGATGAATTTTCTGTTCTCTACCATGTTAAATGGAGCCATATAGTCCGCTATGAATTCGCCAATGAGCCTGGTTATCTGTTTTGCACGCGGACTTGACTGAGGTAGAGTTGGTGTCAGCGCTTGTTTCATGGTCAGCTGTCCCTTCGGTGGGTTCGTTTTCTCCGGGGCCGTCTTCACATTTTTATGGTGACGTTGAAGGTGGTGGTTCATGTTTGAAGTGTTGGATGTGGTGTACGGAATGACAGCATTGCATAGCTTACACACAGTCTTAGTCTTGTCAGTTACTCTATTGCCGTCTTTGTCTTTTTTAATGAGAAAGCCAAAATACTGCCAGACATATGACTTGTATCCAGGCGGAGCGTCCTCAATTTCGACCTCATTTGACTCCATGGTCGGCTGTTTGGGGGCAAGGCAGTTGGTGCTAATGCTGATATTTGTTAGCTCGCTGTAGACTGCAGTGTTGTTGCAACATGCGTTGTCTCGACGTGATGACGTGCCGCAGTTCCGGATATAATTTTTTTTTTTCATTTAGTTTTATCCTGCTTCCTGCCACCATAGACTGTATCTCTACCCCATATACATACACACACACATATAATACACTAAATTATTTATATACTACGCAAATCATGCATCTATCTTTATTTCGCGATAAATTTTTTTGACTTCGATGCGTTTCGTCACGTTTTGTATCGCGATATTTTCGTCAAACAATATTTCGTCCCATCCCTATGTATTACACGGTGTCTTTTGTTTGCTTTTCTATCATGCTTTGTTCTTTATTTCCCATCTTAATTTTATATATGGAGGCTTTGAGGATAGGCTCTTTAAATATTAATGGTGGGAGAGATAGTGTAAAGCGTGCTACAGTCTATGAAATAACTGAGCAAAAAAAGCTTGATATCGTTTTTCTCCAAGAAACTCATAGTGATTTGATGAATGAAGTTGAGTGGAATTTGTGGTGAAAAGGGCATAAAATACTCAGTCATGGTACAAATTTAAGTAGAGGTGTAGGTATTTTTTAAAATAAAGGCAGATATTATAAGCATAGAGGAACCAGTAAAGGGCCGATTGTTGGTGGCTAAAGCTCAAGTTCAAGAGATGCTGGTTTTTCTGATAAATATTTATGCACCAACTGTGGGACAAGAGCGTCTGCATTTTTTGGATATACTTAGTGAAAGTCTTAAAAAGTGTTTTAGTGAAGGATGTGTTGTTATTGGTGGAGATTAGAATTGCACTATTAATTTTACTATAGATCGTAACACCGAGGAACCTCACATACAGTCCTCAAGTGCATTGTCAAAACTAATTCAAGATTTCCAGCTCTTGGATATGTGGAGAATTAAACACCCAAATGATAGGCAGTATACATGGATTAAGGCTTTTAATAATCGAGTCAGTGCTGCAAGACTAGATAGATTCTATGTGTCAAAAGCTTTTAACAGTAGAGTAATTGAGTGTTGCATTTGTCCCGTGGGTTTTTCTGATCATCATTTAATTATTATGACAATGAACATGTCAAATAGACCTAGAAAATCTGTTTATTGGCACTTTAATGTAAAATTGCTGCAGGATGCTATGTTTTGTGAAAATTTTGTTTTCTTTTGGGATGAGAGGAAAAAGGAAAAGAGTTCTTTTGAGAACTTGAAACAGTGGTGGGATGTTGGCAAGACTAAAATAAAAAATTTCTGTCAGCAGTATACAGCGAACTGTAGTAGTATAAAGAATGTGATTAAAACACTTGAAAAGCAAATTAATTTAATGGAATTACAGTTGGTTGATGCACACAATTCTACATTGTATATTAATTTGCAAATGAAAAAGAGAGAGCTCGGTCTAGTCTTAAATGAGAAGGTTAAAGGAGCCTTGATAAGGTCTCGTTTCATGTCATTAGCAGAAATGGATGCCCCAACTTCTTTTTTCTTTAACCTGGAATATATAATATTCAAAAATGAAAATTAAGTCATTAATTACTCACCCCCATGCTGTACCAACCCCGTAAGACCTTCGTTCGTCTTCGGAACACAAATGAAGATATTTTTGATTAAATTTGAGAGCTGTATAACTACCACATTGGCTCCTAAGGGACTGCCTCTTGACGGCCCAAAAAGTCAATGAAGAAAATGTTTAAATATCCCAAGTGACTACCGTGGCTCAACTATATGTTTATCAAGCGACGCGAATACTTTTTGTGCGAAAAAACAAACAAAAATAACGAGTTTATTCGACTATTTCTTTTCTTCCTTGTAGGCCAGAACGAGACTTCCTTAGATTTCCACGACGCATGCGCGAGATTTGCGATCTGCTTACACCAGCTTACACTACTTCAGATCGCAATTCTCGCGCATGCGTCGTGGAAATCTATAAGGAAGTCTCGTTCTGGCCTACAAGGAAGAAAAGAAATAGTCGAATAAACTCATTATTTTTGTTTGTTTTTTCGCACAAAAAGTATTCGCGTCGCTTGATAAACATATAGTTGAGCCACGGTAGTCACTTGGGATATTTAAACATTTTCTTCATTTACTTTTTGGGCCGTCAAGAGGCAGTCCCTTAGGAGCCAATGTGGTAGTTATACAGCTCTCAAATTTAATCAAAAATATCTTCATTTGTGTTCCGAAGACGAACGAAGGTCTTACGGGGTTGGTACAGCATGGGGGTGAGTAATTAATGACTTAATTTTCATTTTTGGGTGAACTAACCCTTTAATTCAGGACGATCCCCTGAAATAGATGGACTACCAGCAGATTTTTATAAAAGGTTTTGGAACTGCATTGGGCACGATTATTATGATGTTTTATGTGAATCTATTAGAGAAGGTGTTCTACCAACTTCCTGCCAATATCAGTCCCTCCAGGATTTCGCGGGCCTTTTTTGTGATTGTTGCGGCCTAAAATGCCTGATGTTGCGGCCGCTTTTTTAAAAAGTTGCGATAAAAGTTGCGATGTTCTTCTGCATGTTTTTATAGGTTAAAACGGCAAAGATAGATAGATTTTTACTTAAAATGCCCATATTATGCTTTTTGGCTTTTCCCCTTTCCTTTATTGTGTTGTTATATTTTTTGTGCATGTTATAGGTTTACTAAGAGAGAAAAGTCCAAAGTCCACCCCAAAGGGACTTATTATGTCCCACAGAAAACAGTGTTCATCATCTGCATCTGCTATATTGTAGTCCAGAATTGACTTAAGAGACAAAGTCACACACTTTGTAACACACGAACAAACTAACTAACCATTAGTAACCATAAAAGGCAAAACAAACGATTTAAAGACGCAGCAAAACCTAACAAACTAACTTTTTTTTTTTTTTAAAAAACAAGATCTGCACCTGCAAAAAAGTCAATGTGCAGAACCTCACAAACATTAAGCAGCATTTATGTTGAAAGATGCCAATACTAATAAAGTGCAAAATACAGTTTTAGGAATAGCCACTAAAGTTAAATGGTGGAAAAACCAAATGTTTGATAATGTATTTTAATATAGCTATAATATAATATAGCCGCATATCCAATAAAGCTTAATTTTTTTTTGTCAGACAATACGAGTCGGCTAGCTATTTTTTATGTGTAAAATTTTCTGAATTGAGAGAGTTCGGGAACTGGGTGAACTAATGCACTGTGATAGTGAGTAGCCTATTACAAGTGATAAACACAAGAAAAGAAAGGAAAATAAAATGGTCAAACTCAATTCTTTAAATAAAAAACAAAAGAGAAGCAGATAAGTGATAAGTCCGTGGAAACAACACTGCTCATTCGCGTCTGTCAGCTGCCGTGCTGCTCCTCTACTGCAGCCGTTCACTGAACAGGGACGAAGAGAGAGGTGTGACGGCAGGGAGAAAGCAAACCTCGCGCTCGCAGGATTGTGCTGGCAACATTTGGTTACTGAGGTTTGTCCAAAAAGCTGCTAGATTTGTCTCTAGTCGCTTTTTTATATCACTAAATATAGCGACAAAGACTAAGTTGGCAACATTGGCCTTTTCTGTTATTTTTGTAGGTAGCCTAAATGTGAGACGTTAGCAGTCCACATCTGCTGCGTCTTCTGAACAAAACAAGTGAGTTTGCTGACGTATGACGACGCTTTGCAGGAGACCGCGGCGCGATGATTCGTCAAAGTTGCAGAAAAGTTGCGGTGATTTTTCAAAATTGCAAGGCGCACTGAATTCACGTGGATTTGTTGTAGTTGCGTTAATAGTTGCGATCGCGACATCGCGAAATCCTGGAGGGACTGCAATATGCGGTTTTATCACTGTTACCAAAGAAGGGTGATTTAGCCCTTTTAAAGAACTGGCGTCCTTTTGCCCTTCTTACAACAGAATATAAAATCTTCTCAAAATGTCTGGCAAATAGATTAAAACATTGTTTGGGTTTGGTAGTACATAAGGACCAGTCATACTGCATTCCAAAACGGTCCATTATGGATAATTTGTTTTTAGTCCGAGACATTGTGGATATTTGTTATGGTTTCGATGTGAATGTTGGGATAATTGCCTTGGATCAAGAAAAGGCTTTTGACTGTGTGGATCATAACTATCTTTTTAATGTATTGAAGGCTTTTGGTTTTGGTGAAACGTTTTTAAATTTGATACAGTTATTATATAATGGTGCATCATGTATGGTTAAGATAGGGGGCACTTTGAGTAGGCCAATTCCCAATTTAAGGGGTATTAGGCAAGGCTGTCCATTGTCTGGTCAACTATATAGTTTAGCAATTGACCCGCTGTGTAACTACTCGCTGATTACAAAACAGTCCACGCTTCCGAAGTACTGATGTCCATTTTTGTTTATTTATTCCAGAGACACCGTGAAAACTAGACACAAAGGAAAACCAAACCATAATTTTACACACAACACCACTACAAACACAAACCAACATAATATACAAAGTATTAAAACATTTACCGTATTCGCCTGGTAACCAACAGTAGATTTAAGTCAGGAGCACTATCCTGCGGTCTTAGTTTCACATCACATCATTACATTGACGCTAACACGTCCAGCTGAATTAATCAGCACACACAGGATCACATGACCTCAACTTCAACGATAGAATAATAATAAAATACAAACGGCAAACAAATTAAGAAATTCACCATACAGAAATACACATTTAAACTATGAAATCACAAAATAAACTATAAAGTCAAAATAAACATTAACCACTCAAATCACCAAAATATCATCCCCTGAGCTGACCTTCCAGCGTCAGCTACACTCCCACCAAATTACCATTGAGTGATAAGAAACAAACACAACCAATCAAATGGTAATTTCCAAACTCCAACAGGAAACATGAAAATCGGCAAAAAAGGCAAAAAACAAAAAAAAACCACAAAAAAAAGGTTCATATTTCATAATTACACAATCTTCTGTTAAAATGAACAAATTGTTCACCATTTTTCACATTCTACTGTCAACCAGCATTAGGGCAGCACAAATCAACATATCACAGCATGGTACTAACATGATTCAACTTCTAATGAGTGATAAGATATTAATTTTCACCTTTTGCTACAAGAACTACCAATTTTTGGATGGGTCGTTCAATAACAGAGGGTTTAGTGAGGCGTTCACCCCTTTTCCCCAACTTCCGATCACCAATCTGTATTTTAGCTTTCCGTACCAGTCCATCATCAGCCTTGCAAACTTCAACGACCCTAGCCAACCTCCATTCGTTGCGGGGAGTTTCCTCTTCCTTAACAATGACAATGTCCCCCACTTGCACATTCCGCCTTAGTGCATGCCATCTTTGCCTTAGAGAGATATTAGCAAGATATTCTTTCCTCCATCTGCTCCAAAACTGTTCACTCAAATACTGCACCTGCCTCCAACGTTTCTTTGCATAAAGATCTTCCTTAACAAATGCACCCGGAGGAGGAAGTGGGACAGACGACTTCATGGTAAGCAGGTGATTGGGGGTTAAGGGCTCTGGACTTGTAGGATCACTGAGACCATCCACTGTCAATGGCCGATTGTTGACTATTGACATAGCTTCATAGAAGAATGTACGTAAAGAGGCATCATTAAGTCTTCCACTACTTAGTGCCAAAACTGAACTCATCACACCCTTTACAGTTCGAATCTGCCGTTCCCAGACACCTCCAGCGTGACTTGAACTGGGTGCATTCAGGCAGAAATCGCACTGCTTCTCTGCCAGATATGCTGCCACTCTCTCTTTACTCACTTCTCTTAAAGCTTTCTTCAACTCATTCCTTGCCCCCATGAAGTTTGTTCCTTGGTCTGATCTAATATGTCTGACAGCTCCACGGATGGCTAGAAAACACCGTAAAGCGTTGATGAATGCATCAGTCGTCATGTCCTCCAACATCTCTACGTGGACTGCTCTGGAGCAAAGACAAGTAAAAAGAAGGCCATATCGTTTATGTGTTTTACGACCTTGCTTGGTGTAAAAAGGACCAAAACAGTCCATGCCACAATAGGTAAATGGCGGGGAGGGGTCAGTTCGGTCATGGGGCAAGTCCGCCATCCGTTGTTGTTCTGGCGGCCTACGTGCTCTCCTACAAGGAACACACTGTCGTATGTAGTGCGCTACCACCTTACTGCCACCCATGATCCAAAAGCCATTGGCTCGCAGTTCATTCAGAGTCTGTCCCCTGCCTTGATGTTGAATTTTTTGATGATAGTGTGCCAATACAAGGTATGTGATCAGACCATTACTTGGAAGGATTGCTGGGTATCGTAATTCAAGAGGAGCACATGCCCTCCTCAATCGTCCTCCCACCCTCATTATTCCATCCTGCATGAATGGATCAAGCTGATACAGAGGATGGCTTGAAGGCAGCCTGCCCGAGTCCTGACTGAGTACATTCAACTCTTCTTTGAAAGCATCCTGTTGTGCAAGCTGAATAAGAGTAAATGAGGCCCTCCTCCTCTCCTCGACATTTAAAGATGTTGGAGTCTTCATCTTCCTTGCTAATCTTTGGATGCGAGCAATGACATTCACAGCTGTAGTCCATTTTGATAGTCGTGATAGTCGCTGTTGAAAATCCACCTCAGTCATAATCTCGGTCCTCAATACCTGGACAGCCTTGACCTCCGGGTCTCCCACCGACAGCTCCAACGTTCCTTGTTTAGCAAATATCTCTTTCTCCCAGAGGAATCTGGGCCCTGTCAACCAGTTTGAACTGATCAACTCCTCTACAGTAAGGCCCCTCGAGGCATGGTCAGCAGGATTCTCTTCTGTATTGATGTAATACCACTGTCTTGGATCGGTGGCCTCCCGAATTCTCTGGACCCGGTTAGCAACAAAGACATGAAATCTTCTTGCTTCATTGTTGATATAGCCAAGGACCACTTGAGAATCTGTCCAGAAATATTCTCTATCGACTCTGAGTGCCAACTCCTCTTTCAACGTACTACTAACAGCAGCAGAGATGACTGCTGCAGTTAACTCTAATCTTGGTATAGTGACAACTTTGATGGGAGCAACTCTTGCTTTACCCATAACTAAAGCACAATGTATCTTACTTTCACTCATCAATCTGATATAAGAGCACTGCCCATAGCCTTGACTGCTAGCATCAGAAAAGTGGTGCAATTCAATGCTCAGAATCGGCCCAAAATTTGGAGGGGCGAAACATCGTGGAATCTGTACCTTCCCTAGGTTGGGCAGATCATTCAACCAACTCTCCCACCTTGGTCTCAGTTCAGAGGGTAACGGTTCATCCCAACTGATGCCCTTCTGGCACATCTCCTGCAGGACCTTCTTGCCAGATATGACAAATGGGGCCAAAAACCCCAAAGGGTCATAGACTGAAGCCACCATGGACAGAATTCCACGTCGTGTCGCAGGTTTCCTTTCAAGAACAACCTTGAATGTGAATACATCATTCTCTACATCCCACCTTACGCCCAAGACATTTTGTACTGGAAGAAAGTCATGGTGAAAGTCAACGTTCTTTACTTCAGCAGCATGATCACACGGACTGATTGACTCCAACACTTCTCGGTTGTTTGAAATAAACTTGTGAAGATGCAGCTTTCCCTTAGCACACACGGCCTGAGCTTCCTTCACCAGCTTGATTGCTACCTCAACAGATTCCAGGCTTACAAGGCCGTCGTCCACATAAAAATGGTTCCTGATAAACCCCGCTGCCAAAGGATACTCACTCTCATTCATATTGGCGAGATACTTCAGGCCATAATTGGCGCAGCCTGGAGAAGATGATGCTCCAAAAAGGTGTACTTTCATGCGATATTCTCTGGGTTCTGCGTCGGTATCCCCATTTGCCCACCACAGAAAACGCAGATAGTCCCGATCTTCTTTAATAACATGAAATCTATGAAACATTTTCTCAATGTCACACATGACAGCGATAGGGTGTTTACGGAAACGGCAAAGCACTCCAGTCAATCCATTGGTAAGGTCAGGCCCTGTCAATAGATGGTCATTTAACGCGGTACCTTCATACCTAGCGGCGCAGTCAAAGACTATCCTGATCTTATTTGGTTTCCTATGGTGATAGACGCCTTGATGGGGAATATACCACACATTACCCGGGTCTGGTTGCTCATTTGCTATTTCCGCATCTCCATCTCTGAAGACATCTTCCATAAACTTCACATAGTCCTGTCTGAATTGAGGATTCTTGTCCAGTTTCCTCTTGAGGTGCTTCAACCGTCCTAATGCAAGACTCCTATTATTTGGAAGCTGAGGCCGTATTTTAAAAGGAAGAGGCATCTCAAGATGGCCATACTCATTTTGATAGACACCCTCTTTTACTACCTGCAGGAACTGAATATCATCTTGTGATTTACTCTTTTCACCGGATGAAATATCTATAAAATCCAGCTCAAGTGCCCTAATAACAGTGGCAGGTGTCACGGAGGGGAGTTCTCTGACTGATATGCGATGGCATAAACCAGTCCCAAACTTGGAGTTTACACATCCTGGGGTTCCTCCTATGATGCTCCAGCCAAGGTCCGTCTTGATGGCATAAGGCTCTTCATCCCCACCAGTGATGACCTGTCGTGGCATCAGTGCTCTGGAGCAATCATAGCCGATCAATAGACCTACTCCACAATCCATCCGTACGGGCATTTCATTAGCGATCACCTCTAGGTGTCTCCACCGTTTAGCTGTTTCGCAGGTTGGAATATGTGTGGGCACAAAGGGAATAAAGTCTCTTGTGTAAACAGGAGGCAGACAGATAGGGATGTCCGAAGAAAATCCTCTAACCTGAAGTCCACTTACACTGTGACTCATTACAACAGAGTCTTTTTCCATCATTGTGGAAAGCTTTAGTTTTACCGGTTCCATTAATGCCTGCAAGCTTTCACACACTTCCTGATCCACAAATGTGTGACTACTCTGGGTGTCTAGTAAAGCATATACACAGACTTCAGACTCTGAGTTAGATAAAGACAGCCATACTGGGACAATCATAGATGTTATATCACCTTCTCCACCCTTCGTACAGCATGTTAGAGAGAATGCATTCTCTTCCGTCTGCAAAGCTATCCGTGGAGACGACTTGTTTTCTGGCTGACGATCTTCATGTAATGAAGTGGGGTGGCGCTTCTTGCATAACCCACACACAGCTCTATTTCTGCAGTCTTTGGAGCCATGCCCTCTTCTTAAACATGCAAAGCACAACTTATTCTCCATGACAAACTTCCTCTTTTCCTCTACTACCCTTTCCATTAGTTTTGGACATTCCTGAATAGAATGACGATCATCACAGAACATACATTCAACTGAATTTAGGCCACTCACAAAGGTAGTTTTCTTCCTACAAGTCTCTTCAGTCTCACGGTCGGTAAGGTCACTGAATTCAGCCGTAGCATATGCTGCATCTAAAGCCTTCGCAGTGGTTGCAAACGTGTTTACTCTTGAACGCTTTATTTCCTTAGATGGCTTCTCTTCAACAGTCTTTAGTGCATACAATGATGACACAGGATTGCACGCTATGCGTGCTTCTTTTGATACAAATGAGGCAAACTGATTAAAGCTTGGATAATCTTGGTCTTTATCCAGCTGTTCTGTGACATAACGGTTCCACCTGCTTGTCACCCAGAAAGGAAGCTTGGCCAGTATCCTCTGATTTTCCTCGCAATCATTCAGCACTTGAAGACCCTTAATATGCGGCAAAGCATCACTACATGATTGTAGGAAGTCACTGAACTCTCTTAACTTGACGTACTCGGCTGCACCAATCTTAGGCCACCTATTAAGTTTCTCTCTAAAGGCACGTTGCACCACAAAGGAGTGACCATATCTGGCATTCAACTTCTCCCACGCTTGCTGATAGGCCTGTTCATCTTTCCTGTAGAAGCTACCTTCCAGAGCCGATCTTGCCTCACCGTCAACATACTTCTGTAAGTAGAAGAGCTTATCTGCGGGATTTGAGCACCGTCCCTCTATTAGAGCTTTAAAGGTGGTGCTCCATTCTATAAACTTCAATGGGTCGCCATAAAATACAAAGGGTTCTGGAGCTGGGAGTCGAGATAGAGCCATAGACCCTTGTAAGGCCTGTACTAAGGATACTTCACTTCTTGTAACTTGCTGATTCAAACATGTGTTAGGAACCAGGGGCTGTGGTTACTCACGTCACATACTGAATCACACCGTTGACTTTTTATCCTTGACTCCTCCTCAGTATACACTCTGAGCCTTGCCTCCATAACCTCAATATCTCTACGATCTTCCAGCTTCTTCAGTTGCTGCCTTTGTGCTTCGATGTCAGCCTCCATTTCCACTTCAGCCTTTTTCGCGGCCAACAGCGCGGCAGTCTCTGCTCTCTTAGCTGAAATGCTTTCAGACTCCGATGCAGGTTTAGAATGATTGCTAACGACCGTAGCTCTACCCACCGTGGATCCATATATAGACCTAGCGTACTCACAGTCCAGTAGCATACGTAACCTTGCTCTCTCAGCTTCAGCATCAAATTCTATGCCATCTTCCACCATGCGTACCCTCATTAATTTCATCAAGTCTGCCGTTACAGCCGAACATGCATCAATTTTTCTCCTAGTTTCTTGGCTTGGTGGTGCTTGGAGTCGCATGTTATCATATAACTCTTTCAATTCAAACTCTTGCCTCTCAACCTCATCCATCATGTCACACAAGTCTTTTTCAGAGCACTCACGTTTTAACTTTGAACGAACATCTCTGGCTTGAGATTTCCATTTCTCATATACAGATTTAAACTTCCTCTCCTTTTGAATCAGTTCTTGCTCTTTTAACTCCTGCATCTTTGGAGTTAAACGTTTATCACGGGAGGATTTTCTGATTTCAGTCGTCTCTAATAACACAGAATTAAGCTCTTTACGCCTTGCCTCAGATTTCTCGGTGCATGATGCACATGATACATGTCGAGGCCTCACAACACCATCCAAATTCTCTGCCAATAAATCTACTTGCTCTGATAATGGAGAATCATTTTGTTCAGCTGACTCACCCTGGACTGACATTTTTCTAAAAAATTTGTGCTTTTACAAATAGTACAAAATATGACGTTTATGATCGCAATAGATAGTAGTGAAACAATCTTAGACTGAGTAACAAATTAACTTAAATGCCCTTAACACTTAGACATTTATCTACTTAAGAAATCTTAAACACATTACAATCATGCAGTTAAGAATCAGTTATCTCTGGAACTTTTTTTTTTTTTTTTTTTTTTTTTTTACTTAAAACTATCCATCATTTACAAAAAGGATCATTTGACATTGCACATCTAACCTGCTGATACGCAGCTGACACAAAGTTGCGTGAGAAGATCCTCCATTGACGGTCATGTAGCAGATTTGCACACTAAAGCTCGCAACGGTCCATCATAGAAGGCAAACACTGCACGCCAAGTCCTTTAAGTTCACCACGGGACACAATCGAACGTCACGCGAAGTCCAAGGAAGGCACAACAGATCCGCACACCGAAGACAGCAGCATCGGCGATCACCACGGAAAACAGTTCATCCGCGTGCAGAGACTTGGAAGTGGCAGGCTGCTCGCCGAAACTGGAGGATCACCGCCAAAGCACATCTCGTAGTCGGTAGAATGGAATTAGGTTACGTTTTCACTGTAACTACTCGCTGATTACAAAACAGTCCACGCTTCCGAAGTACTGATGTCCATTTTTGTTTATTTATTCCAGAGACACCGTGAAAACTAGACACAAAGGAAAACCAAACCATAATTTTACACACAACACCACTACAAACACAAACCAACATAATATACAAAGTATTAAAACATTTACCGTATTCGCCTGGTAACCAACAGTAGATTTAAGTCAGGAGCACTATCCTGCGGTCTTAGTTTCACATCACATCATTACATTGACGCTAACACGTCCAGCTGAATTAATCAGCACACACAGGATCACATGACCTCAACTTCAACGATAGAATAATAATAAAATACAAACGGCAAACAAATTAAGAAATTCACCATACAGAAATACACATTTAAACTATGAAATCACAAAATAAACTATAAAGTCAAAATAAACATTAACCACTCAAATCACCAAAATATCATCCCCTGAGCTGACCTTCCAGCGTCAGCTACACGCTGCTTTTTAAACTTCGAGATAGACTGTCAGGTTTCAATGTGCCTGGTCTTTCTTTAGACACAAGAATCTATCTATCTGCCTATGCTGATGATATTACAGTTTTTGTAAACAATTCTGGAGATATTAATTGTCTATCTGAGGCACTTACTGTAGTCTTTATGAGAAAGCTTCATCAGCTAAAGTGAATTGGGCAAAAAGTGAAGCTTTTTGGGCTGGCAAAGGGGAGTTTGAGAGTCTCCCAAAGTTACCCGGAGACCTAAAGTGGGGCAGAGAGGGACTTAAATTATTGGGAGTATATTTGGGGTCAAATGATTATCAAAAGAAAAATTGGGAGGGGCTAGTGGAGAAAGTGTGCAGCAAGTTGTCTAAATGGAAATGGTTGCTGCCGCAGTTGTCCTATAGGGGGAGGATTTTAGTGACGAATAATTTGGTTGCTTCTACCCTGTGGCATAAAATTACTGTGCTACAGCCGCCTGTGGGACTTATTGAGGAAATTCAAAGGCAACTTATTGAATTTTTTTGTTCTGGACAACACTGGATTCGTGCTGCTGCTCTATACCTTCCGCTTCAATAGGGAGGTCAAGGATTGATAGATATCAGAGCAAGAATCATGGCTTTCCGGTTGCAAGCCACTCAGAGACTGTTGTACGACACGGATGCGTCATGGCAAAATACGGCTTGTGCTCTTCTCAGGAGGGTGAGAGGCATGGGATTGGACAAACATCTGTTCCTAATGGAGCTCCAGAATGAGGACCGTGTGAAATTGACTGTGTTTTATAAGTCAGTTCTGGAGGCATGGACAGTGTTTACCATTTCACGGACACCAAATACACATGCTGGATTATGGCTTTTTGAAGAGCCACTTTTTCTTAATGACTTTTTACCACCAAGACTTGTGTCTGGACCCAGTTTGCGTGCATGTTTTACTGCTGCAGGCAGGTTGCACAAAGCTGGGACATATTTTGACAAAGAGCTTAGAGGAACTGAGTGAAATGACTGGAGTGAGATCTCTGAGGCTGCTAAAACAAGTTACAACTGGAATTTTAAAGTCTTTGCATGCGGACTACAATATTTTTATAAATGACGATGTTGCAGCTGATCAATGAAGAAGGGGGGTTCCTTATGTTTTTCCTTCTCTGAATGTGACTATTGCCGTGGGAGAATTGCAAGATGATAAATTGTATTTTGTCTTTTGAAACCCCTCAGCTTGGAGTTTTTGAGGAAGTGGGGAAAAAGGCCCTCTATATCTCCTGGGTGAAGGCATCTAGATGCTTGCATGGATTTGCTTCAAATAAATGGACTGATTTTTTTGGAACTCTCCCCCCCCCCCTAGAGGCTGCTGGCGGTCCTTATACAAACGCCCCATTGACAAAAGAACGGGAGACCTTCAATGGAGGATCGTTCATGGCGCGATAGCCACAAACAGATACATGGTGCACATTGATCCTTTGGTAGGGGTGGGCTGTCCCTTCTGTAAAGAGGTTGAAACGTTTTTTCATCTATTTGTACAGTGTGCTCGGCTAAACGATTTGTTTTTATTTTTGTCTCAACGGTTCATTGAAATTGGTGAAGCTTTTTCCAATGAAATGTTTATGGTCCAAGGTATACAGAAAAAAGGAAAAGTCAGTTGATTTTACTTAATTTTTTGTCTGGCACTGCAAAACTTGCTATATGGAAATCCAGAAAGAATAAGGTGTTGTGACAGGGTTCTATGGATGTGTTGATGATTTTCAAAGGCTTGGTGGCGGCTCGGCTTAGAATTGAGCACGCCTATTATAAAATGGTAAATGGTGTAGAAACTTTCATGTACATTTGGGGGATTAATGAGGTCCTTTGCACAGTAGATGATAATGATGATTTAATGCTTGGTTTTTAAAATGTTTCTCAGTTTAGCATGAATATTGTATTTGTTCTTGTTTGTGAGATTGTAATATTATTGTGAACACCTTATTGTTTTAAATAAAGGTGTATTTAAATTCAAATTCTCTCTCTCTCTTTCTCTCTCTCTCTCTCTCTCTCTCTCTCTCTCCTTCTGGTGTGAGTGTTGTGTGTGAGAGCTGAGCACGCTGAGTGCGGGGAAAGTGGTTTCTCTTTGTAATACTAATGGTTTCCTAATTTTCTTTCCCCCCGGTAGTTGAAAGACAAAAAAAGTGTTGAGTGTATATATATATATATATATATATATAAAAAAAAAAACATATTGTTTGTTCGTAACATTGAGACGCCGAAATGGCGTCTATTCCCATTCAGGCAACGCAAGGCCTGTCGCTTCGGAATGGGTGCAGGTGTGTACCAGATCCTGGGGTGACAGTGGAGGAACTGCTCCTAGTCGTCGGAGAGCAGGTAGGGTTTGAGAATATCATCTCGGCTTCGCGTATGAACAAAGCAGTGGTTGTGTTTTTAAAAACGGAAATGTTGATCAACAAATTGACCGTGAGTGGAATATGGGTGAAAGGAACTTTTGTTACAGTAACCCCCCTATCTGCCCCGGCGACGAAAATCATAATATCAAACATCCCGACGTTTATCTCCAATGATGTGATAATGAAGGAATTGCAGAGATTCTGAAAAATTGCAAGCCCTATGAAACTTATTTCACTGGGCTGTAAAAACGCTGCATTAAAACATGTGCTTTCCTTCAGAAGACAGGTTTATATGTTTTTGAGTTCGCCGGAACGTAATTTAGAGGTGTCTTTTCGTGTAAACCATGGAGAGAATTCATACATGGTTTATGCATGCGCAAAGAACTGGAAATGTTTTGAATGCGGAGAAGTTGGGCATAAACGCGGCGTATGCCCGAAAAAAAACGAACAAAAAATATCCGAGGCTCAAGATGGAATAAAAAAAGCAGATCATCAGAGTAATGATAGAAAAGGAAATGAAAAGAAGGATGAAGGGGTAACTGAGGAGGTGAACGAAGAGAACGAAGTGATTGAGATTAACGAAGAGAATGTGCAACCTGGATGCAGTGCTGCTCCAGATGAGAAAGAAACCATTGATGTAATGGATGACAATGAGGAACAAAGTTGTGTTGAACAGGAACGTGAGGTTAATGATGATTCACAGGTTGGAGTTTCAGAGGAAAAAATGGATGAGGAAGTGGATAACTTGTCTCAGTGTACTGAGGATGAAGTGAAAGATAGTGAGGAGTGGTTAGACAAAATAGATGAAAGAGACTTGTACACTGTTGAACAAATTAATTCTTTTCTTGATGTAACAAAAGGAAAATCAGGAGTAGAAACAGAGGATTTTTTTCCCGGACACTGAAAAATTAGTCGTTTCTGTGATGAAGGCCAGGAAAGCGTGCAGTTATGAGGAGCTCTCACAGCAAAAGAGGTTTCGCCTTAAGAAACTTATAACCTTGATAAGAAAAGAAAAAGGTAAAAAGAAAGGAAAGGGAGGACTAACGAGGGGAAACACATAAGAAATCATGTTGTTGAATAACGCTCTTCTCTACCTTTCCTGTTATCTTTTTTCTCTATTTTCCTCATGAAGGGCATGCAGGTGGGATCCCTAAATGTTAATGGAATGAGGGATGGGAGAAAAAATAATGTTTTATCAGAATTAATTTTTACCAAAAAATTAAGTGTTGTATTCTTGCAAGAAACTCACAGTGACCAAAGTAATGAAGTTGACTGGGATGTATGGTGGAAAGTAGGGCTGCAACAACTAATCGATAAAATCGATTATAATCGATTATGAAAATCGTTGTCAACGAATGTCATTATCGATTAGTTGGTCTGATTACGTCACGGGGATTGTTTACATGGAACATGCGCTTCTTACATGCGCTTCATGAGGCGCATGCAGTCTCTCTCCCTCGCCGCTCTACCCTGTCTCGCGCGCGCAACACGGACGGTTTGGAGCACATTATCTTCTGTCTCGCACGCGCGCTCTTGATTCCGTGAGTTTGAACTAATTTGCGGGCATCAGGAAACCGCTATCAATATTCAGCATACACGAAAATCATTCACCTTTCGGCAAATTCGCCGTTTTGAAACCAAAATAGGTGACCTACGTTAATCGTGTATACTCTATGAAGCCATACTATAATGTGAGATAGAAATGTATATTTAAGTCATTAAATTCAAGTTAACCTAAGCTTTTCCCTCCACTGCGGCTGTCAGTCATTTTCTATTCGGTGTTCAAACAGCGCGTCGCGTTACAACAGTTAACATGATGATCTCTTTCCAATGATTAAATGTTATTATTATAATTGATCCGTAGATAAAGGTCTATGATGGTTTTTCTATCTTGCTAGACTTTTATTGCTGTAACTTAATCACTTTCTACTGAGTGTCTGTTAGATCACAACACTATTAGAGTCGGCGCAGTATAATTGTTCTTCACGTGCACAGTAGCCTAACTGAAATTTAAAACTGTTAAAAGAAAAGGCTTAATAAACTATTGCATAGATACTGTATAATACACAGTCAATATGTCTTTCTCTTTCCTTGGTGCTTTTAACTTTAATGCGGCGGACACTGAAGAGCTGCGCGCCGCCCTGTGACTCCGTGTTGCTTCAAGCGCATCATTCAGCGCTCGCGATGCGCATAAGCACTTTGTGCAGCTTTTTCATGATCATGTCATAATACTTTTGCGCAATGAAAGCTTATTAATAGCCTTTCTTGTTCTGTCCTATCTATTATATTTTGCTTCCTCACTAAACAGCTGTGCTTTACATTTAAAACAGTTGTGCATCTCATTTTTATGATGTTTTTCATGAATGAATAACAACAATACAAAGAGCAATGTGTACGTTTTACCAGAGTTAGTGCTACACTTATTGTCTCTTATTTGTTCCCCACTAAGGAATGTTTTTTTCACTAAATGTTCAGATTTTATAAAATTATTGTGCACTTGGGATATTTCTTAGTGGAGTTATCCACTAATCCAGTTTACAATAGCATTTTTGTCATAGGTTATGGTCATATATATATTTTTTATTTTTTTTATTTAATTTTTCTTTATAATGAAGTTGTCTGTATTAAGTAGATTGTTTAACACACAAAAGAGTGTGGTTTTTAGGGTTTTATTTTGTTATAATAAACAAACAAATGGAATATAATTTTTTTATCCGATTAATCGATTAATCGAAAAAATAATCGTCCGATTAATCGATTA
Source organism: Pimephales promelas (assembly GCF_016745375.1). The sequence goes on from NW_024121410.1 coordinate 1,275,771, forward strand.
TCAAAATAATCGTTAGTTGCAGCCCTAGTGGAAAGGAGAGAAAGCTCTTAGTCATGGTACAAATTTAAGTGCTGGAGTGGCAGTGTTATTTTCTCCTCGGATAAAAGCAAAAAGAATTTCAAAAAAAGAATTACAACCAGGAAGATGTTTAATTGTAAGGGCTGAAATTAGTAATCTCGTGTTCTTGTTTGTTAACATATATGCACCAAATATAGGAGCCGATAGAGTACAGCTTTTTAAAAAAATATGGGCGGTGACTGGAATTGTACTAGTGTTGGGCGATATGCTCCATTTTCATATCGTCCTATCGTCAGCCTGTGAGATCGGCGATACACGATATTATCGTGAGGGGGCGGGGCTAACTTATTTGATTATTAACTTGATTATTTAGCCTACTCATTAATTTGCTTGTTTTATTAGCCTACTTTGTTTTATATACGAGAATCTTTTTTCTATTTTGCTAGCAAAGGTATAGTGTAGAGGTATAGTGAAGTAAAAAAAAGAGATCCTAATCCTTTTGTTTGTCAACGGGAAATTTACGGACACATTAGCCTATTCTCATGCCATTACATGCAGCATTTTGGTCTATTTCTGCACGAGATGAAAACACGTTTTAATAATTTCTTGGATCAGAAAGAGTCGGAGTTTGCGATATGTGCCCCCCTATCAGTGCGCTCTCTGCGCACTTCACATGCGCACTTCAGTAAGCACAAAGTACGCGGGTTAATGTGTTTTAAATGCCGATAGAAACAAGAGCAAGGGCCAAACGTCTAGCTGAGTCGATCGGTTTATACTTATACTTATGACTTGACTCTGATAAAGGGAACGTTTACATGACCACATGCATTGTCAAGTTTATTCAACATAATCAGGTTAAGAACGTCGTCGCATGTAAACGCGCTCTGAAAGTGAAAGTAAAAACGTAAAAAAAAAAAATCTCTGAAAGTGAAAGTAAAAACGTACTGCTTTCGGCATCTGCATTAACGCCGCGTTCCCTCAGAGACGACGATGATAACGGTAACTATAATACTATTTTAGTGATATTATTATTAATACTATTTAGTAATTGTATTGTTTTTAGTGTTAGTGTCATTAAACGTTTTGTTAATGTGTTACAGAAACAAATACTGACGAACAACGATGCCGTTTTCATCTTGGATCTGTAGGAAATTGAATTTTGCGTCTGTTAAAACGAGCACACTTGATAATTTGTGAATGGATCACCTTGCGATTGAATTTTGATGTGGGATGTTTTTTAGTCTGTTTTAAAAACATTCTCTTAGAGGAGTCCTCATTAGTGCGTGTGTTGTTGCAATTGTTACGAGGTGATGTCGTTATAAATTTAGGCAAGGCAAATTAATTGTAGTTCCTAATATTCATTTAATAACAATACTAGCTTTATAATAATAATAATAGGCCTAATAATAATAATTTAATACATTATGGTAAAACGAGCCAATTATCGTATCGATATCGTCAAAGGCATCTGCCATCGGCGATATGTCAGACTATCGTCGATACACGATACTATCGTCTATCGGCACAACCCTAAATTGTACCCTAAACTTTACTCTAGACAGAAATGGGGAAGAACAGCATGCACAATCATCTTTCTGTTTAGACAGTATCATTAAAAGTTTGCATTTCTCAGATGTGTGGAGAGAATATAACCCTACAACTCAGCAGTACACATGGGTGAAAGTCATCAATAATTGAGTTTTTGCTGCACGGTTAGATAGGATTTATGTATCACATAATATGAGAAATAGAATTTTAAAAACTGCTATAATGCCAACATCACTTTCTGATCATAAACTCATCACAGCTGAATGCTCATTGGAAATAACAAATCGTAAAAGCTGCTACTGGCATTTTCAAGTCAAATTGTTAGAAGATATAAAGTTCTGTGAATATTTTACAGATTTTTGGGAGACCTGGAAAAGAGAGAAGAATAATTATGAAGACATTACTCAATGGTGGGAAGTTGGAAAGGTGCACATAAGACATTTTTGTCAGCAATATACATCTCACTCTTCATTAGTTTTAAAAAATACAATAGATGGGCTAGAAAAAGAAATTATGGAGATTGAAAAAGACATGATTGAAAGTGAACCTTTAATTTTGAAAGAATTGTGGGAGGGAAAAAAAAAGAACTTAGTTCAATTCTTAATGAAAAGGTTAAAGGAGTGCTTGTGAGGAGTAGGTTCACTGCAATAAGAGATGTGGATGGTCCTACAACTTTCTTCTTCAATTTGGAGCGTAAAGCTGGGATAGAGAAACGAATGTTCTGTTTAAAAGACACTAATGGACATGACAGCTCAGACCCAGAGGATATGAAAGGAATTGCTGTTGATTTTTATTCTGAACTCTATGCTGTTGAAAATACAGAGGAACAATGCAGGAATGAACTGTTACAAGATCTTCCTAAGATTACTCAAGGAAATAGACTTTCCCTAGAAACTGAACTTAATTTTGAGGAACTGACCACCGCTGTCATGGGACTATCTTCAGGCCGTGCGCCAGGATTGGATGGTTTACCGGCTGATTTTTATAAGACTTTTTGGAACATTATTGGGAAAGATTTTCTTGAAGTACTTCAAAATTGCCTAAGTAAAGGAATTCTTCCTACAAGTTGTCAGAGAGCAGTTTTAATGCTGCTCCCAAAAAAAGGAGATTTGACACTATTGAAGAACTGGAGACGGGTGGCTATGTTGTGCTCGGATTATAAAATATACTCTAAAGTTCTAGCAAACAGGTTAAATGGTGTACTGCATGAAATTGTCCATAAAGATCAGTCTTATTGTGTTAAAAATAGATGTATATCTGATAATCTACATTTGGTGCGGGATGTTATTGATTTTGCAATCCAAACTGGCACTAATGTTGGGTTTTTGTCCTTAGACCAGGAAAAGGCCTTTGATAGGGTTGATCATATTTTTCTTTTTGAGACATTAAAAGCTTTTGGTTTTGGGGACAGTTTTATTTCTAAAGTAAAAATGTTATATACTGAAGCAACATGTATGGTCAAAATAGCTGGTGGCCTTAGTTTTCCGATAAAAGTACAGCGGGGAATTAGGCAAGGTTGTCCTCTGTCTGGCCTTCTTTATAGTATAGCAATAGAGCCTCTGTTGTGCAGACTGAGAAGAGAGTTAAAAGGGTTGAATGTTGATGCTTTTTTTCACCAACAAATCAAACTTTCTGCTTATGCAGATGATGTCACGGTTTTAATTAGAGATCAAAATGATGTCAAAGTGTTAGAAAAGGCATTAGTGTGTTATAATAAAGCATGTTCAGCAAAGGTCAATTGGGGCAAAAGCGATGCCCTGTGGTGTGGTCAGGAACCTCAAACTCCATCACTCCCGGGTGATTTAAAATGGGGGAGGGCAGGTTTTAAATATTTAGGGGTCTTCTTGGGGACAGAAGACTTTAGGAAGAAAAATTGGGAGGGTTTATTGGAAAAAGTGTGTGTGAGGTTGTCTCACTGGAAATGGGTGCTGCCCCAGCTGTCCTACAGGGGAAGAGTGCTTGTCTGTAACAATTTGGCTGCAGCATCTTTGTGGCACAGAATGAGGATTCTAGAACCTCCGGAGGATTTAGTACGAAGACTACAAAAGTGCCTGGTTGATTTCTTCTGGTCGGGGCAACACTGGTTGAAGGCATCGGTGCTGTATCTACCGATACAAGAAGGAGGACAAGGACTATAGTAGACATAAGATCAAGAGTCAAAGCCTTCAGACTCCAAACGGTGAAAAAATTTCTGTATGGGGAAGATGTGAGCTGGGCTGGTATCGCCTGTACCCTATTGAGGAGAGCTGGGAATATGGGACTAGACCGGCATTTATTCCTCATGGACATCAACAAGATAGACCTGTCTGGATTAACAGCTTTCTACAGGTCTATTTTAACATCTTGGACAGTTTGCAGAATTTCTCGAGAGCAAAACGGTGTGCAAAGAATGTGGCTAAAAGAAGAACCGATTCTTTTCAATCCTGCAGTGGACTTGAATATTTTAAAGTCAATATCTCTGAGAAATACTTTAAAAACGGCACATTTTTTAAAAATTGGACAATTTTTATCTGAGGAAGGATGCCCAGCCAACACAGTCATGTGGGGCCCACATTGGTTTGACCTGGGCTATCTAACTGGGACCCAGCCAGTTTTGTCCAAGGTTTCCATGGTGGCCCCAGATGGGTTTGCCCAGATGAAATGAACACTGCTCAGTGTGCACACTACAGGCTGTTAAATGTAACACTGAATCAGTGTGGGAGTTAATGAAATAATTAATTGATTGAATAATGATTGTGCATTATTGATGAACACCTGATTTTAATAAGCAGAATCACTGAAGACAAGAGAAACACAAGAACTACTTGCAGCCTCAGCCTTAAATGAAATCAACTGAAGATACAGTACATTAAATCTCTTAAGATCTGATTACACAACTCCACAAACAGCATTACCAGCTTCACTTATTACTAACCAGATTTTCTTTATTTCTGGTAGACGTCTACAAAAGTTCTTATTGAAAATTAACTGAGGTTAAGATGTTGATTATTTATTGAAAATAATAGTTTGGTTTGATGCCACCATTATAGTGATCAGTGTTTGCTTTAGTTGGGCTCTTGACTTTTTAACATTAGCTTCTCTCTGCTCAGTTGGATCTGATTGTTATGTTGAGAACAGCAAAAGAAAATGCAATCAGATGTTATAAACTGATTGATGAGTAGAATATAATCAAGTAGTGGCTTAACTCACCAGGATGTTATTCCAAATATGTTATTCATTTTGTTTTATTGTTGTGATTCAACAGCAAGAGAACCAGCACATTTTTTTCAAATGATTTTTAAAACACCATTTACACATTTTGTGTAGGGCTGGGCGATATATTGAACGATATTGTTATGCGCATCTCATCAGTAAAGCCGGTTCCTTGATTAGTAGTAAATCACCTTCACCTGCTTTCAGATGGAAGATATGATGCAGATATGAGTGTTAAATTAACACTCAAGAGTGGTAAAGTTAATGAGATAATTAAGTGATTAATTTAGTGATGATTGAGCATTATTGAAGACATCTGATGATAACAAGCAGACTCTCTGAAGGAGAAAATCACAAATTGTAAGTCACCGTGATAGTGATCAGTGTTTGCTTTAGTTGGGCTCTTGACCCTTAAAATTCCACTTTAAATTTTGTTTGTCTGCTGTTATTGATTTATAACAGTCAAATGAACATAGAAAAGTATGATCTGATAGTGTTAGTTATGTTGTGGCATAATCATGTTGTGATCTGAAAACTGAAACTTATTCAGATGATTTGGTTAAATTTGTTAGGAACAGCTCTGGGATAATGCAGTGTATGATTATCAATAATTTCTTATAATCCAAAACGTTTAATATAAATTGTTCTGATCAAATCACTTTCAACAGAATTTATTTAGAAACACAGACATCAATAATCACCCTGTGAATCTCAACAGTGGTGGCAATAATAATCCTTCTTCCAGTGGCTGCTGCCAATCACAACTCATTAATGGCTCCCACCATGCATTGCGGTATGATTATTTTTATGTCATATTTTTATTTTTAAATTATGATCTGAATTGCCTATGTAATTTACTTTTCCTAATTTAATATTCTGCTCGTCACCGTTGTAGAGAAGCATTGACTGAATCTTGAGGTCTGTGTGTGCCTAAAAGAGAGATTTTTTTTAAACAACTTTTAAGAAATCCATTATATTATATCTCAAACTCTGGATATTTATGCAGAATCACAGTTATACTGTAACCAACAGCAGAGACCACAAGCATAAAGTTAAAATGATGATCATAATATAACCAAAACCATTAGATCATATGTTTTCTTTGTTCATCTGGCAGTTATAACTCAGATAAAACAGCCAAACAAAATCTAAAGTTAATAATATAAGGGTCAAGAGCCCAACTAAAGCAAACACTGATCACCATAACGGTGGCTTACAGTTTGTGATTTTCTCCTTCAGTGATTCTGCTTTAGGTGTCTTCAATAATGCTCAATCATCACTCAATTAATCCACTACTTGAAAGCCACTACTTGATTATATTCTACTCATCAATCAGTTTATAACATCTGATTGCATTTTCTTTTGCTGTTCTCAACATAACAATCAGATCCAACTGAACAGAGAGAAGCTAATGTTAAAAAGTCAAGAGCCCAACTAAAGCAAACACTGATCACTATAATGGTGGCATCAAACCAAACTATTATTTTCAATAAATAATCAACATCTTAACCTCAGTTAATTTTCAATAAGAACTTTTGTAGACGTCTACCAGAAATAAAGAAAATCTGGTTAGTAATAAGTGAAGCTGGTAATGCTGTTTGTGGAGTTGTGTAATCAGATCTTAAGAGATTTAATGTACTGTATCTTCAGTTGATTTCATTTAAGGCTGTGGCTGCAAGTAGTTCTTGTGTTTCTCTTGTCTTCAGTGATTCTGCTTATTAAAATCAGGTGTTCATCAATAATGCACAATCATTATTCAATCAATTAATTATTTCATTAACTCCCACACTGATTAAGTGTTGCATTTAACAGCCTGTAGTGTGCACACTGAGCAGTGTTCATTTCATCTGGGCAAACCCATCTGGGGCCACCATGGAAACCTTGGACAAAACTGGCTGGGTCCCAGTTAGACAGCCCAGGTCAAACCAATGTGGGCCCCACATGACTGTGTTGGCTGGGATGGATATCTGCTGACGTTTTGGCTGGAAAACTGGGCATAAGATCAACTCGGCTCGCTCAGAACATACTGACTCAGTTAAGTGAAGCTCTACCAGTGGATTACAGACTTTCTCTAGAAACACATGATGAAGATTTTTTTTTCCTTCCCAGAATTGTCTATTTCTGCAGACACTGGATTATGGACTAAATCTGAGGGTGGACTGCTGTCTTTTGAGACACCCCAACTTGGACTTTTACGTAATGTTGGGAAAAAAGCTCTTTATGTACTGTGTGTGAAAGTTTTATACCTTCAAACGTTGGACAATGTAAAGGAGTCTAAAGGTAGCTGGAGGTCCCTGTACAAGCCTCCTACTGAGAAGAGGACTGGAGATCTTCAGTGGAGGACTATGCATGGGATAACAGCCACAAACAGACACAGAGCACACCTTGATCCACAGGTAGGGGAGGGTTGCCCTTTTTGTGGAGAGCAAGAAACAATTTTCCATTTGTTTTTTAATTGTGGGAGATTGCAGAGGCTTTTTGCTGAATTAGAGAGGTGGTGCCAAACGTTGGGCATGGTTTTTACCCCAATGGTCTTTGTTTATGGGCCGAGATACAGTAGAAGCAATAAAGACGTACATGTTTTAATAAACTTCTTATTTGGAAAGGTAAAAATGGCAATATGGTTGTCCCGTAAAGGAAAATTAAATGACACAGGGTCAACTGATGTTTTATCAATTGTGAAGGGATTGATAAAAACACGTATTAAAATAGAGTATGCTTATTATAAGCTAGTTAACAATCTTGAGATGTTTAAATGCAAATGGGGAATTAATCATTGTGTGTGTGAAGTAGACATTGATGGTAATCTGCAAGTTAATATCTAAGGTGGAAAAATAGTTGTTGTTTTCTTCCTATGGTGTATTGTTGATTATGTCTATGGTACATGGTCGTTCCCTTCTGGTTTTAAAGGGAAAAACTTTTAGAGTGTAATTTAATTTTATATATGAAGGATTATAATTTTGTAAAATAAAAGAGACCCTAAAAGTCAAAAAAGTCTCTCTCTCTCTCTCTCTCTCTCTCTCTCTCTCTCTCTCTCTCTCTCTCTCTCTCTCTCTCTCAAATTCAAATTCAAATGAGCTTTATTGGCATGACTTATACAGTATTGCTAAAGCATTGGCCATTACATAGGCAATGAACAAATAATCAGTAAATGAATTAGTAAACAAATACATGCATATATATCAGAAAACAAACAAACAAACAAAATAAATAAATAAACAAACAAACAAACAAAAAAAACACGTTTTTTTTTTTTGTTTTTTTTTTTTTTTAACCAACATTCTGACTTTAGTTTTGTCCACTGGCTGACTCTCGTAGTTTGTGACAGGCTGTTACATAGTCTGCTGCTGTTGTGATTGAGCTGGAGTTTTCTCCCAAAATATGAATTAATTTTTCTGAATTTGGCAATGCCATAAAATTTGGATCTAGTTGTTGGAATCTAGAGAAATAGTAGATCTAATGCTGTGATAATGATCACAGTGAATGAGGAAGTGTTCTTCTGTCTCCACCTCTCTCTGAGAGCACAGTGAACACAGTCTAAGCTCTCGCGGCTGCCATCTCTGCCGGTGCCGTCCTCTCTCTACGGCCAGACTGTGGTCACTCAGCCTGTATCTGGTCAGGGTCTTTCTCACTTTATGCTCTTTCACACAGCTCAGGTATTCTGCTGGTTTATAATCTCTTTTGAGGTTTAAATAGAGTTCCATCTTCTTTTGTGATTTAGTAGCATCTTTCCAATAGTTAATGTAATTTAGTTTTTGTAGTTGTATAATTTGGTTGGGCCAGCAGACAGTGCTGTGCGGGTCGGGCTGTAGTTTGAGCATCAGCTGTGAGAGTGCGCTCCGGGGCCGGTTCTGCTCCTGACACCGCAGGGCTTCGGCCTGGTATGAGCTCGGGTCGCTGTGCTTTAGATGCTGGTAGAACTTTATAGCTCTTTTCTGGATGCTGATCAACAGGGGGTATTGTCCTAATTCAGCTCTGCATGAGTTGTTTGGTGTCGCTCTGTTCACTTTTAGGATGTTTTTGCAAATTTGGGTATGCAGAGTTTCAATTTCTTCTTTTTCCCATTTTGAGAACTCTTGAGTTTTTAGAGGTCCCCATATCTCGCTGCCATAAAGAGCAATGGGTTCAATTATTGCTTTTAGGATTTTTAGCCAGGTTCGAATTGGAATTTCATGTCTAATTGTATTTTTAATCATGTAGAAGACTCTCATTGCCTTTGCCTTCAGCTCATTCACAGCCAGATTAAAGTTCCCTGTTGAACTCAGTTTCAGACCCAGATATGTGTAGTCATGGGTGTGTTGGAGGACTTGGTTTCCTGCTCTGAATATGTATTTATTTTCCCTACACCTGGATCTATTTTGAAAGATCATCACTTTAGTTTTTGTAAAGTTAATTTTGAGAGCCCACGTTTGGCTGAATGTCTCTACGACGTTGAGGAGCTGCTGTAGTCCCTCTTGTGTTTTAGACAGAAGGACTAAATCATCTGCAAAGAGGAGACATTTAACTTCTGATTGGGTCAGGGTTGGGCCGGGGGCAGTGGAATTATTTAATGCTTTGGCTAGTTCGTTTATATATATGTTAAATAGAGTGGGGCTCAATGGGCAACCTTGTCTGACTCCTCTTTGTTGGGAGAAAAATTCTGTTCGTTTATTCCCTATTTTTACAGCACATGTGTTGTTTTTATACATGGTGTTGATCAAATCAAATGTTTTCCCTCCAATCCCATTTTCCAGTAGTTTTAGGAAGAGTCCTTCGTGCCAGATCGAATCGAAAGCCTTCTCAAAGTCAATAAAGCAAGCTATAGTATATTTGCTATAGTACTGTTGCCCAAGAAAGAGTTAAAGGTGTAGGACCCAAAAGAGTCTCCCCGTATACGACCGTTCACTATATACAGGCCCAGTGATCGACACAGCTGTAAAGACACAAGGCGGGTCTGATCAGGGGGGGGGGGAATTTGCATATCATAATTAATAATTGATAATTAATAATTATTCATACAGATTTGGATCAGACCGGTCTTACATGTTAATTTATTAATTTTACCCATATGCATACATGTGCATCCCCGCAATCAACCACAAATTAATTGTTATTGATTGCAAGGACCACGTTTTACAAGACAGGTAAAATCAATTAGCTCAATTAAGTTATATAGCTTGTGAAAACAAATTCTGTGGCCACTAGAATCTGCCTTCCCTGCTATATAACCAAATACCCTCTTAGGTATTTATAGTTCTGTAAAGCGTGTAGCTTTAAATTGACATTTCATTGACCCGTATCATGAGCAAGACAATCAGTCAAGGTAAGCATATTTTGTATTTAATAAAGTTACTACTTAAGCATTCACTACGTTACAATGATACATGTATTTACAAACATTAAAACACAAACTAAGACGACGCAGAGCGTTTAGACAATGGATACGCGCAAGTTAAGTGAGATGGAGAGAGAGAGAGAGAGTGAGAGAGAGAGTGAGTTGTGAGAGAGAGAGTTACGTTCATCAAAACAGTCAGTTAACCTTTCTGAACACCACAAAAACATTTTCTTAAGGCTTCTTAGAAGCTCTAAAAGAAGGTATACTTGCAGGGCACAATTGGGTCTGTGTGAGTCGTGGGCTCGTTGCACGTGTCGGCTAGAGGTGCGCCGGTCCGGCGCGCGTGCGTCACGTGAAGCGCGGCCGCGGCGTGTTTGCGCGGCCCGTCCCGACTCGTTCATGGCTGCTTTGTTCCGTGGGGAGTCACGTGGCGTTCGTCGGCATTTAGCGCCAGCGTTTGAAAGGCTGAGAGTCTTTGAGGTTACGTTACCCGAGGAGATAGTTCGGCAAAGTCCACTTCCTTTCCTGGAAGACGAACTTGGTAGTCCACTTGAGGAAAAGATGAAACTTTTAGACGAACAAAAGGAAAGATCCATCGTTGGATCAGAGTCCCGTGAGGTTTACATGTTGAGCGCTGGAAAGTTCAGAAGAGAGCGAGGGCGGACCTGCGTTCTCACATTTATCACCGTGGAGAAATCCATCCCCTTCCTGTTGGCTTGAGCCAATCGGAGAGTGGATGTTGCACGCGGGAAGCTTTCTTTTGTTCCTCAGCGCGCGCTTCTCGTGGAAGGGGGTGTGTTCGATGGGGGTTTTGCAATAGCAATTTGATCTTCATTGGCAGTAAAACGAATTAAAAATACACTTTACTTTACATCTCTATGCATATTCGAGTGTTTCATTCAATAAGCATTCTAGAGATATCAAGGAACATTATGTTATATCAAAGGAATATACACTTATGTTTCAAATGCATGACGAAGGTATTTTTAATTCCTATTTAAACTGTGACCAAACAAAGTTATTTCACTGTGACATGGGGAAGACACATATACATAAGAACCATTGAAAACATTTTGTTGAATGTTTTTAAACACCAAAAGTCCTTCTCTTTGTTCAAAAACATTCCACACATTCCGATGTGTGGGGGAAGTGAAAGGTTTGTGTGTGCGTGTATGTGATGTAAGAAATTCGCCTGGCCAAAATCGTTACACAGCTCTAGTAAGATTTTCCCACTTTTGTTTGTTAATTTGTCATAATTGTGTCTTAGGTGGTATGAGGGCAGATGGAGGCTGGTGTTTGTGACATATTTGTTTCCCTTAACAAAGTCTGGTTCATTTCCAGTTCTGGCATTTAGATCGCCACATATTAACACACTCCCTTTAGTTTGGTAATGGCTGATCTCCTCCTGCAGGATGGAGAAGGTTTCTTCATTATAATAGGGGGACTCGGCTGGGGGAATGTACATAGCACACAAGAATATATGACGGTCTGTGGAGACAATGTCTTTTTGGATTTTTAACCAAATGTTATTTTTTCCGATTTGTATATCTGTGATTGAGGTTATGAGGTGTGCTCTCTCTCTCTCTCTCTCTCTCTCTCTCTCTCTCTCTCTCTCTCTCTCTCTCTCTCTGCTAATGTAGGTTAAGCTGGTGTGATATGACAGATAAAGGTTGTTCTGATGTGACTTCAGCTCTGAAATCAAACCCGTCACTCCTGAGAGAGCTGGACCTGAGCGTGAATAATCTAGGAGACTCAGGAGTAAAAAACCTCAGTGATCTACTGATGAACCCACAATTCAAGCTGGAGAAACTACAGTTAGTGTCATTATACTGTACAGCAATTACAGTGTGACTGAAGTTTATTTATTTGAAGACAGCAGGGCTTATTTTTCATTGGTTATAGCAGTGCACTTTCTGGGTTTATTAAACTAAAACACTTTATTCTCAATATCTGACAGTGAGTCTGAGTTCACATTATATCTGTAAAATTCTTCACATTCATGATTTGTTTGTAAGATAATCTCTCTTTTTCTGTCTGTGTCTCTCTAGTCTACGGTGCTGTGACATTACAGATGTTTCTTCTTTAACTCAGTCTTTGACGAACTCAAAAGCACTGCAGTTTTTAAAAGAGCTTGAGCTGAGAGACAATAAGATCGGAGACTCAAAGCAGCGGCTCAGAGACGAGCTACGAGACTCAAACTGTGTCCTGAGGTGAGGAAACATCACTGAGATATTTAAGAGATCTTCATATACCTCTGATATGTGAACAAACCTTTCAAACATTCGTAAAAGGAAATTATCAATAAGATTTGTTGCAACAAAGGGTTTGTGTGAGAACAAAATGTGAAGTTATTGAAATGTTGAACACAAAGGAGGAAAGAGAAGAAAAGCTCACTGTCACAGCTTTATACATCAACACCTGCTTTATGAACTGTGTCAGTAGAAGTGAATCATTTGAGTGTGAAACAGACTTGGTCAGATTGTAGGAAACGCTGCACTCCTGCTAAAATCAGTGCAGTTCCAGCTTCAGCTCACAGCGTCCAGCTCACATGAGCAATGTCTCTGTCTCTAGTGTGTTTTTACTGTGACAAGCAACACGTCACACTACTCTACACTTACTTTACTCTCAGTTATTTACTAAGAGCCTACAAACATGTTTAAACTAGAGGACAAACGGCTTTAACTAAAGGTTTGTGTTTAACTCAAAATAACATTAGTATTTGCTCGCTGTGGTTTATTCCATACGCCGTACACTCATTAGTTTCTCCTTTACAGAGACTCAATAGGAGTCGCACCGACACACACAGACACACATATGAACATGATTCAGGTTTAAATCTATTATATTTAAAAACACAAATATCTCTGCAAGATCATAGCCTGGCTAACGCCAGACCCAATTCTCGTTGAGACTTGGCGCCGTTTATTGGGTGCTAAGAATGTCTTATCAAATGCGCCTGTACGTAGCTCAGAGCCAATATTTTCAATTAGAAAAACACAAGTATTAAGTTCAGTTTAACATAGATGTTGAAGTTGTTATTTGCACTGGAAATTGTTTGCGCTTGTATTTCACAAGTTTAAAAAAATTACTAAATTTTTTCTAAATTACTACTAAAGCGGTAGCTGTATATTGATATTGAAAAGCCACACAACTTAGTGGCACTGTGACAACCACAGTAGGTAGTCTACAGGCATAATGACAATATGATATTAAAGGGGTCATGAACTGGCTTTTTAAATGTTATTATATTGTTGTCTGAGGTCAACTTATAACGTTCGCTTGGTTTTTGCATTCAAAAACATCAAAATGAACAAGTAATAGGCTATTTTGTACCCTGGTTGTGAGCCTACCTAAAAAACAGTCGGTTTTTATGGGCGTGTCGCACTGAAGACTTGGAAGTAAACACCCACTGCTGCGAGTGGAGAACAGTTTTGCATATTATAATGAGTTTCACTCACCCGTCGGTGTACGTGGGGGAAAACGTCCTATGTTGTCAAATGGCAACCGGATTCGCCCATACATGTTCAACCCAGAGTCCGTATAGACGGCACAGCACCGTTCTTTACTCTTAATCGGTCTGCAAATCCAGTCTTGTTGACAAAACAATCCTCAGTGAAATGAAGCGAACAGACGACGATGTTTTACCTCATCAGCTGGAACGTCATTAAAAATAAATTTTATCCATGCAGTCCTATTGGAATCCACAGGAAGCTTATGCAGCGACTGTCTTCTTCCACAACCAGGCACTGCACAATATTCTGTATTGCTCCGTAGTGATCCAGTTTGTCATCACGAGGTAAGCATGTACATGTATGATACTTATGTGTGTAATGCGCGAATCGGTGGGCGGGGCTAAACCTGCCGTGGTGAATCAGGCGTTGATCATCTTCTGTGGGGGTGGTGTTTTATCCTCTTTGTCGTCATAGTTCCCCACTTTTAAAAACGAGTCGTTTTTAGAGGCTGTGTCAATAAAAGCTTTTATTGGACTAACAAGGACGTTTTCAGTTCTGAAACTTACAGGATATTCTTATAATATGATGACCTCTTAGATGTCAAAAGCTCAAGGAAAATTTGATTTCTCAGTTCATCACCCCTTTAATGAATACCACTTACCATTTATAAGTTAAATGGACTTCGTTGACGATGATGCCTAGCAGGTTGGTACTATACAACTCCGTGGCTAACATGTCTTGCCACTTTGCGCTCATCCAGGCCTCGGGACTGCCGAACAGAAGTTGGTATCGACAATTCTTAATCGCAGTTTCTTTCTCAGGACACAGCTGAGCGGCAGATATTCTAAGGTTGATCGCCTCCTGTACTGGTCCTCCATTAGGGCGATTAATGGCGAGACAACAATAACGACTGGGGTCTCGCAAAGTTTAATGCCAAAAGCTGCTCTTTTTTCTAAATAAACTTGCATTCTAAACTACTGAAACAATATCTAAGGCTGCATCAAAAGGTAGCTTTGCGTCTGCTGCCATGTTGAAGATATAAACAAACTGCTTCGGTGTGTGGCATAGATGTCGTCATCGTCTTGCTGCTCCCTCTTCGTTCTGTGATTGGTTCCCTAAATGAGGCGAAAATCTGGCCATGGTATCCAGACTAAAATCGCTCTGCAGGAAGGCAGCATGGGGAAACCCAGACTAGCAAGATCATGTAAAGTCAAGTATTTACCTGATTACAACAGTGGTACCCAACCTTTTCTTGTCAGAGACCCCCTTTTTCCCAAGAAAATATTTTAGGGCCCCCCTTTACATTTAATGATATTATCATCAAATATTAAGTTCTTGTAAGCTTGCAGCAAAGATGACAAAATATGTGGTTTTCAAACAAACATTATGTTTACTATAACCATATATGTTTATGCACAAATAATTGCCTATAATATTGAAAAACAAAAACATCGGTAGGCCCTTTGTAATTTAAAAACATAAGCCTAGGATAAGACTATATATTGGCCCTATTTGAAATGCAAAAACAAAAATATTCACAGTGGTGTATTGGTAAAAATGAAAGAATGTAACCTATTACTAAATGACTGCTCTCTCGGGCCTCAATACTTGTAAGTTATTTGTGAGGCTTTATTTTTTACGCTTTTGGCGCAATAGCGAGTGATAATAAATGTTTATTAACAGAATAATGCATCTTTCGGAAGAACGATGTAGCCGGATCTACTTCTCTCTGTGTACGTCTATGACAAGTTACGCAGGTACTGGGCTACTCCGCAGCGGCAGCGACCCGAACCAGTGTAAAATAGTCCCAATGTAAACGCCTATTATAGGTGGATCATAGTGGTTTAGGATAAGACAAACATGATGATTCATGATGAACTCGCTCATTATATAAATTTTGAACAGAAGACAGTTATGGACTTTTATTTAATGCTCATTGATCCAAACTTTTCAAAATATGGCGATGGATTACAGGAATTCAATTTAACTTATTTTTACTTAAAAAACAGTAATTGAAATATAATATTTTGTACTTTGTTCCACTGAACAATGATTGTTTTCTCTTCTGTTCCACTTTACAGAGCAGATGATGATGATCTATTTACCAAGATTAGAAGACATTTTACATAGTTTAAATCTGTGAAACGGAGATGAGAGGAGCAGAAACCATCAGGTGATCCACAGAAGAGTCTCACTGCTGTCTATGAGGAGAAATACATGTGTAAATGTGTTTCATACAGGTGGAAGAGACTCAGACTTCACTATTAAATAAAGCAGCGTGTGTGTTAGCATGTGTATTAGAAACATGTGCTTAATGTTGGTTTATTATTCAGCCAAATTACTCCTGCCACAGTATCTCTTGTATCTCTCACGGAGAAGCAGAAGCATAAAAGGAGGAGACAGTGGAGATTGAGAGAAGAACAGGCCTGAACTTGTGTTATGTTCTGTTTCTGTCGTCCGCCAGGGGCTGCTGGCTTATACTTGTAGATGTTTTTTTTTTTTTTTTTTTTTAATAAAAGTGTTCAATGTTCACCGGTTCCCGCCTCCTCTTTCCTATAACAACAGCTTCATTACAATTGCAAAATAGTTGGACAACATTTGGCAAATGAATGGCACAGTCAGCACTGGGTAACCAGGATGTAAGCCTTATGGCACAGTAAGCAACGTGTGTGTGTGTTTGTACTGTAGGGATGGGGAAATGAAGCCTCGTGAAGCACTGAGGCTTTCCCCTGAATGTTTCGGGAAAAGATTCGAAGCATCAAGAGTGTCGAGACTTCCGGTAAAGGCGGAGCAGCGCTCAGTCGCAACCACAAAACTGCTTGCTTAATAACAGTCTTCTGGCCTCCCAACTTTGCTTTTAACGATGGTGTAACTACTTTACTGTTGTCGGTGACGTTGTTACACCATATTATGTCTGAACAAAAACAGAATGTAAAGGCAGAGTTCAAGCGCTGAAGCTAACCAAAAAGAAAACAACGGTGGAAAAATGACCGATTACTTCTCCACGGACTCTGAGGTTGTTGCTCCGGTTGGTCGCCCCTCGTCCAGCCCTGCCTTAAAAGTACAAAGGAAAGAAAGGAGCGACTTGTCTTTAGAGGATCTTCAGGCTGTCATTCAGGCTGCAGTTAACCAGAGAGCGGATAACCTGGAACTGATGGTAAGAGACTACAAACCCAATTCCATAAAAGTTGGGACACTGTACAAATTGTGAATAAAAACAGAATGCAATGATGTGGAAGTTTCAAATTTCAATATTATATTTATAATACAACATAGATGACATATCAAATGTTGAAAGTGAGACATTTTGAATTGCCATGCCAAATATTGGCTCCTTTTGGATTTCATGAGAGCTACAAATTCCAAAAAAGTTGGGACAGGTAGCAATAAGAGGCCAGAAAAGTTAAATGTACATATAAGGAACAGCTGGAGGACCAATTTGCAACTTATTAGGTCAATTGGCAACATGAATGGGTATAAAAAGAGCCTCTCAGAGTGGCAGTGTCTCTCAGAAGTCAAGATGGGCAGAGGATCACCAATTCCCCCAATGCTGAGGCAAAAAATAGTGGAGCAATATCAGAAAGGAGTTTCTCAGAGAAAAATTGCAAAGAGTTTGAAGTTATTATCATCAACAGTGCATAATATCATCCAAAGATTCAGAGAATCTGGAACAATCTCTGTGCATAAGGGTCAAGGCCGGAAAACCATACTGAATGCCCGTGATCTTCGGGCCCTTAGACGGCGCTGCATCACACACAGGAATGCTACTGTAATGGAAATCACAACATGGGCTCAAGAATACTTCCAGAAAACATTGTCAGTGAACACAATCCACTGTGCCATTCACCGTTGCCGGCTAAAACTCTATAGGTCAAAAAAGAATCCATATCTAAACGGGAACCAGAAGCGCAGGCGTTTTCTCTGGGCCAAGGCTCATTTAAAGTGGACTCTAGCAAAGTGGGAAACTGTTCTGTGGTCAGACGAATCAAAATTTGGAGTTCTTTTTGGAAAACTGGGACGCCATGTCATCCGGACTAAAGAGGACAAGGACAACCCAAGTTGTTATTAGTGCTCAGTTCAGAAGCCTGCATCTCTGATGGTATGGGGTTGCATGAGTGCGTGTGGCATGGGCAACTTACACATCTGGAAAGGCACCATCAATGCTGAAAGGTATATCCAAGTTCTAGAACAACATATGCTCCCATCCAGACATCGTCTCTTTCAGGGAAGACCTTGTATTTTCCAACAAGACAATGCCAAACCACATACTGCATCAATTACAACATCATGGCTGCGTAGAAGAAGGATCCGGGTACTGAAATGGCCAGCCTGCAGTCCAGGGGCCTCATGCATAAAACTTTGCGTAGATTTCATCCTTAAAGTGTGCGTACGCACATAAGGCAGAATTTGCGTACGCACAAAAGTTTTCAGATTTATAAAACCGTTCGTACGCCAGAACCTGCGCAGAATTCACTTTATAAAACCCAGTCAGCGGGAGATTATGCGCACGTGCGTCTCCTCCCCGAAATAACCATATTTGGAGATTACAACGCCTAGTTTTACTATGCATATCCTCATCTGCATATCATTTGCATATGATTATTCATCCACGTGATACCAAGTTTAACGGTACAAGACGTTAGGAAAATATGAAATGCGGATGTGCCGTCACATTATTACAAACATTTTTTTTAGTAGCCTATATCCTTGCCTTGTTTTTGAATGAATAAATCAAATAGTGTTAAATACATTTCAGAGAAAGTTTTTCTCAATCTTTTCCACTGGCCAAATAGTATTTTTAATTGATTTATATTTTAATGAATAATGGAAGAGATTTTAAGGGAAGAGATAGACATGGTTGTGCATTATTTGCACTAAACAGTTTTCTCAGACAATCTCTAGTTAAAACATCAAAACACAGCATGGCAGAAGAAAAGTGTTCAAAAGCAATGCATCCACAACAAAAAGGTCTATTTCTATTTATTGAATATATATATATATATATATATATATATCATCTGATTCTCCCAGCGCGGGGCTATGAGGAGCACCGAGTGGCGTGTGTCCCTGATTCTCTGAATGACCTGCGGCAGCAGAGAAATCGGGGGAAAAGCATAGAGCGGGCGGCGGGGCCAATCCTGGGCTAACGCGTCCTCGCTCTTTGAAAAGAATATCGGGCAGTGAGCGTTCTCTTCTGACGCGAAAAGATCTATCTCTGCTCTGCCGAATAGGCGCCACAATGTTTGAACTGTTTGAGTGTGCAGGGACCATTCTCCGGGGGAGACCAGGTTCCTGGACAGCATGTCTGGACCGTCGTTCAGATGGTCCGGTACGTGCGTCGCTCTGAGCGAGAGCAGGTGACTCTGGGACCACAATAGGATGCGGCGCGTCAGATGAAAGAGATTCTTGGATCTGACCCCGCCCTGACGGTTGATGTATGACACCACGGCCATATTGTCTGAGCGAATCAGGACGTGGTAACCGTGTATGCGTGGGAGGAAAAACAGCAGCGCGTTCTCAACCGCGATCATTTCCAGACAGTTTATGTGTAGGGAACTCTCCTGGCTCGACCACTGGCCGGCGGCCGGTGAGCCCTCGCAGACCGCACCCCAACCCGTGTTGGATGCGTGAACGTACGGGGTGCTAAGGATAGGCCGAACGGGAGGACGGCATATTGGTAAACTAGACCCTCGAAGGCGAAACGTAGGAATGGCCTGTGATGAGGGTTTATCTGGATCTGAAAATAGGCGTCTTTCAGGTCTAGAGAGATGAACCAGTCCCCCTGGCGGACGTGCGCGAGGAGTTTTCTGACTGTGAGCATATTGAACGGTCTCTTCATGAGCGCTTTGTTCAAAACCCTGAGATCTAAGATCGGCCTGAGGCCGCCGTCTTTCTGGGGAACAAGAAAATAACGCCGTAAAACCCCAACTCGGTCATAGATGGCGGAACTCTCTCTATTGCGCCCTTCTGCAGCAGCTTCGCTATCTCTGAGC